>NW_026847771.1:49278602-49809445 GCF_025583915.1 Anolis sagrei ordinatus
GATCTGGAAAATAAAGTAACGAGAAAGTGTTGTAATATATGTAATTCCTTTATGCTTGTGAGTAAACAGTATTTCTTGTTGTTTCTTTGTCAGTGTTGATGTGGAGAGTGTCTGGTTTGCCTACTCTGGAATATGCAACATATCATAGTCCTTCTTTAAGGGTCTCTTTCAAATCTGTGATACTATATCTCTGTGTGTGAGCGAGAATCACATCTGTCTATCTATATTTATGACTGGATGGCTCTTTGTCAGGAGGGCTCTGATTACATTTTCTTGCTCTGGTGAAGAGAGTTGGACTGGATGGCCTTCAGTATTTTCTGTTGGTCATGGGGGTTCTGTGTGAGAAGTTTGCCCCATTTCTGTCGTTCGTGGGGTTCAGAATGCTCTTTGATTGTAGGTAGACTATAAATCTCAGTAACTACAAATCCCAAATGTCAAGGTCTATTTCCTCCAAACTCCATCTGTGTTCATATTTGGGCATATGGAATATTTGTGCCAAGTTTGGTCCAGATCCATCATTGTTTGAGTCCACAGTGCTCTCTGGATGTAGCTGAACTACAACTCCCAAACTCAAGGTCAATGCCCACCAAACCCTTCCAGTGTGTTCTGTTGGTCATGGAAGTCCTGTATGCCATGTTTGGTTCAATTCCATCATTAGTGGAGTTCAGAATGCTCTTTGATTGTAGGTAGACTATAAATCTCAGTAACTACAAATCCCAAATGTCAAGGTCTATAAACTCCATCTGTGTTCATAGTTAGGCATATGGAATATTCATGCCAAGTTTGGTCCAGATCCATCATTGTTTGAGTCCACAGTGCTCTCTGGATGTAGGTGAACTACAACTCCCAAACTCAAGGTCAATGCCCACCAAACCCTTCTAGTGTTTTCTGTTGGTCATGGGAGTCCTGTGTGCCAAGTTTGATTCAATTCCATCATTGGTTGAGTTCAGCATGCTCTTTGATTGTAGGTGAACTATAAATCCCAGCAACTACAACTCCCAAATGTCAAGGTCTATTTCCTTTAAACTCCATCTGTGTTCATATTTGGGCATATGGAATATTCGTGCCAAGTTTGGTCCAGATCCATCATTGGTGGAGTTCAGCATGCTATTTGATTGTAGCTGAACTATAAATCCTAGCAACTACAACTCCCAAATGACAAAATCAATTTTTTTGAGTGAAGGACATGCATTGGGTTGTTAGGTGTCTTGTGTCCAAATTTGGTGTCAATTCGTCCAGTGGTTTTTGAGTTCTGTTAATCCCACAAACTAACATTACATTTTTATTTATATAGATTATTGTTATATATTTTGTATTTATTATATTTAACCCTGTTATAATTAAATAAGATTTGTAATAATAATAATTAATAATAATAATAATAATAATAATAATAATAATAATAATAATAATATAATATTTAATTCCAGGTCAGAAGAAGTCCCTCCTCAATGGCTGAAGGAGCTCATGTCAAAACGTCGGCCGAGCCAATGGGAAAACCAAGTCTAAAGGAAGCGGAAAAAGGAAACATTTCCTATTTGTTTCAATGGAAGAAGAAGCCTTAATTTTCCCTCTTCCCATTGTGTGCCTTTTCAAGCTGGAGGAGGAAGAGGAAATGGGGAAAAACCTAGACTTCCTGTTGAGACAGGAAGTGATTCTGGTGCTGGCCCCCTAGAGGACAACGGAGTCATGGCAACCTGGAATTTCTATTAAATTTTTATTTTTTATAAAGAAGGAAAAGCCGAATAAAGGAAAAAAGAACGAAGAAAAATTGGAAATAGAGGAAATATATTTTAATTTTTTTTAAAGAAAATATTATTAAAAATAGGATAAAATAATATAAAATATATGACATGGAGGAAAAATAGAATAATGATGATTAAAAATGAGGAAAAATAAAATAATTTTGTAAAGGAGGAAAAGATGAATGAAAGAAAACAATAAAGTTTTTTTTTAATATTCAAAAATTATTAGAAAATTAGTATAAAAAGGACAATTAGGTGGTTGTACTGGATGGTCCATGAGGTCTCTTCCAACTCTATGATTCTACGATTAGAAAAAATGCTGAAAAATGAAAACAATTAGTATTTAAAATTGAGGAAAAAATAAAATAAATGACAAAAAACAGTTTTTCAAATGAAAAAACGTGAAAATAATAATTATTTAAAATTGAGGAAAAAATAAAATAAATGACAAAAACAGTTTTTCAAATGAAAAAATGTGAAAATAATAATTATTTTAAAATGAGGAAAAAATAAAATAAAATAATGAGGATGATATGGATGAACTGAATTTTGCAAATTGCACAAAAGACCCTTTATTTTTAAATAATAAAAATATAAGCAAAGAAATTCAACAATTTTACAAATTTAAAAAAAGGAATAAAAATTCCAAATTCCTGCCAATTTTATTTAAAAAATTCCAAATTCCTCAAAAAATTTAGAAAAAACCCAAATTCCTGCAAGTTTTAGAAGAACATTGAATTCCTGCAAATTTTAGAGAAAATTACAAATTGTTGAAAATTTTTCAAAATTTATTTTTGCCAAGTTAAGAAAAAAATGAATAAAAGACGTGGGTTATTATAAATGAAGAAAATATGGACAAACAAAATTAAAAATGTAAAAATGAAGAAAATGTGAAAAATAAAATGCATTTGTAAAATGAAGAAAATATGCAGAAAACTGACGAAAAACTTTTTAAAAAATTGAAAATGAGGAAATGATGAAAAATTTAATAATTTCAAATGAAGAATATTAGCAAGTTAGAAAAAATATATAAAAATCTTTTTTTAAAAAAAATGGAGAGTTTGAAAAATAGATTTTTTAAATTGAGGAAAAATAAATATAATACATATATAAATAAAAATAAGTTTATTGAATAAATATTTGAAAAATATAGACCATAAAATGGAATCAAATTGATTTTTTTTCCAAAAAAAAGAGAGAAAAAAATGGGAAAAATGGATAAATAAAAGAAAAGAAATAAAATAAAACTGAATTTTGAAAAAAAAAGGAAAAGATGGATAAATGCAAAAAAGGAACGAAAATATGAACAAATTAATAGTTTTTTTAAAAATAAAGAATGTGAATTACATTTTCTGCCATAGTGAGAAGGAAATAATGACAATTATATTTTTAATAGGATATTTTTTCCCCCCGGAAATGTTTTCAGGGCCAGAAGAAGAAATAGGATTATTTTTGTTGTTTTTCTTGTTGTTACCAATGTTTTCTTTATTATTATGAATTTTTTTAGAATTAAAAAAATATTCTTTTTTAGGATCAAAAAATAAAGATTTTGTGTCTTGATTGATTTATGATGATGAAAGTTTGATAATGTAATAAAAGTCTATGAGTTTTAATTCATATGATTCTGTGATATATAATTGATATATAATTGTTTGTCGTCATTTATTATTTACTAAAAACTAAAAGTCAAAAAAACCAAGATTATGGCAACAAGAATGATTGACAACTGGAAAATAGAGGGAGAAACTGTGGAGGCCGTGACAGACTTTGTATTTCTAGGTGCAAAGATTACTGCAGATGCAGACTGTGGCCAGGAAATCAGAAGACGCTTACTTCTTGGGAGGAGAGCAATGTCCAGTCTCGATAAAATAGTAAAGAGTAGAGATATCAGACTGGCAACAAAGATCCGCCTAGTCAAAGCCATGGTATTCCCTGTAGTCACCTACGGATGTGAGAGCTGGACCTTAGGGAAGGCTGAGCGAAGGAAGATCGATGCTTTTGAGCTGTGGTGTTGGAGGAAAGTGCTGAGAGTGCCTTGGACTGCGAGAAGATCCAACCAGTCCATCCTCCAGGAAATAAAGCCCGACTGCTCACTGGAGGGAAAGATACTAGAGACAAAGTTGAAGTACTTTGGCCACATCATGAGGAGACAGGAAAGCCTAGAGAAGACAATTATGCTGGGGAAAGTGGAAGGCAAAAGGGAAGAGGGGCCGACCAAGGGCAAGATGGATGGATGGCATCCTTGAAGTGACTGGACTGACCTTGAGGGAGCTGGGGGTGGTAACGGCCGACAGGGAGCTCTGGCGTGGGCTGGTCCATGAGGTCACGAAGAGTCGGAGACGACTGAACGAATGAACAACAAAAAACTAAAAGTATGACCCTACTCTGAAATGGAGTCTATTTTATGCTTGAAAGACCCAAATAACTTTAAATAGGACTATAATGGATAATATATACCAAATTTGGTCCAAATCCATTAAGCCTCGTTCGATCTTTTGAGGTACAAACCAAAAACATATATTCAAAGTTATTCAATTTTGGGGTCCTAGTTCCAAATGGGGTTGATTGTGTGCTTGAAAGATGCCAATAATTTTAAGTTGGACTATAATGGGCAATATATACCAATTTTGGTCCAGATCCATTAAGCCACCTAGGAGTTTTTGTGGTACAAACCAACAAATGCACATTCAAATTTATTTGTTTTAGGGGTCCTATTCCCAAATGGGGTGGATTTTATACTTGAAAGACCCCAATAATTTTTTAATGCATAATATCTACCAAATTTGGTCTTAATCCATTAAGCCATGTAGCATCCTTTGAGTTACAAATCTACAAACGTACATTCTAATTTATTCATTTTGGGGGGCCTTAGTCTAAATGAGGTTGATTTTATTGTTGAAAGACCCCAATAATTTTGAATTGGACGATAACGGATAATATATACCAAATTTGGTTCAAATCCATTCAGCCTGATAGGATTTTTTCAGGTACAAACCAACAAATGTACATTCTATTACTATAATAATAATAAAAATAATAATACACAGTATATAAAATATATATTTTATGATAACATTATGATAAAATATATTATATTAATATATAATTATTGTATTGTATATTATTATATTACATATTATATTATTATTTTATTTTAAATATATATAAAATAATTTTATATTATAATTTTTTATTTTATTGTTATATTATTATAAAATGTATTATATTATCAGCATACATATTACTTTATTTTATTATATATTACTGTATTGTATTTTTACCATTTTACCGTTTTATTATATTATATATGTTATATTATTTTCATATTACTTTAAATAAAGTATATTATAAAATATATTTTATTATTATATAACATATATATTTTATTGTATTATATATTATAATTATTATAATTATTATTATTATAACTTTATTTGTACCCCGCTAGCATCTCCCGAAGGACTTGATGCGGCTTACAAAGGCCAAGGTCTCAACAAAACAATACAACAACACAATACATAATATAATTATTTTATTATAAATATATTAGTATGTTATATTATCATTTTATTTTATTATATTTTATACATTATATTCATATTACTTTAAATAAAATATATTATTAAATTATTATTATATAACATATATATTATCATTTTATTGTATTATATATAATTATTATTTTATCATAAATATATTAGTATATTATATTATCATTTTATTTTATTATATGATATACATTATATTCATATTACTTTAAATAAAATATATTATAAAATTATTATTATATAACATATCATTTTATTGTATTATATATCATTATTATTTTATTATAAATATATTAGTATATTATATTATCATTTTATTATATTATATTTTATACATTATATTCATATTACTTTAAATAAAATATATTATAAAATTATATTATATAACATATATATTATCATTTTATTGTATTATATATCAAGGTCTCAACAAAACAATACAACAACACAATACATAATATAATTATTTTATTATAAATATATTAGTATGTTATATTATCATTTTATTTTATTATATTTTATACATTATATTCATATTACTTTAAATAAAATATATTATTAAATTATTATTATATAACATATATATTATCATTTTATTGTATTATATATAATTATTATTTTATCATAAATATATTAGTATATTATATTATCATTTTATTTTATTATATGATATACATTATATTCATATTACTTTAAATAAAATATATTATAAAATTATTATTATATAACATATATATTATCATTTTATTGTATTATATATAATTATTATTTTATCATAAATATATTAGTATATTATATTATCATTTTATTTTATTATATGATATACATTATATTCATATTACTTTAAATAAAATATATTATAAAATTATTATTATATAACATATCATTTTATTTTATTATTTTATACATTATATTCATATTACTTTAAATAAAATATATAAAATTATTATTATATAACATATATATTATCATTTTATTGTATTATATATATTATTATTTTATTAAATATATTAGTATATTATATTATCATTTTATTTTATTAATTTTATACATTATATTCATATTACTTTAAATAAAATATATTATAAATTATTATTATATAACTATATATTTATTGTATTATATATCATTATTATTTTATTATAAATATTTTTTATATTATATTATCATTTTATTATATTATATTATAGATTATTCATTATTAAATATATTATAAAATATTATATATAAATATTACATTTATTATTATATTATTTATTTATATTATAATATTATATAGTATATTATATTATTTATTATATTTTATACATTATTATATATTACTTTAAATAAAATATATTATATTTATATTATATAACAATATTATAATATTATTTTATTGTATTATATATATTATATTATTATAAATATATATATATAATAATATGTTTATTATATATATTATATAAATGAAATAAATAATAATATAAATATTTAAATAAAATATAATTATATTTATAAAATATTTATAAAATATAATTATAAATAATAATAAAAATAATATATAAAATTAAATTATAAATTATTAATATATAAAAATAATGTTATTATAAAAACTTTGAAAGTAAATATAAGAAATAAATAAAGAAAAAGTAACAAAAAGTAACAGAAATATACATTATATTCATATTACTTTAAATAAAATATATTATTAAATTATTATTATATAACATATATATTATCATTTTATTGTATTATATATAATTATTATTTTATCATAAATATATTAGTATATTATATTATCATTTTATTTTATTATATGATATACATTATATTCATATTACTTTAAATAAAATATATTATAAAATTATTATTATATAACATGTAATCATTTTATTGTATTATATATAATTCTTATTTTATTATAAATATATTAGTATATTATATTATCATTTTATACATTATATTCTTATATTGTTTTATTTTAAATATATTACTATAAAAATGTTATAATGTGTGTATATATATATATATATATATATATATATATATATATGCCCATTGGGACCAGGCACGTTCTGTTTTCTCGCCTTTCCCAAAGTCTAATTTTCGGCCCTAAAATAAAATAAAATACAACAAAAATCTGCTGAAGCAGGGTCTTGGCAAGGAGAAACGTTGCTGCTAATCTTTGGAGAATAAACTCAGCAGAAACAACGGCGTTATTCCCCATTTTGTATGGAATTGCCACAGATCAGCAGATCCACAAATCCCCCGAAAGGGGCATAAATAGCTCTCAGGCAGCCGCTGGACCGCTTGACCACTTGCAAACGCTCCAGCACCCACGGCCCAGGAAAAACAACACCAGGTATGATGGAATCACCGCTTTGCAGTGTTTCTACAAATTGATCTATACATTTTAAATTATTTTTATAAATATCAGAACATATATATGAATATATATATGTGTATATATGGCTTTTATACATATAATATTCATCTAATTTTAAAGTTATTTTATAAATATATTCATCTATATATTTTAAAAGTATATATATATGTGTTATTTTTATCAATATAATAACAAATATCTATCTATCTATATATATGAATATATATATATATATATATATGGCTTTTATAATATTCATCTAATTTTAAAGTTATTTTATAAATATATTCATCTATATATTTAAAAATTATATATATATATATTTGTTATTTTTATATAATATTCATAGATTTTTAAATTTTATTTTTATAAATATTAAATGTATACATATATTAAAGATATAGATATTATATATTTTTCAAATCATATATATATATATATATATTTTTATAAATATATTTAATTATTTTTATTCACCATTTGCAGGAATAATGACAGAGCAATACAGCCCTCCAGAAGAAATGGCAACTCCAGAGAGTCCAGATGAGACAGGGCCCAATTATAAGGTTGTTGTTGTTGTTATTATTATTATTATTATTATTATATTTGTACCATTATTATGGAGCCCCCGGTGGCGCAGTGGGTTAAAGCACTGAGCTGCTGAGCTTGTTGATCGAAAGGTCGCAGGTTCGATTCCGGAGAGCGGCGTGAGCTTCCGCTGTCAGCCCTAGCTTCTGCCAACCTAGCAGTTCGAAAACATGCAAATGTGAGTAGATCAATAGGTACCGCTCCGGCGGGAAGGTAACGGCGCTCCATGCAGTCATGACCTTGGAGGTGTCTACGGACAATGCTGGCTCTTTGGCTTAGAAATGGAGATGAGCACCACACCCCAGAGTCAGACATGACTGGACTTAATGTCAGGGGACTACCTTTACCTTTTACCATTATTATTGTTATGATTATTTTATTATTTTTAATTATATATTTAATATTATTATATTATTATTTTTATCATTATGAATTTTATTATATTATTATTTTTATTATTATGAGTTTTGTTAATTATTATTTTTATTATTATGAGTTTTGTTATATTATTATTTTTATTATTATGAGTTTTATTATATTATTTTTATTATTATTATGAGTTTTATTATATTATTATTATTTTATTATTATGAGTTTTATTATATTATTATTTTTATCATTATGAGTTTTATTATATTATTATTTTGATTATTATATTCTTTATATATTTTATTTTTATCATTATTGTTATTGTTATTATTTTTAATGTTATATTTATTATTTCAGTTATAATTTGTATATGTTTATTATTTTTATCGTGATTATTTTATTATTTTATTTGTAGTATTATTTTTAGATTAAGGTTGTTATTATTATTATTACTATTATTATTATTATTATTATATTTGTACCATTATTATTGCTATAATTATTTTATTATTTTAAATTTTATATTTAGTATTATTATATTTTTATTTTTATCATTATGAGTTTTATTATATTATTATATTCTTTATATATTTTATTATTATTATTATTTTATTATTTTTAATGTTATATTTATTATTTCAGTTATTATAATTTGTATATGTTTATTATTTTTATCGTGATTATTTTATTATTTTATTTGTAGTATTATTTTTATATTACTATTATTGTTGTTGTTATTTTACTGACACAAAAACACAGTATGTCTTAGCAAACGAGATCTATATGCTGGATTTCGTATCACAAAATCACAAGTCGAACACTTCCCAAGCGTCTAGGACTGTGTGATGTATTTTCGAATGATGCGTCCAGATCCAAGTCAGGTGGCCTTTTGCAGTTGACAGATCATGATTTTGTCGATGTTTATTGTTTCCAAATGCCGGCTGAGATCTTTTGGCACGGCACGCAGTGTGCCGATCACCACTGGGACCACCTGTACTGGTTTATGCCAGAGCAGTTCGATTTTGAGGTCTGATAATGGCTGAGTTTTTCCTGTTGTTTTTCCTCAATGTGACTGTCACCTGGTATGGCGACATCAATAATCCAGACTTTTTTCTTTTCCACAATTGTGATGTCCGGTGTATTGTGTTGCAAAGCTTTGTCAATCTGGATTCGAAAGTCCCACAGTATTTTTGCATGTCCATTTTCCACTACCTTTGCAGGTTTATGATCCCTTTACCAGTTCTTTCCTACTGGCAGGTGGTACTTGTGACATAAATTCCAATGAATCCTTTAGGCCACAGAGTTGTGCCTCTGTTTGTAGTCTGTCTGTGCGATTTTCTTGCAACGGCTGAGGATATGGTCTATGGTTTCATCAGCTTCCTTGCATTTTGCGTCATCTGCTGATTTTTCAATCCTGGCCTTAATGGCGTTTGTTCTGATGGCTTGCTCCTGGGCTGCAAGAATCAGGCCTTCTGTCTCCTTCTTCTCCATTCGTGAGCCATCACCAGTTCTTCTCCCTGTCAACTTTTCCTTCAATTTTGTCAAGGAACAGCCTACGCAATGCTTTGTGGTGCCAGTTATCAGCTCGGGTTTGGAGTGCAGTTTTCTTGTACTGGTTCTTTGTCTGCTGTGCTTTGAGAAGTTTCTGATTACTGACTTCAATTAAAGCAGGTTCTTGGCTTTCCTTGACATATTCTGCCAGGCTGTGTTTTTCTCCTTCAACTGCTTGTTTTACTTGTAAAAGTCCTCTGCCACCAGACCTTCTAGTCCAATGGTTCTCAACCTGTGAGTCCCCAGATGTTTTGACCTTCAACTCCCAGAAACCCTTACACTGGCTGAGATTTCTGGGAGTTGTAGGCCAAAACAATTGAGGACCCACAGGTTGAGAACCACTGTTCTAGGCAGATAGAGCCGGTCAACATCACTGCAAGGAAGTTTGCAGACGACACCTAATTGGGAGGGAGAGCCAATACTCCAGAGGACAGGAGCAGAATTCAAAACGATCTTGACAGATTAGAGAGATGATTGGCCAAAACTAACAAAATGAAGTTCAACAGGGACAAATGCAAGATACTCCACTTAGGCAGAATAAAGGAAATGCAAAGAAAAAAAATGGGGGACAATGCCTGGCTTGAGAGCAGTACGTGTGAAAAAGATCTTGGAGTCCTCGTGGACAACAAGTTAAACATGAGCCAGCAATGTGATGTGGCAGCAAAAAAAGCCAATGGGATTTTGGCCTGTATCAATAGGAGCATAGTGTCTAGGCCCAGGGAAGCAATGCTACCCCTCTATTCTGCCTTGGTTAGACCACACCTGGAATATTGTGTCCAATTCTGGGCACCACAATTCAAGAGAGATATTGACAAGCAGGAATGTGTCCAGAGGAGGGCGACTAAAATGATCAAGGGTCTGAAGAACAAGCCCTATGAGGAGCGGCTTAAGGAGCTGGGCATGTTTAGCCTGAAGAAGAGAAGGCTGAGAGGAGATGTATCAAAATGTGAGGGGAACTCATAGGGAGGAAGAGCAAGCTTGTTTTCTGCTTCCTTGGAGACTAGGACGCGGAACAATGGCTTCAAACTACAAGAGAGGAGATTCCATCTGAACATGAGGAAGAACTTTCTGACTGTGAGAGCCGTTCAGCAGTGGAACTCTCTGCCCCGGAGTGTGGTGGAGGCTCCTTCTTTGGAGGCTTTTAAACAGAGGCTGGATGGCCATCTGTCGGGGGTGATTTGAATGCAATATTCCTGCTTCTTGGCAGGGGGTTGGACTGGATGGCCCATGAGGTCTCCTCCAATTCTTTGATTCTATGTAGTGAATTATGAAAGGATCCAGCAAAAGGAGCAGCACCGGGAAACTACAGGCCGATAACATGTCTGCCCACTATGTTGAAACTATTGACCGGCATCATAACTGACAATATTCAAGATTATCTTGAAGAAAAGAACATATTGCCAGATGAACAGAAAGGCAACAAATGGAAAAGCAGGGGCACAAAAGACAAAATGACAAAATGATTCTGGAGAACTGCAAAAGCCAAAAAAAAAATCTTCACATGACGTGGATTGACTACAAAAAAAAGCCTTTGACTCACTCCCACACAGTTGGATCATCAAGTGCCTAGATGCCATTGGGATTTGTAAAAAACGTTGGCACTTTTATTGATAACTAGCGGTCCCCTTCCACACGTTGCTGTGGCCCAGTCTGGTGATCTGGAAAATAAAGTAATGAGAAAGTGTTGGTTTCTAATATATGTAATTCCTTTATGCTTGTGAGTAAACAGTATTTCTTGCTGTTTCTTTGTCAGTGTTGATCTGGAGAGCGTCTGGTTTGCCTACTCTGGAATATGCAACATATCATAGTCCTTCTTTAAGGGTCCCTTTCAAATCTGTGATACTATATCTGTGTGTGTGTGAATCATATCTATCTATATTTATGACTGGATGGCTCTTTGTCAGGAAGGCTCTGATTACATTTTCTTGCCCTGGTGAAGAGAGTTGGACTGGATGGCCTTAAGTATTTTCTGTTGGTCATGGGGGTTCTGTGTGGGAAGTTTGCCCCATTTCTGTCGTTTGTGGGTTTCAGAATGCTCTTTAATTGTAGTGAACTATAAATCCCAGTAACTACAAATCCCAAATGTCAAGGTCTATTTCCTCCAGACTCCATCTGTGTTCATAATTAGGCATATGGAATATTTGTGTCAAGTTTGGTCCAGATCCATCATTGTTTGAGTCCACAGTGCTTTCTGGATGTGGGTGAACTATAATTCCCAAAGTCAAGGTCAATGCCCACCAAACCCTTCTAGAGTTTTCTGTTGGTCATGGGAGTTCTGTGTGCCAAGTTTGGTTCAATTCCATCGTTGGTGAGGTTCAGAATGCTCTTTGATTGTAGGTGAACTATAAATCCCAGCAACTACAACTCCCAAATGTCAAGGTCTATTTCCCTTAAACTCCATCTGTGTTCATATTTGGGCATATGGAATATTTGTGCCAAGTTTGGTCCAGATCCATCATTGTTTGAGTCAACAGTGCTCTCTGGATGTGGGTGAACTACAATTCCCAAACTCAAGGTCAATGTCCACCAAACCCTTCCAGTGTGTTCTGTTGGTCATGGGAGCCCTGTGTGCTAAGTTTGGCCCAATTCCATCATTGGTGGAGTTCAGAATGCTCTTTGATTGTAGGTAAACTACAAATCCCAGCAATGACAATTCCCAAATAACAAAATCAATTTTTTTGAGTGGAGGACATAAATTGGACTGTTAGGTGTCTTGTGTCCAAATTTGGTGTCAATTCCCCCAGCGGTTTTGGAATTCTGATGGTAGCACAAACTAACATTACATTTTTATTTATATAGATGATTCACTAGATGTTGACCAGCTATATTATTATTATTATTATTATTATTATTATGTTCATCCTAGAAGTTTCATGATTGTAGTTATTATTATTATTATTATTATTATTATTATTATTATTATTATTATTATGTTCATCCTAGAAGTTTCATGATTGTAGTTATTATTGTTATTATTATTATTATTATTATTATTATTATTATTATTATGTTCATCCTAGAAGTTTCATGATTGTAATTATTATTATTATTATTATTATTATTATTATTATTATGTTCATCCTAGAAGTTTCATGATTGTAGTTATTATTATTATTATTATTATTATTATTATTATTATTATATACCTATATCTATATATCTTTCTATACGCACAGACAGCCTCCCGACTCCACAAAGAGCTTTAACCTATAGTGCTGAAAAACCACCAAAAGCACTCCCTCCAAGGACATTTCAGGTTACAGCGGGCGCCATGAACATGCCTCCCAACCCATGCCAATGTCTTCCCCAAATACCATCCTGCCCCCCACCCAAGGAATGCTTTCATTCAGGGACCATTTCATCCTAGATGTTCTGTTTTCCCTCCAGAATGGGCATTCCAGGGTTCTTTTCTCTCTCCAAATTTGCATGATCCCACCCACTGCCTCTCCCTAAACCCTTTCCTATGGCACACAGCAAACAGGAATTGGTCAGCAACTGAACCAGACTTTTGGGGGGAATTGATCTTGATTTATAGGAGTTGTAGTTCATCTACATTTAGACAGCACTGTGAACCCAAGCAACGATGGATCTGGACCACCCTTACCACGGATGATAGGATTTGCAGTACTTTCAATTGCTTTGGCTCCCACAGACCACTGCAGCCCCCAACTTGAGACTCCGTGGCCACTTGCTGGGCCCATCCTCGACCGGTTCATCCCGCTGGACGCAGAGGCTGTCGATAGGCTCATAGCTGCAGCTAGACCGACCACTTGCTCCCTCGATCCGTGTCCCTCTTGGTTGGTGAAATCCTGCTTGGAGGGATTACGTGACCCTCTGTTGAAGATCATAAAAAGCTCCCTTGAGCAAGGAGTTTTTCCAGAGGGTTTAAAAGAGGCGGTGGTCTCTCCCCTGCTGAAGAAACCAGACTTAGATCCCTCGGTTCCCTCCAGTTACCGCCCAGTTTCAAATCTCTCGTTCCTGGGCAAGGTGATTGAGAGGGCAGCAGCGGAGCAGTTGCAGCAATTCCTAGACGACACAGCCGGACTAGATCCCTTCCAGTCGGCTTCTGTGCGGGGCATGGGACAGAGACTGGGCTGGTCTCCATCACGGATCACCTTCGATGCCAGCTTGACCAGGGCGGGTCAGCGCTGCTTGTGTTATTGGATCTCACAGCAGCATTTGACACAGTCGACCACAATCTCTTGACCCACCGCCTTGCTGTTGCTGGAGTCAGGGGGGCAGCTTTAAACTGGCTGTCCTCCTTTCTTCACAACCGTGGACAGCGAGTGGAGAGGGGAGGCCTGGTCTCTGAGAGGTCCCCTCTATCTTGTGGGGTTCCTCAGGCGGCCATTCTCTCCCCTCTGTTGTTTAACATCTATATGCGACCACTTACTCAGCTGGTTCGAGGTTTTGGGCTTGAGTGTTATCAGTACGCCGATGACACTCAGCTTGTGCTGAAGATGGAAGGCCGACCGGACTCTGTACCCGATTGTTTCCATCAGTGCCTTGAGGCCCTTACTGGATGGCTGCGTGCCAGCAGGTTGAGGGTGAAACCAGCAAAGAAGGAGGTCTTATGGCTGGGTCGACTGGGCAGTGGGGATATCCAACTGCCTACCGTGGATGGCGAGGCGCTACGCCCGTCATCATTGGTCAAGAGTCTGGGAGTCCTTTTGGACCCTCTGCTGACGATGGAGGCCCAGGTCTACGCCTTTAGCAGAACCGCCTTCTTTCACCTGCGGCAGGCTAGATGGTTTGGGGAGGGTTGACCCATGATTCTCAGAATTGTAGTTCACCCACATTGTTGTGCATTTCCTAATGGGAGCATTCATAAAAAAAACCAAATCAAAGACGGTCTATTTCCTAATAAATAGTGTTACTAATTAACTAAATGATATTCCCCAACACCCCAAAACAAACAAGGCCTTTTTCAAATAATTCAGGTACCGCCAAGTACCCAAGCTAGTTATTATATATTATTCTTATTATTCTTATATTGTATTGCCTCTTTAACTATATCATACTATGTTTTCTAGGTGTTCCACTATTCTTTTTCATATAATCCATATTATTATTATTATTATTATTATTATTATTATTATTATTATTATTATTATTATATTCCTCCAGGTATTACTTGTATCGCCTCTTTACCTATATCATACTATGTTTTCTAGGAGTTCCATTATTCTTTTTCATATAATCCATATTATTATTATTATTATTATTATTATTATTATTATTATTATTTATTCCTCCAGGTATTACTTGTATCGCCTCTTTACCTATATCATACTATGTTTTCTAGGAGTTCCATTATTCTTTTTCATATAATTCATATAATTCATATAATTCATATTATTCATATTATTATTATTATTATTATTATTATTATTATTATATATTCCTCCAGGTATTATTTGTATTGCCTCTTTACCTATATCGTACTATGTTTTCTAGGAGTTCCATTATTCTTTTTCATATAATTCATATTATTATTATTATTATTATTATTATTATTATTATTATATATTCCTCCAGGTATTACTTGTATCGCCTCTTTACCTATATCATACTATGTTTTCTAGGAGTTCCATTATTCTTTTTCATATAATTCATATAATTCATATAATTCATATAATTCATATTATTATTATTATTATTATTATTATTATTATTATTATTATATTCCTCCAGGTATTATTTGTATTGCCTCTTTACCTATATCGTACTATGTTTTCTAGGAGTTCCATTATTCTTTTTCATATAATTCATATTATTATTATTATTATTATTATTATTATTATTATTATATATTCCTCCAGATATTACTTGTATCGCCTCTTTACCTATATCATACTATGTTTTCTAGGAGTTCCATTATTCTTTTTCATATAATTCATATAATTCTTCTTCTTCTTCTTCTTATTATTATTATTATTATTATATATTCCTCCAGGTAGTACTTGTATCGCCTCTTTACCTATATCATACTATGTTTTCTAGGAGTTCCATTATTCTTTTTCATATAATTCATATAATTCATATAATTCATATAATTCATATTATTATTATTATTATTATTATTATTATTATTATTATATTCCTCCAGGTATTATTTGTATTGCCTCTTTACCTATATCGTATTATGTTTTCTAGGAGTTCCATTATTCTTTTTCATATAATTCATATAATTCATATAATTCATATAATTCATATTATTATTATTATTATTATTATTATTATTATTATTATATTCCTCCAGGTATTATTTGTATTGCCTCTTTACCTATATCGTATTATGTTTTCTAGGAGTTCCATTATTCTTTTTCATATAATTCATATTATTATTATTATTATTATTATTATTATTATTATATATTCCTCCAGGTATTACTTGTATCGCCTCTTTACCTATATCATACTATGTTTTCTAGGAGTTCCATTATTCTTTTTCATATAATTCATATAATTCATATAATTCATATTATTATTATTATTATTATTATTATTATTATTATTATTATTATATATTCCTCCAGGTATTATTTGTATTGCCTCTTTACCTATATCGTATTATGTTTTCTAGGAGTTCCATTATTCTTTTTCATATAATTCATATTATTATTATTATTATTATTATTATTATATATTCCTCCAGGTATTACTTGTATCGCCTCTTTACCTATATCATACTATGTTTTCTAGGAGTTCCATTATTCTTTTTCATATAATTCATATAATTCATATAATTCATATTATTATTATTATTATTATTATTATTATTATTATTATTATATATTCCTCCAGGTATTATTTGTATTGCCTCTTTACCTATATCGTACTATGTTTTCTAGGAGTTCCATTATTCTTTTTCATATAATTCATATTATTATTATTATTATTATTATTATTATTATTATTATTATTATATATTCCTCCAGGTATTACTTGTATCGCCTCTTTACCTATATCATAGTATGTTTTCTAGGAGTTCCATTATTCTTTTTCATATAATTCATATAATTCATATAATTCATATAATTCATATTATTATTATTATTATTATTATTATTATTATTATTATTATTATTATTATTATATATTGCAGGTGACTCTTTATGAGCTGGAGAATTTCCAAGGCCGGAAATGGGAGCTGACGGATGAGAGTCCCAACGTAACGGAGAAGGCGATCGACAAAGTGGGCTCCATCCATGTCGAAGCTGGACCGTGAGTAGTATGCCCTCATACGGAATAATAATACTAATAATAATGGGGGGTTGGACTGGATGGCCCATAAGGCTTTTTACTAGAGCATTCGATCTCTGTTAATTTTTAATTTTTGTATATATGTATTTTATCTTTTACAATTTAGCTGTAAATCGCCTAGAGCATTCTCGGATGGAGGGCGATTAATAAGTAGTTAAATATGATGATGATAAGGTCTCTTCCAACTCTGTGATGAATCTATGATTGTAATAATAATATATAATACATAATACTTATAATAACTTCCTAACTTTTTGGGGGAGTGCAGTTTGTGCTGGAAGTGAGGGCATACTGGGAATAATAATAATAATAATAATAATAATAATAATAATAATAATATTGTAATATAATATAATAGTAATATAATAATACAATATTAATATATAATAGTAATATAATAATAATAAAATAGTTAATATAATAATATGCTATAGTAATATCCCCATGCTGGGAATAATAATAATAATAATAAGAATAAGAATAATAATAATAATAATAATAATAATAATAATAATAAATATTATATTGTAATATTATATGCTAGTAATACAATAATATAATAGTAATATATAATAGTAATATAATAATAATACGATCTATCTATATAAAATGCTCAGTGCATAATGAGTACCTTAAAAACAAAAGAAGCAATGAACGAAATCACATCAAATTTGGCAACAAAACGTCTCACAACACAAGGAGTGACCATCAATCAAAAAATTATGATTTTGTAATTTGGGAGTTGTAGTTGCTGGGATTTATAGTTCACCTATAATCAAAGAGCATTCTGAACTCCACCAATGATGGAATTGAACCAAACTTGGCACACAGAACTCCCATGACCAACAGAAAATACTGGAAGGATTTGGTGGGCATTGACCTTGAGTTTGGGAGTTGTAGTTCACCTACATCCAGAGAGCACTGTGGACTCAAACAATGATGGATCTGGACCAAACTCTACAAGAATACTCAAGATGCCCAAATGTGAACACTGGTGGAGTTTGGGGAAAATAGAATTTTGACATTTGGGAGTTGTAGTTGCTGAGATTTATAGTTCACCTACAGTCAAAGAGCATTCTGAACCCCACCAACGATAGAATTGGGCCAAACCTCCCACAAAGAACCCCCATGTGGGCCACAGCAACGCGTGGCAGGGGACGGCTAGTAGTTAATATAATAATATGATATAGTAATATATAATAGCAATATAATATAATAGTAATAATATAATAGTAATATAATAATATAGTAGTTATAATATAATACTAATATAATAACAGTTAATGTAATATGATATATATATAGTAATATAATACAGTAATAGCAATATAAAATAGTAAAATAATAACAACAACAATAACAATAATAATAATAGGAAGTCCAGTTGTGTCCGACTCTGGGTCTCTGGTGCTCATCTCCATTTCTAAACCGAAGAGCATCGTCCAAGGTCACATGGCCGGCATGACTTCATGGAGCACCGTTACCTTCCTGCAGAAGCGAGACCTATTGATCTACTCACATTTGCATGTTTTCGAGAAGCTGAGGCTAACAGTGGGAGCTCATACCGTTCCCCAGAAGCCTGCTTTGCTGATTCTAGGTCACTAAATAGCAAAAGTCTTTGGAAAAGGACACTCTGGGCGTGCTCAGAAGCCTGGTTTGTTGCTTTTAGGTCACTAAATAGCAACAGTCTTTGGGAAAAGGGCACTCTGGGCATGCTCAGAAGCCTGGTTTGTTGCTTTTAGGTCACTAAATTGCAACAGTCTTTGGAAAAGGGCACTCTGGGCATGCTCAGAAGCCTGGTTTGCTGCTTTTAGGCCACTAAATAAGTATAATGGTTGGGAAAGAACACTTTGAACATGCTCAGAAGCCAGGTTTGCTGCTTTTAGGCCACTAAATAGCATCAGAAAAGGACACTCTGGACATGCTCAGAAGCCTGCTTTGCTGATTTTAGGTCACTAAATAGCAAAAGCCTTTGGAAAAGGGCACTCTGGACATGCTCCGAAACCTGGTTTGCTGCTTTTTAGTCACTCAATAGCAACAGTTTTTGGAAAAGGGCACTCTGGACCTGTCAGTCAGCAAGTTCAGCAGCTCAGCGGTTTAACCCACTGCACCACTGCCCCCCCAATAATATTTATATCTAATACATATATATAATCCTAATACTGATGATAACTTGTCCCGGTCTTGAGCGGCAGTTCTTTATTATTATAATAATATATAATATTATAATAATATATAATATAACATAATAATACTAATACTCATTATGATTTCTTGTACTGGCAGGTCAGTGGGCTTTGAGTCCTTTTTAATAATAGTAATGATAATAATTGTGTCAGTAAAATAATAATAATATCATACTACTACTGTATAATCATCTCTTGAATCTTTACCTTGTTCCTGGAAGGTTCCTGGAGCTTTTACCGGCAGTCCATTATTATTATTATTATTATTATTATTATTATTATTATTATTATTATTATTATTATTATTATTATTATATATAATACGAATAATGTGTGCTTGTCTTGGCAGGTGGGTGGGATTTGAGCGCCAGGCGTTTGGGGGAGCGCAGTTTGTGCTGGAGGTGGGGGCGTTCCCACGCTGGGACTCCTGGTCCAATGGACACGCCGGAGGAGGCACACTCCTCTCCATCCGACCGCTCCTCATTGTGAGTCACACAGGATTATTATTACTATTATTATAATATATTATAATTTTTATCACCACTATTATTATTATTATTATTATTATTATTATTATTTATAAATTGTTATAATATATTATTATATAATAAGAATTATATATATATATATATATATATATATATATATGATATTATAATCTCGCCACCACTGCCATTTATATATATAATTATTGTATATTTTATGACAATTTTGTATACTATTATATTTTATGATAATAGATAGATAGATAGATTGTATATTACTGTTATCAATATTATATTTATTATATTTAATTATATTATTTTTTTCATATCGCCTTTTAATATATCGCCTTTTGTATATCATTTTTTAGTAAACCGTTCTTTATTTTTTTCATTATTATTATTATTCTCACCATCCATATTATATATACACCTTTCTTCCAGGATGGGGCAGACCACAAGATCCACCTGTTTGAGGGGGCGGGGTACGGCGGGCGGAAGATGGAGATTGTGGAGGACGACGTTCCCAGCCTCTGGGCACATGGATTCCATGACCGCGTTGCCAGCGTCAAGGCCCTACATGGCATGTAAGCACCAAAGGGTTGTTGTTGTTGTTGTTGTTATTATTATACTATTTATTATATTATCACCACCATCATAACATCATTATCATCATAATCATTTGTATTATATTTATTATTGCATTTATTATCATTATAATTATATATGTTATATTTTATATTTATATTATTATTATATTTATTATATTATTATCACCACCACCATCATTATATTATCATCCTTATTATATTTTATATTATTACTATTATATTGATTATAAGGTACTATAATAATACTATATTTATTATATTATATAATTATTCTATGATTTATTATTATTATATTTATATTATCACCACCATTATTATTATTATTATTATTATTATTATTATTATTATTATTATTATTATTATTAGGAGCCCCTGGTGGCACAGTGCGTTAAAACACTGAGTTGCTGAACTTGCCTACCGAAAGGTCACAGGTTTGAATCCGGGGAGCGGTGTGAGCTACTGCTGTTAGCCCCAGCTTCTGCCAACCTAGCAGTTCGAAAACATGCAAATGTGAATAGATCAATAGGTACCGCTCTAGTGGGAAGGTAACGGCGTTCCATGCAGTCATGCTGGCCACATGACCTTGGAGGTGTCTACCAACAATGCTGGCTCTTCAGTTTAGAAATGGAGATGAGCACCACCACCCAGATTCAGACACGACTAGACTTAATGTCGGGAAAATCTTTACCTTTACCTATTATTATTATTATTATTATTATTATTATTATTATTATTATTATCACCACCACCACCATCACTATTGTATTAATTATATTATTATATTTTACTAAATTATTACTTTATAATATTATCATCATCTTTATTTATTATTATTACTACTACTATTATTATATTTAATTATATTAGTATATTTATTAATACACTATATATTATCACCACCACCACCGTTATTATATTGATTGTATTTATTATTATTATTACATTATTCGTTATTGTTATTTTATAATATACCCACATTATTACTATTACTCTTACTATTGTTATTACTATTATATATATTTTTAATTTAATTACATCATTATTATATTTATTAGAATATTATATAATATTATTAGCACCACTACCATCATTATTATATTTATATTTATTAATATTAATATTTATTATATTTATTATTATTAATATCTTTTCATATATTGTCTGTTAATATATTGTTTTTAATATATCATCTTTTAGTACATTGTCTATTGTCTATCGTCTTTTCGTATATCGTCTTTTAGTATATTGTCTTTTAATATGCCATATTTTGATATATCGTCTTTTACTATATCACCTTTTCGTATGTCGCCTTTTAGTATATCGCCTTTTAATATATTGCCTTTTGTATATCATTTTTTAGTAAACCGTTCTTTAATATACTGTCTTTTATTGTCTTTTACTATATCATTTTTTTGTATATTGTCTTTTAATAGATCCTCTTTTACCGTATCCTCTTTTAGAATATTGCCTTTTAGTATAACATCTTTTAATATATCGTCTTTTAATATATTATCTTTTAGCATATTGCCTTTTAGCAGATCATCTTTTAATATATCACCTTTTAGTATATTGCCCTTTAGTAGATCGTCTTTTGATATATCGTCTTTTAATACATTGTCTTTTAGTATATAGCCTTTTAGTTTATTGTATTTTAATAAATCGTCATTTAGCATATCCT
Source organism: Anolis sagrei ordinatus (assembly GCF_025583915.1). Taxonomy (NCBI): domain Eukaryota; kingdom Metazoa; phylum Chordata; class Lepidosauria; order Squamata; family Anolidae; genus Anolis; species Anolis sagrei. Next base: position 49,300,995 of record NW_026847771.1, read on the forward strand.
CTTTTAGCATATTGCCTTTTAGCATATTATATTTAAGCATATCGCCTTTTAGCGTATCATCTTTTAGTATATCACCTTTTAGTATATTTTTTTAATATATTGTCTTCAATTTGTCGTTCATCCCATTTACTCCTCATTGTTCATCTCATGTTTACCTTTTTCTTTTATTTCATTGTCTTTTCTCATATGTATCACATTTCTGATATCGACTTTTAATATATCATCTTTTGTTTTGATCTTTTCTTGTTTTTGTCTCATATTATTTCATATATATATCATATTTTCTCTCATTTCTATTTTGTTTGCATCTTGTTTTTTCTTGTTTTCATCTTGTTCTCTTGTTTTGTCTCATTCTTTTTGTCTCGTTTTTCTCTCGTTTTCCTTTCATTTTTCTCTCATTCATCTCTTGTTTTTATTTCGTTTCCTCCCAATTTGCCTTTGTTTTGATTTTGTTTTTTCTCTCGATCTTCCCTTATTTTATCTTGTATTTTTACTTATATCGCATATTTTTATCTCATTCTTTTTCTCTTTTTTTCTGTCTTGATATAATCTCATTTTTTTTGTTTTTTTAAAATATATCTTTATTGAAAAGTTTTTCATAGTAGCATAAAATAGTAAGAGGGAAAGAGGAGAGGGGATCTTGGGAAGGTAGAGATGAGGAAAGGGTGGGGAGGGTAATGTAAGGATCTGAGTGATGCTTATGGGTTAAAATCGAAGGGGAAGGGAGGGATAGGGTTAGAAAAGGGAGGGAAGTTTAAGGGGTTGGTTGGCTTCCCATCTTCTGTTTAGGGGCTGTCCACCTTTCTCCTGTGAATGTTTATATTAATATTTCCATATCCCATCAACTCAAACATAGACAAAAGAATTCAATGGCAGATTGGAATTTAGTAATGAAGTATATGGAACATGAAAAGATTTAATCTCATTTTTGTCTTGGTTTGATCTTGCTTTCATCTCGTTATTCTCTCGTTCTCTTCTCTATTTTTATATCTCATATTTTTATCCCATTCTTTTTGTCTCATTTTCCTCTCATTTTCCTCTTCTACTTCTTTTGTTTTGTGTTGTATTTTTTTCTTATATCATATTTTATCTCATTCTTTTAATCTTGTTTTCTATTTTGTTTTTATTTTCCTCTCACTTTGTCTTGATTTTGATTTCTGTTTTCTCATTTGCTTCTGTTTTTGTCTTGTTTACTTCTCGTATTTCTTCGTATCTCTTGTTTTTATCATTCTTTTATCTCATTTTCTATTTTGTTTTCCTCATTTTTTGCTTGTTTTCCTCATTCTTCGCTTGTTTTCCTCTTGTTTATATTTTTGATCCTGTTTTTTGCTTGTTGTCATCTCATTTTCCTGTTGTTTTGTCATGGTTTTGATCTTGTTTTTCTCTCATTCATCTTTTGTTTTTGTCCCATTTTTATCTCATGTTTTTATCTCATTCTCAAATCTCGTTTTCTATCTAGTTTTTCTCCCATTTTCTCTTATTTCCTATTGGTTTTAATCTTGTTCTTATCTCATTCTTATCTTGTTTTCTCTTGGTTTTGATCTCATTCTTCTCTTGTTTTCATCTCATTTTTTCTTATATCTAGTATTATATATCACTCTTTTCATCTTATTTCTCTCTAGTTTTTGCCTCATTTTCCTTTTATTCTTATCTCGTCTTCCTCTCATCTTCCTCTCATTTTCTTATTTTTGTCTAGCATTTTTCGTATTTCTCTTTTTAAAAATTGGTTTTGATCTTGTTTTCATCTCTCATTTTTTAAATCTCGTGTATATGTCAGTCTTTTGCTCTTGTTTTTTATCCTGTTTTTGTTTACATCTCGTATTTTTTCTTATCTCGTATTTAATCTCATTCTTATCATCCTGTTTTCTACAAATACCCTGGCTACCTCATTTTTTGTCTGAATTTCCTGTTTGTCCAACTCATTTTCCATCTTTTCTTTGTCTCGTTTTCTTGTTTTGTTTGTTTTCTATCTTGTTTTGTCCCATTTTCCTCTTGTTTTCCTCTTGTTCTTTTCTCATTTTGTCTTGTATTTTTTCTTATATCTTGTATGTTTATCTCATTCTTTTTCCTCTCATTTTTTTTCCATTGGACAGCTGGGTGGGCTACAAATATTCCGACTACCTTCTCATTTTCCTCTTGTTTTGTCTCGTATTTTTTCTTATATCTCGCATTTATATCTCATTTTTATTCTCTTCTTTTCCACTCTTTCTTACCTCATCTTTCTTTCATTTTCATCTCGTATTTTTCTTATATCTCATATTCTTATCTCATTCTTTTTCTTTTATTTTCCTCTCATTCTTCTCTTCTCTATTTTTCTTATATCCTGCATTTTTATCTCATGTTTTATCCTGTTTTCCTTTTGTTTATCTCCTGTTTTTGTCTTTTATTTTTCTTCCATCTCATAGCTTTTTATCTCATTTTATCCTGTTCTTCTCTCGCTTTCTTCTCATTCTTATCTTTCTCTCGTTTTTCTCTCATATTTTTTCTTATATCTCGCAATTTCTTTATCTTGTTTTCATTTCATTTTCATCTTGTTCTTTTCTTGTTTTGCTTTTGTTCTTCTCGTATTTTTTCTTATATCTCATTTTTTATTCTGTTTTCTTTCTCGTTTTCCTTTTGTTCTTATCTTGTTTATCTCTCATTTTTATCTCATTCTTCTCTCATTTTGTATCTTGTTTCTTCTATCTTGTATGTGTATCTCATTAATATCTCATTTTCTTTCCCCATTGGGCAGCTGGGTAGGCTATGAGTTCCCTGGCTACCGTGGGCGGCAGTACGTCTTTGAGAAGGGCGAGTACCGCCATTGGAATGAGTGGGATGCCAGCCAGCCCTTGATGCAGTCCATGCGCCGTGTGCGAGACAAGCAGTGGCACAAGCGCGGCTGTTTCGAGGAGAGCTAGGAAACCCACACCACTGAAGTCCAAGAAATATTATATCAATCATTATCATTATCATCATATCCAAAAAGGAAGACAACTATCTGCCTGCTTTCGATCGGAAGGGTGGTGCTTTTCCTTTTGTCACCTGTGTATACATAATAAGGAATAACTATTAGTAGTAATAATCAACCTATTAACACTCTCAATAAAAGAATTGCCCGCTGAGATTTCTGTGTCCATCTTTTTTTTCTATCTTATGTTAACCTGGACTCATACTGCCATCATCTCCAAGCACTGGTTTTTTTTTGTGATGATGGGAGTTATAGTCCAAATCCAATTGAATTAATTTCAGATTTAGGCTCCCATGAACCTCAAGCATTGAGTTTTGAATTATGTGAGTTGTAGTCCAAAACCAAGAGTAATTGGAGGAAATTAAATTAATTAATGTAGAGTTTAACTTAATCAGAGTAAATGGAATTAATTAATTCAGGGTTGGGTTTTTGAGCTTCTGACTCCCATCATCCTCAAGCATTGAGTTTTCAATAAAAGGAGTTGTAGTCCAAAACCAAAAGTACTCTTTAATTGGAGTTAATTAATTCAGGGTTGGGCTTTTGGACTCTGACTCCCATCATCCCCAAACTATGAGTTTTAATAAAGGGATTTGTAGTCCAAAACAAAAAGTACTCTTTAATAACCACAGATGGAATTAATTAATTAAGGGTTGGATTTTTTCAGACTCCTACTCCCATCATCCCCAACCAATATTTTTTTCTAATGATGGGAACTGATGTCCAAAACCAAAACCACTGTTATAAGCAGAGCAAATGGAATTAATTCAAGGTTGGGGTTTGGACTCCAACTCTCATCATCCCCAAGCATTGAGTTTGGTGATGCTGGCAGTTGTAGTCCAAAACCAACATTAGTGTTTTAACCAGAGTAAATTCAATTAATTCATGGTTCTGTTTTTTCAGACTCAGACTCCCATCATCCCCAAGCATTTAGTTTTGAATACAAAATGTTTTGAGTTGCAGTCCAACACAAAATGTACTATTTAATGACAGCAAGAATTAATTCAGGGGTTTTTGTCTCCATATCCCATCATCCCCAGGCATTCAGTTTTGAATTTTGGGAGTTATACTCCAAACCAAAGGCACAGTTTAAGCATAGCAAATTGAATTAATTTGGAGTTTTTTCATACTCTGGCTGCCATAATCTCCAACTCCCACTATCTCCCATAATTAATTTTTCTGATGAGAGTTGTAATCTGAAACCAAAAGAACTCTTTAACTGGAATTAATTCAGAGCTGTTTTTTTCCAGACTTTGACTCCCGTCGTTCCCATGCATTGATTTTTGTGATGATGGGAGTTGTAGTCTGAAACCAAACGTAGAGTTTAATTGGAGGAAATGGAATTAATCAAGCTGGAGATGTGATTTTTCGCACTCTGATTCCCATCTTTCCCAGGCATTGGTTTTTGTGATGATGGGAATTGTAGTACAAAACAAAAAGTACTCTTTAATTGGAAACAATTAATTCAGCGTTGGGTTTTTCGATTCTGATTCCCATCATTCCCAAGCATTGATTTTTGTGATGCACAATATATAAATGTATATGTAGATGTATATACAACACTATATAACAGAATACGTATACACATACATATATACATAATGCAAAATATATACATATATATGGGTGTGTGTATAATACACACACACTCTCTCTCTCTCTCTCTCTCTATGTATATATAGGCACACTTCATATACAATATATGTGTAAATATACTACATATATATTCACAATATATGTATCTATAATGCAATATCAATAGAATGGTGGAAAGTTGTGTTGATTGTGAAAATATTATAAATGAATGTGCAAACTTGCAAACTCAGACCACTGAAATTAGCACAGTCCCAGAAATGTGCATTCTGACAGTATGGGATGCAAGTAAAGCAGTCACCAGGGGGCATCTAATACAACAAAATGCAATAAGAAGAAAACAAAACAAAAATCTAACAAGAATAGAGCAAGAAATAGCAGAGATAGACAAAAACTTGAAAAAGGACCCAACATGCCCAAAATGTAAATATGAATTGGAAGTCCCAGGAAAACAAAGAAATGATTTAGAAGCAGAGCAACTATCTAAGGAACTAAAATTTGGGGAAAACATCATCTCCTGAAAGCTAATAAACCAGGAAAATGGTTTGCAAGACAAATAAGAAAGAAAAGACAATCACAACATATTACCATTGTGTTGGGTGAAACAACATATACCAGTGATCAAGATATAGTAATTCAATTCAATAAATTTAATATGCTGCTGCTGCTGTTGTTGTTGTTGTTGTAAAAAACTGTATTCAAGAGACCAAGCAAAGAAAGAGGACATATTGCAATATTTAGGGAAACAAAATTTAATAAGAATCTCAGATCAATAAAGAGAAATACTTAATAAAGAGATATCAGAACAAAATATACAAAAAACAATAAAGAAACTAGACAATAAATCACCTAGCCCAGATGGAATAACAGCAATATACTCCATAACACTGCCACATTTTAAAAAAATGAATGAAGCCTTAAAATACAAAAAAAATCCCAATACTTCGAAAATTACGAACATCACAATTATACACAAAGAAAACCCAGATCCAACAGACGTTAGAAATTATATAACAAATTCATTACTGAATATTGATTTACAAATATATTGGCGAAAAGACTGAAAACTTTCCTGAATGAATGGATCAAAAATGAACAAACAGGATTCTTACCACAGAGTCATATAAATGTGAGGAATATATTAGATATTATTGAATATTATGAGACTAATAATAAAAAAGAATTTGCAGTGATCTTCTTGGATGCAGTAAAAGCATTCAACAATATCAATTGGGATTTTATTCTACCGTTATTAAAAGAGATGCACAAGGGATACCATTTTATAAACACAATCAAATCTATACACATAATCAAAGTGAAAATGTCTATATGTGTGTATGTGGCGGAGGTGTCCACTTACACAGACAGTCTCCGGCCTCCACAAGCAGGCTATAGTTCCAAGTGCTGAGAAGCCTCCATAGGCACACCCTCCACTGACATTGCAGGTTATAGTGAGCGTCATGAGGATGTAGCCCAAACGCTGCCAATGTCCTCCCCAAACACCAACCACCCAAGGAATGCTTTCATTCGGGGATTATTTCATCCTAGATGTTCTGTTTTTTCACCAGAATGGACACCCCAGGGTTCCTTTCTCTCTCCAGATTTGCATGACCTCTCCCACTGGCTCTGACTTAACCCTTTCCTATCAATTTCTATGGCATGTAGCAAACAGGAATTGATCAGCAACGGAACAAGAAGTTTGGGAAGAATTCACCATAATTTAGAGGAGTTGTAGTTCACCTACATCCAGAGAGCACAGTGAACCTCACCAACATTTGCCACAGATGATGTAGTACCTTCACTCAGTTCCAGAGACCACTGAGATCCCCATGAATGATGAAACTGGACGAAAATTGGTAAACAGACCCCCCTCCCCATGACCAAGATAACATATTGGAGATGTTTGGGGAAATGGACATTGAAGCTGGGAGTCGTAGTTCACCCTTATCCAGAAAGCACTGAACCCAGCCGAAGTCGCATCTGCACCAAACTTGGCACACAGACCCAATATGCCCAACTGTGCATACAGAAAGGGTTTGGGATTGAATGGCCTTGAATCTAGGAGTCGCAGAGCCATGAACCCAGCTCATGTCAGTTCTGGACCAAACTTGGCACACAGACCCAGCATGGCCAACTGTGCATATAAGTGGGGTTTTGGGGTGAATGACCTTTGCTCTGAAAATTGTAGTTCATCCTTAGCCAGAGAGCCCTGAACCCAGATGATGTCACATCTGGACCATACTTGGCACACAGATCCAACATGGCCAACTGTGCGTACAGGTCTGGTTTGGAGGTGAATGTTTTGAATACTGGTGGGGTTTGGCGTGATTGGCCCATGATTTTGCAATTCACCCACATCATTTTGCATTTTCTAATGGGAGCATTCATAAAAAACAAAGGAAAAACTGTTTTTTTTTCTAAGAAATAGAGCTACAAATTATCAAACTGATATGACCGAACACCTTAAAACAAACAGTGCCTTTTTCAAATAACCTGGGCCAACATAACACACTGGAGGGGTCTGGGGCGGGGTGGGGGGAATGACCCACTCGTGTGGAAATTGTAGTTCACCTTGCATCCAACTTCCCAAAACAAACATTGCCTTTCTCAAGTAACCTGGGCAGTGAATATATACAATGCAAGAAGCAAAGATGTCAATAGACAAGAGGCCAGAAGCATCAAAATTAATAAAGGAACAAGACAGGGATGTCCCTTATCTCCATTATTATTTATAACTAGCTGTCCCCTGCCACGCGTTGCTGTGGCCCAGCCTGGTGATCTGGAAAATAAAGTAATGAGAAAGTGTTGGTTTCTAATATATGTAATTCCTTTCTGCTTGTGAGTAAATACTATTTCTTATTGTTTCTTTGTCAGTGTTGATGTGGAGAGTGTCTGGTTTGCCTACTCTGGAATATGCAACATATCCTAGTCCTTCTTTAAGGGTCCCTTTCAAATCTATGATACTATATCTGTGTGTGTGAATCATATCTATCTATCGATATTTATGACTGGATGGCTCTTTGTCAGGAGGGCTCTGATTACATTTTCTTGCCCTGGTGAAGAGAGTTGGACTGGATGGCCTTAAGTATTTTCTGTTGGTCATGGGGGTTCTGTGTGGGAAGTTTGCCCCATTTCTGTCGTTTGTGGGTTTCAGAATGCTCTTTAATTGTAGTGAACTATAAATCCCAGTAAGTACAAATCCCAAATTGCAAGGTCTATTTCCTCCAAACTCCATCTGTGTTCGTATTTAGTAAATATGGAATTTTTGTGTCAAGTTTGGTCCAGATCCATCATTGTTTGAGTCCACAGTGCTCTCTGGATGTAGGTGAACTACAACTCCCAAACTCAAGGTCAATGCCCACCAAACCCTTCCAGTGTGTTCTGTTGGTCATGGAAGTCCTGTATGCCATGTTTGGTTCAATTCCATCATTGGTGGAGTTCAGAATGCTCTTTGATTGTAGGTGAACTATAAATCCCAGTAACTACAAATCCCAAATGTCAAGGTCTATTTCCTCCAAACTCCATCTGTGTTCATATTTGGGCATATGGAATATTTGTGTCAAGTTTGGTCAGATCCATCATTGTTTGAGTCCACAGTGCTCTGGATGTAGGTGAACTACAACTCCCAAACTCAAGGTCAATGCCCACCAAACCCTTTCAGTAATGTATGTTGGTCATGGAAGTTCTGTGTGCCAAGTATGGTTCAGTTCCATCATTGGTGGAGTTCAGAATGCTCTTTGATTGTTGTTGAACTATAAATCCCAGCAACTACAACTCCCAAACGACAAAAGCAACCCCTCTCCAAACTGTTCATATTTGGGCATATGGAATATTTGTGCCAAGTTTGGTCCAGATCCATCATTGTTAGAGTCCACAGTGCTCTCTGGATGTAGGTGAACTACAACTCCCAAACTCAAGGTCAATGTCCACCAAACCCTTCCATTTTTTTCCTGTTGGTCATGGGAGCCCTGTGTGCTAAGTTTGGCCCAATTCCATCATTGGTGGAGTTCAGAATGCTCTTTGATTGGAGGTAAATGATAAATCCCAGCAACGACAATTCCCAAATGACAAAATCATTTCTTTTGAGTGGAGGACATAAATTGGACTGTTAGGTGTCTTGTGTCCAAATTTGGCATCAATTCCCCCAGTGTTTTTTGAGTTCTGATGGTAGCATGAACTAACATTACATTTGTATTTATATAGACGACACTTGAAGTACTGTTAAACAACATAAGAGAAGATAAAAAGCTCATGGGGGCAAGAATAAGAAAATAAAATTATAAAGTGAGAGCGTTTGCAGACTATTTAGTTTGCATTGTCGAAAATCCAATGGACAACATAAAGAATTGGATAAATAAAATAGAAGAGTTTGGGACATTGGATTCAAAATAAATAAAACAAAAACTAAAATTCTGGCAAAAAAACATCAAAAAAGAGGCAAGATCTACAAAAAAATGTCTGGACTAAAATTGCAAATAAAATAAAAAACTTATGAATTATTATAACAACAAGAAACTCACAACTCTTGACTTACAATGGAAAGAGATTTTTAAAAGGTCTTGAAAAATGGAAATACTTAAATCTTTCACGAATGGGAAGAATAGCCACAATAAAAATGAACGTGCTTCCGAAGATGCTATATTTAGTCCAGACAATACCAATACTGAGGAATTTGCAATTTAAAAAAAAAAAACAACCCCCAAAACAAATATTTAAGCAACTTTGCCTGGCAAGGAAAGAATTAAGTTTATTCATCTAACACAGGGGTCCCCAAACTAAGGCCCGCGGGCCGGATGCGGCCCACCAAGGGCATTTATGTGGCCCGCACGGCCTGGCCTGGGCTGGCGCAAAGCCCCTCGCCGTTTCTCTCTCTCCCTCCAGAGCGGCTTCTCCCTCTTTCCTTCCTTCCTTCCTTCCTTCCTTTCTTCCCCTTCCCCCTTTTTCTCCCCTTCCCCTTCTCCTTTCCCCTCCCTCCTTCCCTCCCTTCCTTTCCTTCTTCCTTCCTTCCTTCCCTCGGGGAAGCCAGCGTGGCCCGGGGAAGCCAGCGTTGCCTGGCCACGCCCACCCGGCGCTGCCACCGCTTGTTCTCCTGGAGGGGAACAGGAGGCGCCTCATGGCCGCGGATCTTCTGCGCTCTCTTGTTCTCCGTGGCCACGAGGCACCTCCTTCTTCCCTCCCAGCCGCGCCAGGAGAACAAGCGGAGGCGGCGCCTGGCCCGGTGTCCCCACCTGGTAGGCTTCTCCCTCCCACATAGGAGAGAAGGAAGAAGTATTACCCTCAGCTGTGCTGCCACAGCTGGAGTTATCAGACAATGAGTACACCCACAATCCAATAGTCCCCTCTTTCCTCTAGGATCTCCTCCCTTCCTCTCAGCTGAAGGGAGACAGTCTGCAACATGGCTTCCATTGACTCCAACCGGGCCTACAGAGTGTGAACTCAGGGAGGAGTTTCATCCCAGCCTCCAGTAGAGTTTCTATCTTTTCTCCAAAGGGTGACTCCTTTTCATCCAAGGCAATAGGTTGAGCTCAACGCTGCTCCAAGTTCATCTTCCAGTAGTGACATGCCACTCCTTTGCTAAGCCATCTGCATTTTGAGGAGATTTTCCCTCAAGCATCATATTACCCAGCTTGTGGCATACTTTCTCCTCTGACATATTAAGCCAATTTAAGACAATTTCCTCTCACTGGATTTCCGGGAAGAGGTGATTTTTGTGAGTTGGAATTTTATGTCCGGATCTGTAGCTTCCTAGTGAAGAAATTACCTCACAAACAAAGTGGGAAGGCTTTAATTCTCAAAGTATACATTGGGGTATGAAACAAAATTCCAGCTGACAGTTTCTTTCCCTCACGAATCCTATCCCTCACCTTGGCCCCTCCCCTTCATTGCTCCCATTTCCATGGCAACCCTCTCCCTTGTTTCAAATATACTAAAGCATGGTCTAATTTCCCGGCTTTACACAAAACCAGAAAATAAGGTCACGACACTATCGATCTATTTATCTATCTATCTATTTATCTATTTGTGAAGTCTCGGCCTAGTTTTTACCCCTCTGTTTATTTCCCTGGAGGTGGACTGTTCCATTCTGCTAAGTTTTAGAGTAGGAGCTTAGGATCCCCCTAGAGGCCGAGCTCTGTTGGTTCAGCCCATTCTGGCTCAGAGCCTGGTGGAAGGACCTTTTATTCCATTCTAATTGGACATAGCTTGTAGTAGTTAGCCAGAAAGTGTCTGGTCTGGCTTAGCAGTCTGAACAGGGAATCCTTAGCACATACATGCCCCAGAGAACATAGAGAATAGTTGTATTTGCCCAAAGAATATATATGTATATGCCATAGAATTGACCAGTATTTGCCCAAAAAACATAGACAGTACATGCCCCAGAGTTTATAGAGAGTGCTTACCTCATAGAAAATATAGTTGTTGTTACCTCAGAGCACATACCACCATTATATCTCATATTTATTTATTTATTTACTTTACTTTACTTGTATACCGCAGTTTCTCAGCCCAACAGGCGACTCAACGTGGTTTACAAGGATAAGAATCAATCAACGATATACAATTTAAAACCATAAAAGCATAATATACAATATTGACACAACAATAGACAACACAATGCATCTCATAACTAGAGTCGTGATCCAATCCGTCGTCCAAATTTCCATTCCTGTAATCATCACATTCATTGCACTGTTTAACCGAATGCCCGTTCAAACATCCAAGTTTTTAACCTTCTACAAAACACCATTAGCGAGGGGGCTGATCTAACCTCCATAGGAAGGGCGTTCCACAGCCGGGGGGCCACCGTTCCACAGCCGGGGGGCCACCACAGAAAAGGCCCTGTCTCTCGTCCCCGCCAGCCGCACCTGTGAAGCAGGCGGGATAGAGAGCAGGGCCTCCCCAGAAGATCTTAGGGTCCTGGCGGGCTGATAGGCAGAGATACGTTCGGATAGGTAACTTGGGCCAGAACCGTTTAGGGCTTTATAGGCCAACGCCAGCACTTTGAATTGAGCCCGGTAGCAAATCGGCAGCCAGTGGAGCTGGTGCAGAGGAGTTGTATGCTCCCTGCGCTCCGCTCCTGTTAGTATCATGGCTGCCCAGCGTTGGACTAGCTGGAGCTTCCGAGCCGTCTTCAAAGGCAACCCCACGTAGAGAACGTTGCAGTAGTCTAGACGGGATGTAACCAGAGCGTGGACTACCGTGGCCAAGTCAGACTTCCCAAGGTACGGGCGCAGTTGGCGCACAAGTTTTAACTGTGCAAATGCTCCCCTGGTCACCGCCGAAACCTGAGGTTCCAGGCTCAGCAATGAGTCCAGGATCACACCCAAACTGCGAACCTGCGTCTTCAGCCTCCTGTTATTTATATTTACCTCAGAATTATACCTTATACCTGTTCTTTATTATTCTAATTCTATACCATCAAGAACCAAACTGCACCTTTATACCTTGTTTTGATTCACCTTGATTGTTCAGTAAACTTAATTGGTTAAATTTAGTCATGGCTCTAGAGTTTTATTTTGGGGGAATTAAAGTAAATACAGGGCAAACCGATGGTCACTGGGAAAATAGCCGGACACATATAGTTTTCTCATCAAACCTTCCCGGTGTGCCATCATACTATTCATCCATCTTACTTGTATCCATCCATCCATCTATCTTACATCTATCTTACATCTATCTATCTATCTATACATCCATCCATCTGTCCATCTACCTATCCATCCATCTTACTTTATCTATTTATCCGTCCATCCATTTTACATCTATCTACCTATCCACCCATCTCACTTGTATCCATCCATCTTACATCTATCTATCTACCTATTTACCTACCTATCCATCCAGCCCTCTTACTTGTATGTATGTATCCATCCATCAATCCACCCATCCATCCATCCCACCTCTATCTATTTACCTACCTATCCATCCATTTTACTTATATCTATCCAGCCAGCCAGCCAGCCAGCCCTCTTACTTGTATGCATGTATGTATCCATTCATCAATCCACCTATCCATCCATCCTATGTCTATTTATCTATCTATCCATCCATCTAACTTACATCTATCTACCTTACTTGTATCCATCCATCTTACATCTATCTATCTATCTATCTATCTATCTATCTACCTACTATCCATCCATCTTAATATCTATCTATCTATCTATCTATCTATCTATCTATCTATCTATCTATCTAATCTATCTATTTATCCATGCAGTCATGCCAGTGGCCACATGACCTTGGGGGTGTCTGTGGAGAATGCCGGCTCTTCGGCTTAGAAATGGACATGAGCACTAGAGTCCCAGAGTCAGACAGGACTAGACTTAATGTCAAGGGGAAAATTTCACCTTTACTTTACGCACACACACACACAATCTTGTATATATATTATATAATACTCTGTGTGTGTGTGTGTGTATGGATAAAACCAAAAATTCCCACAGTCGTATTAAACCTGAAAGATAAAGAACAGGCAAAGAAAACCCACGAAACTGAGCCAAAGTTCAGGATTTGCTCTTAACAACACTGAACGAGTCCTTCGCTTAATTATTGCAAAGGTCAGCAAGGAAAAAAATAAATCAACGAGGCCAAAATCAACTTGTTAGTCTTTCAAATTCCATGGAATTAAATACAGAGAGAGATGTATTATTCAAAGTCAATGGGTAAAAAACAACACCTCTAAACCCGTCCCGACAGATGGCCGTCATCCAAAGAAGGAGGAGAAAGAGGGCCCATCGTGAGTGCCATTGGATCCCCCACATACGACCTAGCAAAATTTCTTGCTGCACAGTTACAAAGCCATATTGGGCTCACTACACACTACATCAAGGACTCAGCCCACTTCATAGAAAAAATCAGCAATCTCAAGCTAAATACCAACGACAAACTGATCAGCTTCGATGTGGTGTCTCTATTTACCATGGTCCCGGTAGCAGACACCATGGCACTCATCAACCAGATGTTCCCAGAAGATATCACAGCTCTGTTTCCCCATGGCCTCACCACGAGTTACTTTCAGTGGGACAATGAATTCTACGAACAGAAAGATGGGAGTAGCTATGGGGAGCCCTCTCAGCCCGGTCATAGCTAACTTCTACATGGAACACTTTGAAAAACAAGCCCTGGAGACAGCAACCAAAAAGCCCACGATATGGTTCAGATATGTGGATGACACCTTCACCATTTGGAGCCATGGAGAAGAAGAACTCAACAGGTTCCTGGACCATCTTAACAGCATCCACCCAAACATCCAGTTCACCATGGAAAACGAAAATGAAGGAAGACTGCCCTTTCTAGATGTCCTAGTCATCCGCAAACCAGATCAACAATTGGGTCACACCGTCTACAGAAAACCCACACACACAGATAGATATCTACATAAGAACTCCAACCATCACCAAAGTCAAAAAAGAAGCACCATTAAAGCCTTGGCAGACCGTGCAAAAAGAATGTGCAAACTCCATCTCCTCCAAGATGAACTGAACCACCTAAGCTGGGCTCTCCCGGCCAATGGAGACTCCACCTCAGACATCAGGAGAGCTGCAAGACCAAGAACAAGCCACGAGAGTAAAGATGAAGATCCACCCAGAGGAAAAGTGTTCTTGCCATACATCAAGGGAACCACTGACCGCATAGGGAAGCTGATGAGGAAACACAACATACAAACTATCTACAAACCCACCAAGAAAATCCAACAAATGCTACGTTCAGCAAAGGACAAGAGGGATCCTCTCATCTCTGCAGGAGTCTACCGTATACCATGCAGCTGTGGACAAGTCTACATAGGGACCACCAAAACTCAACATTGCCCAAACACGAATCAAGGAACATGAAAGGCACTGCAGACTACTTCAACCAGAGAAGTCAGCCATAGCAGAGCACCTGATGACCCAAGCCTGGACACAGCATATTATTTGAGAACACAGAAATGCTGGATCACTCCAACAACCACCATGTTGTTGGAGTGACACAGAGAAGCCATTGAAATCCACAAACATGTGGACAATTTCAACAGAAAGGAGGAGACCATGAAAATGAACAAAATCTGGCTACCAGTATTAAAAAACTCTAAAATTACAACAGCAAAACAGCAGAGAGGAAACAACCAGGCACATCTTAACACCTCTCAAAAAAACATTTTCCCAGGCTCAGGCAAGCCTTCAAATGCTAATGAAGGTGGTCAGCTGAAACATTCACACCTAACTTCAGCAGAGAAAAGCTCTTTGCCCCACCCCAGTCATTCCACAGATATATAAACCCATTTTCCTATTTCCAACAGACCTCACTACCTCTGAGGATGCTTGCCATAGATGCAGGCGAAACGTCAGGAAAAATGCCTCGAGAACATGGCCATATAGCCCAAATAAAACCCACAAGAACCTAATGTAATGTTTGTTTGTGGGATTAACATAACTCAAAAACCACTGGGAGAATTGACACCAAATTTGGACACCATACACCTATCAGGCCAACGAGTGACCCTTACTCATAAAAACACTGAAAAACACAGAAGAGATTAAAAAACCAAAAAACAAAAACAAAAAATTACAACGCATGCGCAAAATATGTACACAAATATATACATACACAAAACACATCTACACAGACTGGGCCACAGCAACGCGATGGCTAGTAGTCAATAAAATAGATGTTTTTTCTGAAACTCCCTGCCTTTCGCCATTATTCAGCATCCGGATGTTGGCAATTTGATCTCTCGTTCCTCTGCCTTTTCTGAACACAGCTTGTACATCTGGCAACTCTCTCTCCATGTCTTGCTGGAGTCTTCCTTGCAGGATCTTGAGCATTACCTTACTGGCATGAGAAAGAAGGGCCACTGTACAAAAGTTTGAGCAGTCTTTAGCATTTATTTCCCTTTTTTGGTATGGGGATAAAAGTTGATTTTTTCCATTCTGATGGCCATTCTTGTGTTTTCCATATTTGCTGGCAGACCCACTATCTACAGACCCACTAAGAAAATCCAACAAATGCTACGTCCAGCAAAGGGCAAGAGGGATCCTCTCACCTCTGCAAGAGTCTTCCATATTCCATGCAGCTGTGGACAAGTCTACATAGGGACCACCAAACATAGAATTGCCCAAACACGAATCAAGGAACACGAAAGGCACAGCAGACTGATTCAGCCGAAGAAGTCAGCCATAACAGAGCACCTGATGAACCAACCTGGACACAGGATATTATCTGAGAAGACAGAAATGCTGGACTGCTCTCACAACCACCATGTCAGGCTACACAGAGAAGCCATTGAAGTCCACAAGCATATGGACAATTTCAACAGAAAGGAAGAAACAATGAAAATGAACAAAATCTGGCTACCAGTATTAAAAAACTCTAAACTCATAACAGTAAATAAAGAAAGGGGAGCTCCAGACAAGAAAAAATCAGGGCCAGCTAATTACCTCCCAACAAAGGACCCCACCAGGCAGTAAGAAGCCACACCTTGAAAAACTGCTAGGCCATTAAATGCTAATCAAGGTGACCAATTGCTACATTCCCACTTGCCTCCAACTGACAAGAGTTCTTTCTCCCACCCTGGACGTTATTCAGCAGATATATGAATCCCATTTTCCTAGTTTCCAACAGACCTCACAACCTCTGAGGATGCCTGCCATAGAAGTGATATTGAGCAAGAATTTAGGGGTCGTTGCCAGGAGGCAGAGACCAATCAGACCCACCCAAGAGAGTCCGTTCGCCCTGGTGAGACAGAATGAAGCACCAAAGAATTTTCCCTGATTTTTCCCAATAAAAGTCTCACCAAGTTGAAGAAAAGCCACCGAGTTGTCTTTTATTTTGTCCCAGCTGGTACGGATGCCAAAGGCTGACATGTTTTGCAAGGCAGAACAGTCCATTTTTATAGAGAAACAGAGCTGTAAAATTCAAATTTCCCGCCCCCGCCCCCTTTGCCGGCTTCTCGCTGATTGGTTGGAGTCATCAGCTGGAGGGGAGTCATGGCCCACTCAGGCGCATATCAGCCAATGGGAAAGCCAGCGCCGCTTCGGCTTCTCAGCCAATAGGGAGCGAGGAGGCTGTCCAAGCGGGAAACAATGAACCGGGAGGAAAAGATGAGTAGATTAAAATGACTTAATGTTTTGTCCAATTGCCGGCGATAACCCTGAGAGTCCTCAAGCTAGCCTGGTATTGTTTCATGCAGGTGAAATAAACATATGTGGCTGGCGTGGCTGCCAAGCCCCGGTAATCTCCAGTCCCTCGATATGGGATCAATTGATGTTATCTGGTCTTTGGTTTCGGCCGAAGGTATGAAGACAAAGAGTGAGGCAGTTGAGGACATCCAAATCTTCCCAAAGGCAGGATGTCCCCTTTGTGAAGAATGACTGAATCACCATGTGGCACTTCCTTCAGGTGGCCATGCTCCAAAGCCTGGTGGTATACCTATTGTATTGTCCATGCAAGAACTTTCTGTTGAGTCCTTTCAGTTAGGGAAAAATCTACCTCAGGAAATGAAAAGATTTTCCTGAGATTTTGATATGCTGGGGTCACGAAGGGGTGGCATTTCATATTTTATACAGATACATACATGGGGTTCATAAGTCATACATTCATAAAGAGGGAAAAGAATTCATAGCAACCCATCCCACCCACCAAAAGTCCATTGAAAGTCAAGAAAAATCATAGCGGAAATTCATGAGGCTTGGGGGAAAAGTTTCCAAAAAGTTTTAAAAGTTCATCAAAAGTTGATCAAAGTCCAATAAAAGTTTGCAGAATCCATGAGGGCAAAAGGGGAAGGTTCCCAGAGTTCACTGAGTTCCTATAGGAATGATTGCAAGTGCTGGAGGTCGGGATCCATGTCTGGGAGTGGAGAAAACTACAGATCTCATCTCACCAAGGACCAAGATGGCCTGTCTGTTCCCTGGGGGTCCCAAGGGGTGACCATGGCAGGTTCCCCAGGTCAACAGGCTCTTTAGCATCAACAAGATGGCGGTGGCAACGTCGTGGCAGCAGGGAGCCTGCTGGGCTCCATGTTGAGTTTTAGGGTGCAAACAAGGTTATTCCCGGGGCGGAGAGCGAAAGCAAGATAGCCATTAGTCTTGAAATTAGCCTAGGAGAAGAATCGCACCGATTTTGGAGAGATTAATTGACCCGCGGATATGGGGACCCGATGGGTTTCTGTATCCACGGTTCAGAGGAATGCAGTTTCGGCCTCCCCGGGATGCGAGAATCAGCTGTCTGCGGCCTGGGAGAGAGAAAGCTCCTACGGAAAAGAGTTTGGAGGCAGTAAAGGACACAAAGTAGGACTAAGGAGAGGAAAAATTACAATCAATTGATACTTTATTAGGGGATTTGTTACAATGTTAGGTTGAGGGGAAGAAAGCAAGGCAGAAAAAGAGTCTTTGGTTGAAGCTGCTGCTGTGGCCTCATTCCCAAACAGGCAATGGAGAAATGCGGAACTCCTTGCTGCAGGTCAGATCAGCTTGAAGGCAGGGAGTTCTGGGTTGTTCCTTCTCAGAAGCAGGCAAAACATCAGGAGAGAATGCTTCTGGAACATGGCCATGCAGCCTGGAAAACTTACAGCAACCCATATAGTATTTATTATTTAATATTTAATATATACCAGCTTGGGTACCTGGCAGTGCCTGCGTTATTTGAGAAAGGCCTTGTTTGTTTTGGGGTGAAACGTCATATCATTTAGTAAACTAGTATCACTATTTATTAGGAAAAATCCAGTCTTTGATTGATTTTTTTTATGAATCAGAAAATACATAACGATGTGGGTGAACTACAATTCCCAGAATTGTGGGTCAATCCTCAACACATGCTGCCAGTATTTATAGTTGTCCAAGTTGGGTGTGTGTGCCAAGTTTGGCCCGGATCCAAAAGTTGGTTGGATTCAGTGCTCTCTGAATTCAGGTGAACTGCAACTCCCAGATGCCCAGGGTAATCGCTCCCAAACTCCGCTTGCATTCACAACTGGGCATTTTGGGTTTGTGTGCCATGTTTGGTCCAGAAAATCTCTCTGCGTTCGCATGGCTGACCAATCTGGTCCAATTGCAAGGCCAGCAGTGGGCAGAGTCCCAAACGCCTGGAAGGCTTCTCCCTTTTATGCATGAGCTATTATTATTATTATGGCCTTTAGATCCGGGCTGGGCATTCGCCTTTCTGCTGACGCTTCCTGCGGCCTTCCTTTTGTGCCTTTCCTGCTTCGCTTTGCAGAAATGGCCCGTTTGCGGCTGACGTGGCCTCCACTTGCATTCCGCCTCTAATCCCCATTGAAACCAGTCGGTCACACGATTTCCCATTGAAACAACACAAATCTCCCTATAAATGCCCGCTTTGGGGCTCTTTGCAAATCCAAGGCAACCCATAATCAGGCCAGATTCAGGTGCAGCTGGTAAGACCCATGACATGTTACATTCATTTAATTTGATTTAATTTGATTTTTTAATTATTTTATTAAATTATATTATTTTAATATTTTATTATTTTATTTTATTAAATTGTATTATTTCATTATATTTTGATATATTAATTTATTTTATTAGCATATTTTATTATTATCTTTGCAAATCCAGGGCAACCCATAATAATAATCAGGACAGATTCAGATGCAGCTGGTAAGACCAGTGGCATATTATATTATATCAATTTAATGTTTATTTTTCTATTATTTTATTAATTTTATTTTATTAGTATTTTTTATTTTATTCAATTATATTATTGAAGTTTTATTATATATTATGATTATCTTTGCAAATATATTATCAAACAATAATCAGGCTAGGTTCGGGTGCAGCTGGTGGCATATTATATTAATTATGTTATATTATATCATATTTTCTATTATTTTATTTTATTATTTTATTTTACTAGTATATTATTATATTATATTATTTTTATTATATTTTATGATTATCTTTGCAAATATATTATCAACCAATAATCAGGCCAGGTTCAGGTGCAGCTGGTCAGAGCAATATCATATAATATTAATATTATTATTATTAGTTTATTATTTAGACTTTTTGTTCATTCTATTTTTGCAAATATTAGTATATTATTTTTCTGATTATTTTATTATATTATTTAGACTTTTCATTCATCTTTTGCATATATATTATTATTATATTTTATTTTATTATTTAGATTGGCATTTGCACTTTTTGTTTTAACGTATTATTTATTATTTTTATTATATCTTATTTTAATATATTATTATTTTATTATTTTTATTTATTTTATATCATATATTAATAGTATTTATTTTATTTTAAGATTTATTATTTTTTAATTATTTTGTTCTGTTTGCAAAAGAGAACCCCTCCCCAAGTCCCTTATTTCTGAGGAATATGTATTTATTTGTTTGATTACAGTATTTATATTCTGCCCTTCTCACCTCGAAGGGGACTCAGAGCTGATCACAGAACATACATATATGGCAAACATTCAGTGTCGATTATACACTGACAAGACAGACAACTGTAGATAGATACAAGTATATATAGGCTTTTCCCATCTTTGGCACCTTGGAGGCTGTGCTTGGTTCTGGCCACCGGGGGGTGATGTTGCTCCACTTTCCCAGCCAAAGAGCCTTTTCATAAACTTCCTCCTTGATCGAATCACTGACATTTTTCTGGCGTTTCCTTATGAGTGCCTTAAATACCTCCCCGCTTAAGCAGTACCTATTTATCTACTCACATTTGCTTTTGAACCGCTAGGTAGGCAGAAACTGGGCTAAATGTCAGGAGCTCACGCCGACCTGGGCTTCGAACTGTCAACCTTTTGATTGGCAAGACTTACTTAATCTGCTGTGCGAATGTTGTAGTTCAGCCCATGATTGTGGCTGATGCCAATGTTAATGTGGACATGGATCATGGGAACTCTGGACCTGTGAGTCCACATGAGGTTTTAAGTCCTGAAAATTATCAGTCTGTGTCTCCAGCAGTTAGTGATGTTGACATTCCAAAGAGTTGCCAAAGGAAAAGAGTTCAGAGACTGAAATCCCAGGTGCAAATAATAATTAGTTGGAAGATAATGAGCTGGTTGATAGGAGATTTAGTTTTCGTAAACTGTGGGCTGCTCAGTTAACTTGCTGTGCTAAAGCCAAACCTTAATATATTAATAAAATACATATTACTAATTTTATTTTATTTTAATATATTATTTATTTTATTATTTTATTCATTGTCTAGCATAGGAAAGGTTTCCCCTGACATTGAGTCTAGTTATGTCCGACTCTGGGGTGGTGGTGCTCATCTCCATTTCTAAGCCAAAGAGCCGGCATTGTCCGTAGACGCCTCCAAGGTCATGTGGCCACTGGCATGACTGCATGGAGCACTGTTACCTTCCTGCCAGAGGGGTACCTATTGATCTACTCACATTTGCATGTTTTCGAATTGCTAGGTTGGCAGAAGTTGGGGCTAACACAGGGAGCTCATCCGCTCTTTGGATTCGAACTGCCAACCTTTCGGTCAGCAAGTTCAGCAGCTCACTGGTTTAATCAGCTGTGCCACCAGGGGGCCTCATCCATAATTCTATCATCTATCTATTCATTCATTCATTCATTCATCTGTCTATCTATCTATCTACCTATCTATTGATCTATCTAACCATCTATGTATGTAATGGGACCTGAAGGTAGGCTTCTCTTAGATCTACCTATCAATCAATCAATCTCTCCATCCATCCATCTATCCATCTATCTATCCATCTATTGGGACTTATTTATTTATTTTATTTATTTATTAATCAATTTTATATACCGCCACTCGTGAAGGCTCGGAGCGGTTTACATTATACATATGCGATACAGTACATCAAAATCAAAGACTTGAAGATAGGCATCTCTTAGATCCATCACTCTATCATCTATCTATCTATCTATCTATCTATCTACCTATCTATTGATCTATCTAACCATCTATGTATGTAATGGGACCTGAAGATAGGCTTCTCTTAGGTCTATCTATCTATCAATCAATCAATCAATCAATCAATCAATCAATCAATCTCTCCATCTATCCATCTATCTATCCATCTATTGAGACTTATTTATTTATTTTATTTATGTATTAATCAATTTTATATACCGCCACTCCTGAAGGCTTGGAGCGGTGTACAATATACATATGCGATACAGTACATTTAAAATCCAAGACTTGAAGATAGGCATCTCTTAGATCCATCACTCTATCATCTATCTATCTATCTATCTATCTATCTATCTATCTATCTATCTACCTATCTATTGATCTATCTAACCATCTATGTATGTAATGGGACCTGAAGGTAGGCTTCTCTTAGGTCTATCAATCAATCAATCAATCTCTCCATCTATCCATCTATCTATCCATCTATTGAGACTTATTTATTTATTTTATTTATTTATTAATCAATTTTATATGCCGCCACTCCCGAAGGCTCGGAGCGGTTTACAATATACATATGCGATATAGTACATTTAAAATCAAAGACTTGAAGATAGGCATCTCTTAGATCCATCACTCTATCTATCTATCTATCTATCTATTGATCTATCGATCTATCTACTCATCTCTCCATCTATTCACTTCCTTAATTCCAAGAAATATCATATATTCATATTATGTTTTATTTTATTTTACTATATTGTTTTATAATACAATATATTATTATAGATTTTATTATTATTTTATTCACCAACAGCATATAATATTAATTTTAATGATTTAATTGAAATATATTTAACTAATTTTATTATTTATTATTTTTTATAATTTTCTATTCTATTTTGCAATGACCCCTTTTATTTGCAAAATCTGCCTTTGCAAAAGAGAATCCTCTTTTTGCAAATATGGAGTAGACCACGCTCGATCACCTTTTTTGCAAATATTACATTGTTGTTACTGTTGTTATATTAGTTTGAACCTCCATTCATTCTGTTTGCAAGAGAAAACTCTGCATTTTTTGCAAAATAATACATTATTATTATTATTATTATTATTATTATTATTATTATTATTACCCTATATTCTACTTTGCAATGGTCCTTGTTAGTTGCAAAATCTGTATTTGCAACCATTGCAAATGCAGATTTTGCAAATAAAGTCTTTTGAAGTATTTTCTTTTTGCAATATACATTGCAACTTTTTGGAATAATAAGGCATTTTTTGCAATGCAATATTTTATATTAATATTATTACAACCCCTGGCGATCAATGGGGTGACAGATGTCGCAGCCAGATCGCCCTCACATCCAATTAATATTATTACAAAATCTAGGTTGCAAGTAAGGCTTTTTGCAAACATTATTAGTATTGTTATTATATTCATATTTGCAACAACTACATTTGCAAAATCGAACCCTCCTTTTGCCTGTTATGCATATATAATAATATAATAATAAGCATTGCAATGGCAGACATAATAAAGTTTTTGCAATGCAAGATTATATTATTTGCAAAAGCTTATTTGTATTTATATTATTTGCAAACTTTATCGATATTTGTTTGGCAATTAATGTGAGTTTAACTCTTTCTCTTAAAGGGCCAGTCCTCCTATTTCACCATGGCTTCGGATCACCAAGCGGCGAAGCAAGGCAGCAAGGTCAGACCTGAATTCGACCTAATGCAAATTATATAATATAATATAATAATAAAATAAAATAATACAATAATACAATATAGTATAATAAAACAACAATATCTATTATTATTATTATTATCATTATTATTATTACTATTATTAAATTCAGGCTCCATGGAAAACAATATTATTATACATTATTATATATTATATAACATTATTATTCTTATTTATATTATATTATTTTTGCATTTATTATTAGTAGTATATATATTTCATGTATTATAATTATGTTATATATTATATTACTATTATCATATTATTTAGTATGTATTATGATATTTCTTGCTACAATTATTATTATTATTTCATTCAGGAAGGGTGTGGCTTCTTGGAAAATAATACATAAAATTTTTTTGTCATGTCAGGAGCGACTTGAGAAACTGCAAGTCGCTTCTGATGTGAGAGAATTGGCCGTCTGCAAGGACGTTGCCCAGGGAACGCCCAGATGATTTGATCTTTTTATCATCCTTGTGGGAGGCTTCTCTTATGTCCCCGCATGAGGAGCTGGAGCTGACAGAGGAAGCTCATCTGCCTCTCCCTGGATTTGAACCTGCGACCTGTCGCTCTTCAGTCCTGCCGGCACAGGGGTTTAACCTACTGCGCAACCGGGGGCTCCATAATTATAACTAATAATGTAACAAAATATTTTTATAAAATAATATAACAAATACATTGTAATTAATATAATAATATGACATATTATTATATTATACTATTATTAATATTAGAATAATAATATAACAAATATAATATTAATATTATTTTATATCACAACATAATAAAATAAAAATATATAATATTATGTTATTATTTAATTTCTGTTAATTTTTAATTTCTGTCTGTATATATTTTATCTTTTACAATTTAGCTGTAAATCGCCTAGAGCATTCTCGGATGGAGGGCGATTAATAAGTAATTAAAGATGATGATGATGATTATTATTTATTATTATATTAATATTATATATATTATTTTATGTATTATTGTATTATAGAATATAATATTATTACGTTACATTATATATTATATTATATTATTATATCTGATTATTATATTAAAATTATATTATATTATATGGTATTATTATATCTGATTATAATATATAATATAATATCTATTATTTTATATATTCTTGTATTATATTATATTGATTTTTATATATTATATTATAATACATGATCATTCTATTCTATTCTATTATTATTATATCTGATTATGGATTCTCTTGTGTGCAGATCATGGTCTTTGAGCAGGAGAACTTCCAGGGCCGCTGCCATGAGCTGAATGCGGCTTGCCCCAACCTCAAGGAGGCTGGTCTCGACAAAGTTGGATCCATCCTGGTCTATTCTGGGCCGTATGTTCATTCATCCCATTCATTCATTCCATTTGTCAGCTCTGGATTTTCAGTCTGAACTGCAACCCAATGTTATTTGTGTTTGCTATTCCCAGGTGGGTGGGCTACGAGCAGCCGAATTGCAAAGGAGAGCAGTTTGTATTTGAGAAGGGAGAGTACCCACGGTGGGACTCTTGGACCAACAGCCGCCGCTCAGACTCCGTCTGGGCATTGAGGCCCATCAAAGTGGTACGAAAGATAGTATTATTACTATTATTATTATACATAGACGATCTAAGCTTGTATAGAAGAAGATGCTCGTGTATGTGGATGACTTCATAATACATTATTATTGTTGTTGTCATTGTTATTATACATTATCATATTATATATTACATATTATTATGTATACTATTTTATTATGATTTATTTCATTATTATATTGTACTAGCCGTCCCCTGCCACGCGTTGCTGTGGCCCACATGGGGGTTCTGTGTGGGAGGTTTGGCCCAATTCTATCGGTTGTGGGGTTCAGAATGCTCTGTGATTGTAGGTGAACTATAACTCCCAGTAACTACAACTCCCAAATGTCAGGATTCTATTTTCTCCAAACTCCACCAGTGTTCACATTTGGGCATATTGAGTATTTGTGTAGAGTTTGGTTCAGATCCATCATTGTTTGAGTGCACAGTGATCTCCGGATGTAGGTGAACTACAACTCCAAAACCAAAGGACACTGCCCACCAAACTCTTCCAGGTGAACTATAAATCCCAGCAACTACAACTCCTGAATGTCAGGATTCTATTTTCTCCAAACTCCACCAGTGTTCACATTTGGGCATATTGAGTATTTGTGTAGAGTTTGGTTCAGATCCATCATTGTTTGAGTGCACAGTGATCTCTGGATGTAGGTAAACTACAACTACAAAACCAAAGGACACTGCCCACCAAACTCTTCCAGGTGAACTATAAATCCCAGCAACTACAACTCCTGAATGTCAAGATTCTATTTTCTCCAAACTCCACCAGTGTTCACATTTGGGCATATTGAGTATTTGTGTAGAGTTTGGTTCAGATCCATCATTGTTTGAGTCCACAGTGCTGTCTGGATGTAGGTGAACGACAACTCCCAAACTCAACGTCAATGCCCACCAAACCCTTCTAGTGTTTTCTGTTGGTCATGGGAGTTCTGTATGCCACGTTTGGTTCAATTCCATCATTGGTGGAGTTCAGAATGCTCTTTGATTGTAGGTGAACTATAAATCCCAGCAACGACAACTCTCAAATGACAAAATCAATTTTTTGAGTGGATAACATACATTGGGTTGTAAGGTGTATTGTATCCAAATTTGATGCCAATTCATCCAGGGGCTTTTGAGTTCTGTGGATACCACAAACGAACATTACATTTTTATTTATATCGATACAGATAAATATTGTATATTATTTTACATATATACATAAATATGTATAATATATAATACATAATATTCTTATCATATATAGTATATTATTATTATATTGCATTGATTATATCAATTTAATAATCTGATTCAATAGGACAGCCAGGACCACAAGATTGTGCTGTACGAAAACCCCAGCTTCACCGGGAAGAAGATTGAGATCATTGACGACGATGTGCCCAGCTTCCACGCCCATGGTTACCAGGAGAAGGTCTCCTCTGTGCGCGTGCAGAGTGGAACGTGAGTCTACATCTATCTATAGATATATATAAATGCTCTGTGCATAATGAGTACCTTAAAAACAGAAAAACTACGGGGCCAAATAACCCCAAGTTTGGCAACAAAATTCCTCACAATCCAAGGAGTGACCATCACTGAAAAAAAAAAACCCCACAAAACACCTTTAAATTCAAAAAAGGAAGATAATAACACAATCCAGATTATCTACTTCTTTAAATTCAAAATTCAAAAGCGGCTCAACCCATTACGCAAAGTAAGCATTTGCAGTATAGTTGATTTTGCCCAGGGGTGCTCTTGAGGCACTCTTGGGGCAAAATAGACCATGACATATGCGAGTTGTAGTTACTGGGATGTATAATTCAACTACAATCAAAGAGCATTCTGAACTCCACCAATGATGGAATTGAACCAAATATGGCACACAGAACTCCACGACAAACAGAAAAATATATATCAATGATTGGGGGGGGGGGGGGCACCAAAATACTGTTTGCTTACAGTTGGAAAATTACCTAGGGCCGTCTCTGCTACTATATAATATAATGTTGCTACTATATATTACTATATTAAATAGACTCATAGAATAGAGTTGGAAGGGACTCTACCATGGTATTGGGGGAGAACAGACAGGAAGGAAGGAGAGAAGAAAGGAGGGAGGGAAAAGGGGAAGGAATGAAGGAGGGAAAGGGGGAAGGAAAGAAAGAGAGATGGAAGGAAAGAAAGAGGTACTGAAGGAAGGAAGAAGAGAAAATAGAAAGGAAAGAAAAAGGGAAGGAAAGGCAGGAAAGAGGGAGGGAGGGAGGGAGGGAAGGAAGGAAGGAAGGAAGGTGAAAATCAAATAAAAAGTGAAAGAAGGAAGGAAACAGGGAGAGAAGAAAGGAGACAAAGGAAGAAGTAGAGAAAGAGGGAGGGAAGGAAGGAAAGAGAGAAGGAGGAAGGAAGAAGGAAAAGGAAAGGGAAAGAAAAGGGAAGGAAGAGGGAAAGAGGGAGGAGGAAAGGAAGGAAGGAAGGAAGGAAGGAAAGAAGGAAGGAAGGAAGGAAGGAAGGAAAGGGAAGAAGGAAGGGAAAAGGAAAAAAAAAAGAAAGAAGGAAGGAAACAGGGAGGGAAGAAAGGAGACAAAGGAAGAAGTAGAGAAAGGGGGAGGGAAGGAAGGAAAGAGAGAACGAAGGAGAGAAGGAAGGAAAGAAAGAGGTACCGAAGGAAGGAAGAAGAGAAAATAGAAAGGAAAGAAAAAGGGAAGGAAAGGCAGGAAAGAGGGAGGGAGGGAGGGAGGGAAGGAAGGAAGGAAGGAAGGTGAAAATCAAATAAAAAGTGAAAGAAGGAAGGAAACAGGGAGAGAAGATGAGACAAAGGAAGAAGTAGAGAAAGGGGGAGGGAAGGAAGGAAAGAGAGGAGGAAGGATGAAACCAAAGAGTGAAATAAGGAATGAAAGAAAGAGGTAGAGAAGGAAGAAAGGAGGGAAAGGGGAAGGGGAAGAAAAAGAGGGGAAGGAATAGGTAGGTACCTCTCTTTCATAATAGTCCAGATATCTACCTCTACTTCGAAAATTCTTACTATAGGCCACAGCAACACGTGGCAGAGCACAGCTAGTACCATAATAATAATAATGATAATTGAAGTCATTATCCTGGTCTTCCGCTTCTGCCTCTCTACCTCTAGCATGTGATATTTCCTAATTGGGACGTCGTGTGTGTTGCAGCTAGGTGGGCTACCAATGCATGAGGTACACATAATGATACTACTACTATCATTATTCACATAATAATAACGAAAATAATAGTAAATATAATATTAATAATATTTTTATAATAATGATGGTGATATTGTTTGTGTTGTGTTGCAGCTGGGTGGTCTACCAGTGCATGAGCTACAAATAATGATATTATTATTCTTATACACATAACGACAACAACAGCAACAACAATAAGAATAATTAAAATAATGATAAATATTATTATTATTATTATATTGTTGAACTATGGCATGAACTAGGAATGAGAGAGCAGTTCCACACTCCAGTAGCGATATTGATCTAAAATCCTAACCGTCACTAATTTAAGGACTGCAAAACATGAACACATTCCTTTGACTTTGAGAGCCTGCTTCTGCCTCTCCTCATGGATTTTCCACAACACAAAGAAGAAGAAGAAGATTTCCATTGGGAATCATTATCCTGGTCTTGTGCTTCTACCTCTCTACATCTAATAATAACAACAATAACAATAATAATAGTAATGAAAATAAATAAAAATAATAATAATGTAATATAAATATAATAATATAAAGAAAACACACACACACACACACATATATATATATATCTCCTTTCCTTGCAAAATCCCCATTGGGTTGGGAGTCATTATCCCAGTCTTGTGCTCCTACCTCTCTACCCCTAGCGCAGTTCTCAACCTGGGGTCCCCAGATTTTTTGTCTTCAACTCCCAGAAATCCCAACAGCTGGTAAACTGGCTGACATTTCTTGGAGTTGTAGGCCAAAAACATCTGGGGACCCCAGGTTGAGAACCACTGCCCTAGCGGGTGGTGTTTCCTAAAGGATTATAATGTAATAAAAATACAATAATAAATATAATATAATGTAATATAAATATAATAATAATGATGGTGAAAATAATAACTTCATATGATGATGATGATGTAATAGAAATATAAAAATAATAGGAGTTCCCAAATGGGAGTCCTTATCCTGGACTTGTGCTTCTGCCTCTCTCCCTCTAGCGGGTGGTGCTTCCTAATGTAATAATAATAATAATAATTATTATTATTATTATTATTATACTAATAATAATAATAATAATACTATACATAATATCATAATAATGAAATAATAATGAACAAATAATATAAATTATAATAGGAAAGCTTAGAGAAGACAATTATGCTGGGGAAACTGGAAGGAAGGAAAAAGGAAGAGGGGCTGACCAAGGGCAAGATGGATGGATGGCATCCTTGAAGTGACTGGCTTGACTCTGAAGGAGCTGGGGGAGGTGATGGCTGACAGGGAGCTCTGGCGTGGGCTGGTCCATGAAGTCATGAAGAGTCGTAAACGACTGAACGAATGAACAACAACAAGAATATAATAATAATGATGAAATAATAATAATAATAATAATAATAATAATAATAATAATAATAATAATAATGTGCTGCAGCTGGGTGGGCTACCAGTACCAGGGCTATACATAATAATAATAATAATAATAATAATAATAATAATAATAATAATAATAGAATAGAATAGAATAGAATATCATAAGATAGTACTTCATTACCTTGGTCTTGTGCTTGTACCTCTCTACCTCTAGCATGTGGTGTTTCCTAATGGGTCTTTGCATTGCCTTTCCTCTGCAGTTGGGTGGGCTACCAGTATCCCGGGTACCGCGGGTACCAATACCTGTTTGAGAAGGGTGACTACAAGGACTCGGCCGACTTTGGGGCACAACAGCCACAAGTCCAGTCTGTGCGCCGCATCCGTGACATGCAGTGGCACCAGCGTGGCGCCTTCCACCCCGCATCCTAAATGGACCACCACAGGAACAGGAACAACAGCAACACCGTCAACAACGACCACACTATAGTATTATTATTATATTATTATTTAAAATAATAATAATATTATATAACTCTCTGATAGCGCTGCCCCCGTTGAGCTGCTACTACTTACTACAAAGAAAGAAAGGAAGGAAGAAAGAAGAAAAGTGGAAAATAAATAATAATAAATAATAATAAAAGTAAATAATAAACAGCTTCACTCTTTGTTGCTTTATTTATTTATTTGTGGGAATGGAGATATACAATAGTTGGATTGAATATGGAATATAATTTAATATTTTATACTAAAAATATTATATATTCTATATTAATGTAATATAATAATATAGGTTCTTGTGGGTTTTTTCGGGCTATAGGGCCATGTTCTAGAGGCAATAGGTTCTTTTGGGTTTTTTTCGGGCTATAGCACCATGTTCTAGAGGCCTCTAGAACATGGCTCTATAGCCCGAAAAAACCCACAAGAGCCTAGTGATTCCAGCCATGAAAGCCTTCGACAATACATATTCTAGAGGCATTTCTCCTGACGTTTCGCCTGCATCTATGGCAAGCATCCTCACTACCTCTGAGGATGCTTGCCATAGATGCAGGCGAAACGTCAGGAGAAATGCCTCTAGAACATGGTCCTATAGCCCGAAAAAGCCCACAAGAACCTAGTGATTCCAGCCATGAAAGCCTTCGACAATACAATATTAATATAATATCTATATTATAGTAACATAATAATATAATATTTAATATAACAATATATAATATATATAATATAATATTGTATATTAATATAAATATATCATATTGCTATTTAATAATAATATAACATAAATATATTATATAGTATTAATATAATATGGTATAATAATTTGTATAATATTAACATTTCATAGAATCATAGAATCATAGAGTTGGAAGAGACTTCATGGGCCATCCAGTCCAACCCCCTGCCAAGAAGCAGGAATATTGTATTCAAATCACCCCTGACAGATGGCCATCCAGCCTCTGTTTAAAAGCTTCCAAAGAAGGAGCCTCCACCACACTCCGGGGCAGAGAGTTCCACTGCTGAACGGCTCTCACAGTCAGGAAGTTCTTCATATACTATATTTTACATCAATATAGTAATGTAATATTAATAGAATATATGGATATTTTATAATAATATAATATTATGACAATATAATTTTTGTATAAATATAATGCAGTATTAATATAATATTGATATTTTAAAATATAATACATTTTATATTGATATTTAATATAATAAGAATCATAGAATAATAGAGCTGGAAAATCGCATTCAAAGCACCCCTGACAGATGGCCATCCAGACTCTGCTTAGAAGCCTCCAAAGAAGGAGCCTCCGCCACACTCTGGGGCAGAGAGTTCCACTGCTGAACAGCTCTCACACTCAGGAAGTTCTTCCTAATGTATTGTCGAAGGCTTTCATGGCCGGAATCACTGGGTTGTTGTAGGTTTTTCCAGGCTATATGGCCATGTTCTAGAGGCATTTTCTCCTGACGTTTCGCCTGCGTCTATGGCAGGTGAAATGTCAGGAGGATGCTTGCCTCTGAGGGTTCTTGCCATAGACGCAGGCGAAACGTCAGGAGAAAATGCCTCTAGAACATGGCCATATAGCCCGGAAAAAACCTACACCAACCCAGTTCTTCCTCATGTTCAGGTGGAATCTCCTTTCTTGTAGTTTGAAGCCATTGTTCCGCATCCTAGTCTCCAGGGCAGCAGAAAACAAGCTTGCTCCCTCTTCCCTATGACTAACAAAATTAAAAAGTAAAAATAATAACAAAATAATAAAATAACAAAAGTAAAAAATACAATAGAAAATAATAATAATAATAATAATAATAATACTCCCAGATTCCGAGGGCAATCACCCCCAAACTCTGCTTGTATTCACAGTTGGGCATGTTGGGTCTGTGTGCCAAGTTTGGTCCAGATCCGTCATTGGTGGGGTTCAGAGTGCTCTGAGTGCAGTGTGAACTACAACCCCCATGTGGGTAGGTCAGTCTCCCCACAAACACCTCTAGTATGTTCCGTTCGTCACTGGATTCAAAGTGTGGTCCAGATTCATCACTGACGGGGTTCATAGTGCTCTGGGATGCAGGGTGCATTATAACTCCCACGTGGTTGGGTCAGTTCCTCAAACCCCTCCAGTATGTTCTCTTGGTCATGGGGGTTTTGTGTCCCAAGTTTGGTCTAGGCTAATCATTCGTGGGGGTTGCAGTGGTCTGTGGAAGTGGGTGAAGGTACTGCAAATCTCATCATTTGTGGTCCATCCTCCTCCAATCCACATCAAGACGTAAAATGGGTCATGGGGGGTATGTGTGCCAAGTTTGGTCAAGGTCCATCATTCGGGGGGGGGGGGGTCGCAGTGGTTTCAGGAAGTTAGTGAAAGTAGTGCAAGTCCCAACATCCATGGCAAGTGTGGACCAGATCTGTCCTTGGTTGGCTTCACAGTGCTCTCTGGATGTTGCTGAACTGCAACTCCTATAAATCATGGTCAATTTCCCCCAAACCTCTTGTTCCGTTGCTGATCATTTCCCGTTTGCTGTGTGCCATAGAAAAGGATAGGATTGGGTTAAGGGAAAGACAGTGGACAGGGTCATGCAAATTCCACACCCATGGAACCCTGGGATGTCCATTTTGGAGGAAAAACAGGACATCTAGGATGAAATTGTCCCTGAATGAAAGCATTCCCTGGGTGGGGGGCAGGATGGTATTTGGGGAAGACATTGGCAGGGGTTGGGAGACATGTTCATGATGCCTGCTGTAATCTGAAATGTCCTTGGAGGGAGGGCTTTTGGTGGCTCCTCAGTACTGTGGTTTAAAGCTGGTTGTGGAGGAGGGAGGCTGTCTGTGTAAGTGTAAGTGGAGGTCACATACACGCATACAAATTTTCACTTTTATTATATGTACTAGCTTTGGGACCCAGCAGTGCCAGGGTTATTTATGTATTATTTATTTATTTATTTATTATTTATTTGCAGTATTTATATTCTACCCTTCTCACCCCACAGGGGACTCAGGGTGGATTACAATGTACATATACATGGCAAACATTCAATGCCATAGACATACAACATATATAGACAAACAGTCAGAGTCTATTTAACATTCCAACTTTTTCTGGCCACCAGGGGAGCTGTCGCTTCACCGTCCATCTGCAACACTGATGAAGTACTTCCTCATTCCCCACATGCTTACTGGAGATTTTTATGGCCTCGTAAATTAGTTAAATTAGCCTCCCCACATAAGTGGTACCCAAATTTCCTACTTGATAGATGCAACTGTCTTTCAGGCTGCAAAGGTCGACAACAAGCTACACAAATTGGTCAGATACTCACTACGACCTGGGCTGGCTTCGAACTCATGACCTTTCGGTCAGTAGTGATCTTAATGCAGCTGACTCCCAGCCAGCTGAGCCACAGTCCTGGGAAAATGGTTATTATTGTTTTGGGGTGTTAGGTGTAGTAATATGTAATGGTAGTTTTTAAGATATGCAGATGATACCACTTTGATGGCCGAAAGTGAGGAGGAGCTGAGGAGCCTTCTCACCAAGGTGAAAGAATTTTATTTATCGTGTCATCAGCAACCATACCATTGTATTACATTTCTAACAGAACAAAACAAACACACAGATTAAAAAGAAAAAGAAAAAAAACACACAGATTTTGCAAACCTGGTAGTTGGTTAAATGTCCTTTAAAGCTCTCCGAAGCTCTAGGTGCTCTTACTGCCTATTACAGGGGAAACCAGCTGATCCCTAATCCATCTAAAACACAGACATGTGCTTTTCATCTTAAGAACAGACAAGCATCTTGAGCTCTGAGGGTTACCTGGGAAGGAATCCCACTGGAGCATTGCAGCGCACCCAAATACCTGAGAGTCACTCTGGACCATGCTCTGACCTACAAGAAGCACTGCCTGAACATCAAGCAAAAAGTGGGCGCTAGAAACAATATCATACGAAAGCTGACTGGCACAACCTGGGGATCACAACCAGATACAGTGAAGACATCTGCCCTTGCGCTGTGCTACTCTGCTGCTGAGTGTGCATGCCCAGTGTGGAACACATCTCACCACACTAAAACAGTGGATGTGGCTCTTAATGAAACATGCCGCATTATCACGGGGTGTCTGCACCCAACACCACTGGAGAAATTACACTGTTTAGCCGGTATTGCACCACTTGACATCTGCCGGGGAGTAGCAGCCAATAGTGAAAGTACCAAGGCAGTGACATCTCCGGCCCACCCTCTGTTTGGGTATCAGCCAGCACGCCAAGGACTTAAATCTAGAAATAGTTTTCTAAGATCTGCAGAGACACTCGCCGGAACACCTCAGCAAGCGAGAGTCCAAAAGTGGCAGGCTCAAACCCGGAACCTCAATCAATGGCTGATACCAAATGAGAGACTCCCCCCTGGGCACACAGAGGACTGGGCGACTTGGAAGGCGCTGAACAGACTGCGCTCTGGCACCACGAGATGCAGAGCCAACCTCAAGAAATGGGGCTACAAAGTGGAATCCTCGACATGCGAGTGTGGAGAAGAGCAAACCACTGACCACCTACTGCAACGCAACCTGAGCCTTACCACATGCACAATGGAGGACCTTCTTGCGGCAACACCAGAGGCACTCCAAGTGGCCAGATACTGGTCAAAGGACATTTAATAGAATACCAGGTCTGAAAACTTTGTATTCTGTTTGTTTGTTTTTAGTGCATTACAACTGTTTTGGTTCACTCCTGACATAAATAAATAAATTTTAATGATAAATCATGATCTAAAATTCTAAACGTGTATGTATGTATGTATGTATGTGTGTGTGTGTGTGTGTGTGTATATATATATATATATATATATATATATATATGAAATAAATATGTTGTTGTTGTTCATTCGTTCAGTCGTCTCCGACTCTTCGTGACCTCATGGACCAGCCCACGCCAGAGCTCCCTGTCAGCCGTCACCACCCCCAGCTCCTTCAAGGTCAGTCCAGTCACTTCAAGGATGCCATCCATCCATCTTGCCCTTGGTCGGCCCCTCTTCCTTTTGCCTTCCACCTTCCCCAACATAATTGTCTTCTCTAGACTTTGCTGTCTCCTCGTGATGTGGCCAAAGTACTTCAACGTTGTCTCTAGTATCCTTCCCTCCAATTAGCAGCCGGGCTTTATTTCCTGGAGGATGGACTGGTTGGATCTTCTCGCAGTCCAAGGCACTCTCAGAACTTTCCTCCAGCACCACAGCTCAAAAGCATCTATCTTCCTTCGCTCAGCCTTCCCTAAGGTCCAGCTCTCACATCCGTAGGTTACTACAGGGAATACCATGGCTTTGACTAGGCGGATCTTTGTTGCCAGTGTGATGTCTCTACTCTTTATTATTTTATCGAGACTGGACATTGCTCTCCTCCCAAGAAGTAAGCGTCTTCTGATTTCCTGGCCACAGTCTGCATCTGCAGTAATCTTTGCACCTAGAAATACAAAGTCTGTCACGGCCTCCACGGTTTCTCCCTCTATTTTCCAGTTGTCAATCATTCTTTTGCCATAATCTTGGTTTTTTTGACGTTTAGCTGCAACCCGGCTTTTGCGCTTTCTTCTTTCACCTTGATTAGAAGGCTCCTCAGCTCCTCCTCACTTTCGGCCATCAGGGTGGTGTCATCTGCATATCTGAGGTTGTTAATGTTTCTTCCAGCAGTTTTCACCCCAGCCTTGCATTCATCAAGCCCCGCACATCGCATGATGTGTTCTGCATACAAGTTAAAAAGGTTGGGTGAGAGTATGCAGCCTTGCCATACGCCTTTCCCAATCTTGAACCAGTCTGTTGTTCCGTGGTCAGTTCTGACTGTTGCTACTTGGTCCTTGTACAGATTCCTCAGGAGAGAGACAAGGTGGCTTGGTATGCCCATCCCACCAAGAACTTGCCACAGTTTATTATGATCCACACAGTCAAAGGCTTTGGAATAGTCAATGAAGCAGAAGTAGATGTTTCTCTGAAATATATATTGAAATAAATATGTTGTTGGGCCTTTAAACTTTTGCCCTTCTGCAGAAGCCCCGCCCTTTTTCTCCTCCTCCATTCAGTCTTCTGAAGCCCCGCCCCTTTCTCCTCCCCTCATTCATCTATGGAAGCCCCGCCCCCTTTTACAAACTCTGCCCCCTTTTGCTCATTCTCAAAAAGGAAAGCAAAGGAGAAGCAGCACAGAAAGGCTTCGCGAAAGAGGATTAATTAATTAATGGACGGGATCTGGAGCAGGAAGGAAAGGGAAGTCTATTAGTATTACTATTTTGAATACATTAGAATATTATATTTAGCAGAAAATAAAGGGTGAGACTCTTTTACATTGAAAGATGTTTTCTTTAGAATATAACATTCTAATCATATAATAATATAACCAAAATATTGTTATTATTAATATTACTATTGTGTTGTCGAAGGCTTTCATGCCTGGAACCACTGGCCATGTTCTAGAAGCATTCTCTCCTGACGTTTCACCCACATCTATGGCAGGTATCCTCAGAGGGTGTGAGATCTGTTGGAAACTAGGCAAGTGAGGTTTATGTATCTGTGGAATTATGTCCAGGGTGGGAGACAGAACTCTTGTCTGCTGGAGGCAAGTGTGACTGTTGCAATTGGCCACCTTGATTAGCATTGAAAAGCCTTGCAGCTTCAAGGCTTGGCTGCTTCCTGCCTGGGGGTATCCTTTGTTGGGAGGTGATTAGCTGGCCCTGATTGTTTCATGTCTGGAATTCTCTTCTTTTTCTGAGTGTTGCTCTTTATTCTCTGTCCTAATTTTAGAGTTTTTTTAAAAAAACTAGTAGCCAGATTTTGTTCATTTAAATTGTTTCCTACTTTCTGTTGAAATTGTCCACATGCTTCTTGTGGATTTCAATGCCTTCTCTGTGTAGTCCAGTGTTTCTCAACCTGGGGGTCGGGACCCCTGGGGGGGTCGTGAGCGAGTGTCAGTGGGGTCGCCAAAGATCATCAGAAAGCACAGTATTTTCTGTTGGTCATGGGGTTCTGTGTGGGAAGTTTGGCCCAATTCTATCGTTGGTGCGGTTCAGAATGCTCTCTGATTGTAGGTGAACTATAAATCCCAGAAACTAAAACTCATAAATGGCAAGGTCTATTTTCCCCAAAGTCCACCAGTGTTCATATTTGGCCATATTGTGCATTCATGCCACGTTTGGTCCAGATCCTTCGTGGTTTGAGTCCACAGTGCTCTCTGGATGTAGGTGAACTACAACTCCAAAACTCAAGGTCAACGCCCACCAAACGCTTCCAATATTTTCAGTTGGTCATGCGAGTTCTGTGTGCCAATTTTGGTTCAATTCCATCATTGGTGGAGATCAGAATGCTCTTAGATTGTAGGTGAACTATAAATCCCAGTTACTACAACTCCCAAATGTAAAGGTCGATTTCCCCCAAAGTCCACCAGTGTTCACATTTGGGAATATATAGTATTTGTGCCAAGTTTGGTCCAGATCTATTATTGTTTGAGTCCACAGTGCTCTCTGGATGTAGGTGAACTACAACTCCCAAACTCAAGGTCAACGCCCACCAAACTCTTTCAGTATTTTCTGTTGGTCACGGGAGTGTGCTACGTTTGGTTCAATCCCATCATTGGTGGAGTTCAGAATGCTCTTTGATTGTAGGTTCACTATAAATCCCAGCAACTACAACTCCCAAATTACAAAATCAATCCCCTACAAACCCCATCAGTATTCAAATTTGGGTGTATTGGGTATTTGTGCCAAATTTGGTCCAGAGAATGAAATGACAACCTGCATATCATATACGGTATTTACATTACGATTCACAACAGTAGCAAAATGACAGTTATGAAGTAGCAACGAAAATAATGTTATGGTTGGGTGGTCAGTACAACATGAGGAACTGGATTAAGGGGTCAAGGCATTAGGAAGGTTGAGAAACACTGGTGTAGTCTGACATGATCGTTGTCTGAGTGGTCCAGCATTTCAGTGTTCCCAAATAGTATTCTGCATCCAGGCTGGTTCCTCGGGTGCTCTGCTATGGCTGACTTCTCTGGTTGACTCAACTCTTGCATGTTTCAGAAAGGAGATTCCATCTGAACATGAGGAAGAACTTCCTCACTGTGAGAGCCGTTCAGCAGTGGAACTCTCTGCCCCGGAGTGTGGTGGAGGCTCCTTTGGAAGCTTTTAAACAGAGGCTGGATGGCCATCTGTCAGGGGTGCTTTGAATGCAATATTCCTGCTTCTTGGCAGGGGGTTGGACTGGATGGCCCATGAGGTATCTTCCAACTCTTTGAGTCTATGATTTGTGCCTGGGCAATGCTGCTGCATTTGAGGGTTCCCTATGGAGACTTCTTGTCCACAGATACGGGAGACACCAGCAGTTGGAGAGAGGATCCTTCTTGTCCTTGGTTGTTGTGTTTCTTCCTCAGCTTCCCAATGCAGTCAGTAGTTCCCTTGATGTATGGCAAGAACACTCTTCCTCTGGGAGGATCTTTGTCTTGACTCTCATGGCTTGTTCTCGGTCTTGCAGCTCTTCTGATGTCTGAGGTGGAGTATCCATTGACCTGTAGAGCAGTGTTTCCCAACCTGGGGGTCGGGACCCCTGGGGGGGTCATGAGGGGGTGTCAGAAGGGTCGCCAAAGAGCATCAGAAAGCACAGTATTTTCTGTTAGTCATGGGGGTTCTGTGTGGGAAGTTTGGCCCAATTCTATCATTGGTGTGGTTCAGAAAACTACAAATCCCAGCAACTACAACTCCCAAATGTCAAGGTCTATTTATCCCAAACTCCACCAGTGCTCACATTTGGGCATATTGAGTATTTGTGCCACGTTTGGTCCAGATCCATCATTGTTTGAGTCCACAGTGCTCTCGGAATGTAGGTGAACTACACTCCAAAACTCAAGGTCAGTGACCACCAAACCCTTCCAGTATTTTCTGTTGGTCATGGGACTTCTGTGTGCCAAGTTTGATTCAGTTCCATCATTGGTGGAGTTCAGAATGCTCTTTGATTGTAGGTGAACTATAAATCCCAGCAACTACAACTCCCAAATGTCAAGGTCTATTTCCCCCAAACTCTACTAGTGTTTACATTTGGGCATACTGAGAATTCGTGCCAAGTTTGGTCCAGATCCATCATTGTTTGAGTCTACAGTTCTCTCTGGATGTAGGTAAACTACAACTCCCAAAACTCAAGGTCAGTGCCCACCAAACCCTTCCAGTATTTTCTGTTGGTCATGGGACTTCTGTGTGCCAAGTTTGATTCAGTTCCATCGTTGGTGGAGTTCAGAATGCTCTTTGATTATAGGTGAACTATAAATCCCAGCAATTACAACCCCCCCAGGACAAAATCAATACCCTCCCCCAATCTGTTGCTATTCATAACAGCAGCAAAATGAGTTATGAAATAGCAACGAAACTAATTTTATGGTTGGGGGTCACCATAACATGAGGAAGCGTATTAAGGGGTCGTGGCATTAGGAAGGTTGAGAACCACTGCTGTAGAGCCTAGTTTAGGTGGTTCGTTTCCTCTTGGAGGAGGTGGAGTTCGCAGATTCTTTTTGCACGGTCTGCCAAGGCTTTAATGGTGCTTCGTTTGTGACTTGGGTGATGGTTGGAGTTTTTATGTTCTCGGTCTTACAGCTCTTCTGATGTATGTTGTGGCCTGCAAAGCCCAGTTGAGGGGTCTAGTTTAGGTGGTACGCCAACAGCTGAATCCCTCCCATTTAGGCTTTATGGACTCCCTGGCACGAATCAAGGAACACAAAAAGCACAACCAGAGAAGTCAGACATAGCAGAGCACTTGGAGAATCAACCTGAGCACAGCAGATTGTTTGAGAAAACAGAAATGCTGGACCACTCTCACAACCACCATGTCAGGCTACACAGAGAAGCCACTGAAATCCACAAGCATGTGGACAATTTCAACAGAAAGGAGGAAACCACGAAAATGAACAAAATCTTGCTGCTACTATTTAAAACTCTAAAATTAGGACAGTAAATAAAGAACAACACTCTGAAAACAGGGGAATTCCAGACATGAAACAATCAGGGCCAGCTAACACCTTCCAACAAAGGATTCCTCCAGGCAGCAATCATCCAGGCCTTGAACCTGCAAGGCTTTGTAATGCTAATCAAGTTGATTAATGGCAAAGTTAACACTTGCCTCCAACAGACAAGAGTTCTTTCTCCCGCCCTGAACATTAACAGATATGTAAACCCCATTTTCCTAGTTTCTAACACACCTCACAACTTCTGAGGATGCCTGCCATAGATGTGGGCAAAATGTCAGGAGAGAATGCTTCTGGAACATGGCTAGGCTATGACTATGACTGTATTAACGACGTGGCTTGGGTAATGTGATGATGATGTTTTTACTGTACTATTTTAATCTGTAATGATGTTGCACTTTGTTGTTTTGTATATTATTGTATTTGCATATATGTTGTAAACCGACCTGAGTCCCTCATTTGAGGTGAGAAGGCCGGTATATAAAACTTCTAAATAAATAAATAAAATAAATAAGCAGCCCAGAAAATTCACAGCAACCTATTATTATTATTATAACAAATATAATATTCTAATAATATAATGATACTCTAATAGTATTATAATATAATTTATTTATTTATTTATTTACTTTGCTTATATACCGCTGTATCTCAAGCCCGAAGGCAACTCACATAATATTTCTTATTATGTAACACATCTATTATATTATTCAAGTAATATAATAATATATTTGTTATATAATAATCATAAAATATATTATATTCTAATAATATTGTAACGCAATGATATGCTTGTTATAGTTTTATATTATTTATTTATTTATTTATTATTCGAACTTATATGCCGCCACTCTCCTGGGGCTCGGAGCAGCTTACAAGAACAGGCTAAATCAAACACAATTTTTAAACAATTTAAAAACAGCAATATCAAAGATCAAAGGCCAATATAATAATAATATATTGTTAATATTATTATATAGCAAATATATTATTATAGGAGTATTATTATATTAGAATATAATATATTTGTTATATTAAAGTATTATATTACAAATATATTATTCCAATAAAATTATAAAATATAGCAAATATATTATTGTTATATAATAATAATATTATAATAATATAACAAATATTTAATAATAAACTATCATATATTTTATACTATTTTATTATAATATAATAACAAATATATTGTTAACATTATTATATAAAATATATATTATTCTAATATGTAATAAAAGTATAACAAATACATTATTATATTTTAATATAATATATCTGTTATATTATTATATAATATAACAAAATATTAATATATTACATTATAATAATACAACAAACATATTATAATTATTTAGAATATTATTACTGTATCTAGAATATTAGATAATTTCTATTTATTTAAAATATTAAATAATAAATATTATCTAGTGCAATATCTTAGGATTGTTATATAAACTATTTTATTTAGAAGATTTATATTATTATTTAGAATATATTTTATATTATCTACAATGCTATTAGTTAGAATAGAAATTATATATTATTCAGTTGCAATTGTTTTAGGATATTATTTGTTATTATTTAACTGTATTTTTATGATTATTTACAATATATTATTATTTAGAATATTATATTTTATATCATCTACAATGCTATTAGTTAGAATAGAAATTATATATTATTCAGTTGCAATTGTTTTAGGATATTATTTATTATTATTTAACTGTATTTTTATGATTATTTATAATATTATTTAGAATATTATTTATATTTATACTGTCTATATATTTACATTTTCTAGAATAATGTTATTTAAAATATAAATTAAATATTATATTGCAATATATTATGTATACTATATTTATATTATTTTGACTTTTTTTTTTGTCGTGTCATGAGCAACTGCTCCTGTTGTGAGAGAATTGGCCGTCTGCAAGGACGTTGCCCAGGGGACGCCCGGATGATTTTTGATGTTTTATCATCCTTGTGGGAGGCTTCTCTCATGTCCCCGCATGAGGAGCTGGAGCTGATAGAGGGAGCTCATCTGCCTCTCCCCGGATTCGAACCTGTGACCTGTCGGTCTTCAGTCCTGCCGGCACAGCGCTTTAACCCACTGCGCCACCGGGGGCTCCATTATTTTGACTATTATTGTTGTTATCTATATTGTATTTTTATTTTTGTTAGAATATTATATTGTTTAGATTTTTTTTGGTGTCAGGAGTGACTTGAGAAACTGCATGTCACTTCTGGTGTGAGAGAATTGGCCGTCTGCAAGTATATTATTATATCACAATTTAATGCAATTGCTTAGATTTTATTTATTTAAATGACATTTTATTAATAATAATAAAATAATAATATGTAATAAATAATAATATACATTTCAGATATTTTATTAATAATATCTAAAAACCAGGATTTTATTTTAGATATTATTAATATAATAATCATAGCAATTTCCCTTCTCTAAAAAG
This sequence comes from Anolis sagrei ordinatus, assembly GCF_025583915.1. Taxonomy (NCBI): domain Eukaryota; kingdom Metazoa; phylum Chordata; class Lepidosauria; order Squamata; family Anolidae; genus Anolis; species Anolis sagrei. Next base: position 49,343,221 of record NW_026847771.1, read on the forward strand.
CCTTCTGAAATTTAATGCTAATTTTATGCAAATTCCATACAGATTTACACTGCTAGGCTCCTCCTCCTTCGAAGGATGACGAAAGACTCCATTATTTCGACTTTGAACAAGCTTGAAAGGCGGCTGTAATTTATACAAGCCCCTCCCCTTCGGATTGGCCTATTGGAAGAGAGGAATTCATTACCGATGCAAGCCCCGCCCCTTGGCAACTGAGAACCTATGCATGCCCCGCCCATCGGATTGACGTATTGGAAGAGAGAAATACTATCTCGGCAAACCTGGCCTATTGAAAGAAGAGGGAAGATCCATAATTTATGCAGGCCCCACCCCTTGCTGTGGGCCTATCGGAAGAGTAAAGGAGAGGGGAAAAGCTTAATTATCTATGCAAGCCCCGCCTCCTGGCACTGAGAGAAACTCTGAGAGAAACTAGGCTTCAAATCCAGTCGAAAAAGGACTAGGCCTCAAAGTTTGGTCAAGAATGATTAGGCCTGGAAATTACTCTTAAATTGGACTAGGCCTCAAGTCTTCTCTGAGGGAGAATAGGCCCGAAAATCCTCTGAAAAAGACTTCGCTGAGGGAGACTAGGCCTCAAGTCTTCTCTGAGGATAACTAGGCCTGGAAATCACTCCCAAAAGGCTTTGCTGAGGGAGAATACGCCTCAAATTCAGGCCAAAAAGGACAAGGCCACAAGGCTGGAAATCACTCCAGAAGGAACTAGGCCTCAAAGTTGTGCCTAAGAAGAATGAGGCTTAAAAGCTGAGTGAGGAAAGACTAGGCCTCAAAGTTTGGTCAAAAAAAATTCCGCCTGGAAATCACTCTGAAAAGGTTTTTCTGAGGGAGAATAGGCCTCAAACCCTTACCAAAAGGATTAGGCCTCAAGTCTTCTCCGAAGAAAACTTGGCCTGGAAATCACTTCCGAAAGGACTAGGCCCCAAGGCTTTGCTGAGCAAAACTAGGCCTCAAAATCTTGGCTGCAAGCCTTCTCTGAGGGAGACTAGGCCTCAAATTTAGTCCAAGAAAGACTAGGTCTCAAATTTTGGTGATGAAGAACTAGGCCTGGCCAAAAGGACTAAGTCTCAAGGCTTCTCTGAATGAGACTAGGCCTCAAATTCAGACCAAGAAGAACTAGGCCTCAAGGCTTATCTGAAGGACACAAAGCCTTAAATTTAGGCCAAAAAGGACTAGGCCTCATAGTTTTGTCAAGAAAGATTGGGCTTCAAAGTTTGGTGAAGAAGAACTAGACCTGGAAACCACTCTTTAAAAGGGCTAGGCCTAAATTCTTCTCTGAGGGAGACTAGGCCTGAAAATCACTCTGAAAAAGACTAGGCTGCAAGGCTTTGCTGTGGAAAACCAGGCCTCAAATCCAGGCCATGAAAGACTACGCCTTGAGGGAAATTAGGCCTGCAAATGACTCCCAAAAGGACTAGGCCTCAAGGCTTCTCTGAAGGAGACTAGGTTTCAAATCCAGGCCAAGAAAGATTAGGTCTTGAGGCTTCTCTGAGGGAAATTAGGCCTTAAAGTTGGGCCAAAAAGGACTAGGCCTCAAAGATTGTTGAAGAAAACTAGTCCTGGAGATCACTCCAAATCACTAGGCCTTAAGGCTTCTCAAATCCAGGCCAAGAAAAACTAGGCCTCAAAGTTTGGTCAAGAAGAAATACTAGGCCTCAAGCCTTTGCTGGGGGAAGCAAGGCCTCAAATTCAGACCTAAAAGACTAGGCCTCAAGCCTTTTCTGAGGGAAACTAGGCCTGAAAATCACTCCAAAAAAGGCTAAGCCTCAAGGCTTCTCTGAGGGAGACTAGGCCTGAAAATCACTCCAAAAAAAAAGGCTACGCTTCAAGGCTTCTCTGAGGGAGACTAGGCCTCAAATTTGATCAAGAAAGACTAGACCTCAAATTTAGGCCAAGAAAGACTAGGCCTCAAGGCTTTGCTGAGGAAAACTAGACCTCAAATTTAGGCTAAGAGTAACTAAGCCTCAAGGCTTTGCTAGGGGAAACTAGGCCTCAAATTCAGGCCTCAAAATCCTCAAGGATTCTGTGAGGGAGACTAGGTCTCAAATTTGATTAAGAAAGACTAGGCCGCAAGGCTTTGCTGAGGAAAACTAGGCCTCAAATTCAGGCCAAAAAGACTAGATCTCAAAGTTTGATCCGGAAAAACTAGGCCTGAAAATAATTCCAGGACTAGGCCTCAGTGCCATAATTTATGCAGGCCCCTCCCCTTGCATTGACCTATCAGAAGAGAGAAACTCATTATCTATGTAAGCCCCGCCCCTTTGAGGTGGTGAGAAGAGGGGAGAACCATAATTTATGCGGGCTCCACCTCTAGGATTGACCTATCTGGAGAAAGAAGTACTATCTCTGCAAACCTGGCCGGTTGAAAGAAGAGGAAAGTTCCATAATTTATGCAGGGATCTCCCCTTGAGGACGAATTGGAAGAGTGAAAGGAGGGGAGGAGCTTAATTACCTATGCAAGCCCCGCCCTCTTGCACTGGTGACTTCTCTGAGGGATACTACGCTTCAGATCCAGGCCAAAAGGGACTAGATCTCAAGACCCAATTCCAAGATGGCAGACCTGGAGGCGGTGCTGGCAGATGTGAGTTACCTGATGGCCATGGAAAAGAGCCGCGGTCGTCGTGGAGAAGACCCCTCTGGCCCCACACCCCTCCCCTGGAGAGGCAAGAAGGCCCCTCTCCTCCCAGACAGCTGGTAATATTCATTATTATTATATATTATTATAATATATTATTATTTGGAACACAACAAGATTAGTACACAGCAAACGAGATTTATTTATTTATCGTGTCATCAGCAACCATACCATTGTATTACATTTCTAACAGAACAAAACAAACAGATTAAAAAAGCACAAATTTTGCAAACTTGGTAGTTTATTAAATGTCCTTTGACCAGTATCTGGCCACTTGGAGTGCCTCTGGTGTTGCCGCAAGGAGGTCCTCCATGGTGCATGTGGCAGGGCTCAGGTTGCATTGCAGCAGGTGGTCTGTGGTTTGCTCTTCTCCGCACTCGCATGTCGTGGATTCCACTTTGTAGCCCCATTTCTTAAGGTTGGCTCTGCATCTCGTGGTGCCAGAGCGCAGTCTGTTCAGCGCCTTCCAAGTCGCCCAGTCTTCTGTGTGCCCAGGGGGGAGTCTCTCATCTGGTATCACCCACGGATTGAGGTGCTGGGTTTGAGCCTGCCACTTTTGGACTCTCGCTTGCTGGGGTGTTCCAGCAAGTATCTCTGTAGATCTTAGAAAACTATTTCTTGATTTAAGTCGTTGGCGTGCTGGCTGATACCCTAACAAGGGATGAGGTGGAGATGTCACTGCCTTGGTCCTTTCACTATTGGCTGCTACTTCCCGGCGGATGTCAGGTGGTGCAATACCGGCTAAGCAGTGTAATTTCTCCAGTGGTGTAGGGCGCAGACACCCTGTGATAATGCGGCATGTCTCATTAAGAGCCACATCCACTGTTTTAGTGTGGTGAGATGTGTTCCACACTGGGCATGCATACTCAGCAGCAGAGTAGCCACAGCGCAAGGGCAGATGTCTTCACTGTGTCTGGTTGTGATCCCCAGGTTGTGCCAGTCAGCTTTCGTATGATATTGTTTCTAGCACCCACTTTTTGTCTTGATGTTCAGGCAGTGCTTCTTGTAGGTCAGAGCACGGTCCAAAGTGACTCCCAGGTATTTGGGTGCGCTGCAATGCTCCAGTGGGATTCCTTCCCAGGTAATCCTCAGAGCTCGGGATGCTTGTCTGTTCTTAAGGTGAAAGGCACATGTCTGTGTTTTAGATGGATTAGGGATCAGTTGGTTTTCCCTGTAATAGGCAGTAAGAGCACCTAGAGCTTCGGAGAACTTCTGTTCAACCATCTCAAAGCTCCCTGCTTGAGCGGTAATGGCACGATCATCAGCATAGATGAAACTCTCTGTCCCTTCTGGCAGTGGCTGGTCATTTGTGTAAATGTTGAACATAGATGGAGCAAGCACGCTCTCCTGAGGCAGGCCGTTCTTCTGTTTCCGTCATCTGCTTCTCTGGCCCTGGAACTCAACAAAAAAGCTCCTGTTTTGTAGCAGATTTCCTATGAGGCAGGTGAGGTGGTAGTCCTTTGTGATATTATACATTTTTCTCAGGAGGAGGCGGTGGTTCACAGTATCATAAGCCCCTGACAGGTCAAACGAGATTAATATGCTTGTTGTTGCATTGGATCACACGTCGGACATTCCCCAATTGTCTAGGACTGTGTGATGTATCGGCGAATAATGCGTGCAGATCCTAGTAAGGTGGCCTTCTGCAGCTGGCAGATGGTAATTATGTCAGCGCCAATTATGTTTAATTGCAGGCCAAGTTCTTTAGGCACTGCGCCCAGTGTGCCAATCACCACTGGGACCCCCTTGATGGGCTTGTGCCACAGTCTTTGCAGTTCGATCTTTAAATCCTCATATCGTGTCAGCTTTTCCAGTTGTTTCTCTTCAATCCTGTTGTTACCTGGGATTGCGACATCAAGGATCCATACTTTTTTAACACGATCATGAGGTCAGGAGTATTGTGCTCCAAAACTCTGTCAGTCTGAATTCGGAAGTCCCAGAGGAGTTTGACGTGTTCATTTTCTGTAACTTTTCCGGCTTGTGATCCCACCATTCTTTGTGGCAGGCAGATGGTATTTGTGACACAAGTTCCAATGAATCATCTGAACAACAGTGTTATGCCTCTGCTTGTAGTCTGTCTGTGCGATCTTTTTGCAGCAGCTGATGATGTGATCCATCATTTCGCCTGCTTCCTTGCAGAGTCTACATTTAGAATCTGTTATCGATTTTACAATTTTGGCGTTGATGGCATTGGTTCTAATGGCTTGTTCTTGGGCTGCCGGAATCAGGCCCTCCGTCTCCTTTTTAAAAAAATTTAAAAATTTCATTTGTGAGCCACATCCATATCATCCAGCTCGGCTTGTGTCCGGTTTGCAATTCCAGCAGTGTATCTGATGACGGAGATGGTCCATTTAATTGACTCTTCAAAACCTTTCTGACCCTTTGGACATATTATTTGCTGACCCTATTTTTCACATGCCCATGCTTGATATTGTCCAACTGTAGTATGCCCAGATATTTATAGGCTTCAGGCTGATTGCATTTTATGGTTTGTCCGTTTGGCATCTCTATGCCCTCGCTGTGAGTAATTTTCCCTTTCTTTAATGCCACTGTGGCATATTCGTCTATGCTGAACTCCATACTGATGTCAGTGCTGAAGATTCTGACTGTGTTGGTCAGTGACTGGATTTCAATGTATTGTCAAAGGCTTTCATGGCTGGAATCACTAAGTTCTTGTGGGTTTTTTCGGGCTATATGGCCATGTTCTAGAGGCATTTCTCCTGACGTTTCGCCTGCATCTATGGCAAGCATCCTCAGAGGTAGTGAGGTCTGTTGGAACTGGGAAAAAGGGTTTATATATCTGTGGAATGACCAGGGTGAGACAAAGGACTTTTGTTAGTTGGGCTAGGTGTGGATATTTCAACTGACCACCTTGATTAGCATACAATGGGCTTACTGTGCCTGGAGCAAACTCTTCTTGTTGGATTTATTCCACCTCAGACATCAGAAGAGCTGCAAGACCAAGAACAAGCCACGAGAGTAAAGATGAAGATCCACCCCGAGGAAAAGTGTTCTTGCCATACATCAAGGGAACCACTGACCGCATAGGGAAGCTGATGAGGAAACACAACATACGAACCACCTACAGACCCACCAAGAAAATCCAACAAATGCTACGTTCAGCAAAGGACAAGAGGGATCCTCTCACCTCTGCAGGAGTCTACCGTACACCATGCAGCTGTGGACAAGTCTACATAGGGACCACCAAACGCAGCGCCCAGACACGCATCAAGGAACATGAAAGGCACTGCAGACTACTTCAACCAGAGAAGTCAGCCATAGCAGACCACCTGATGAACCAACCTGGACACAGCATTTTATTTGAGAACACAAAAATGCTGGACCACTCTCACAACCACCATGTCAGACTACACAGAGAAGCCATTGAAATCCACAAACATGTGGACAATTTCAACAGAAAGGAGGAAACCATGAAAATGAACAAGATCTGGCTACCAGTATTAAAAAATTCTAAAATTGCAACAGCAAAAACAGCAGAGAGGAAACAGGCAGGGACATCTAATTACCTTTCAAGAAGAGTTTGCTCCAGGCACAGTCAGCCCAATGTATGCTAATCAAGGTGGTCAGTTGAAATATTCACACCTAGCCCAACTGACAAAAGTCCTTTGTCTCACCTTGGTCATTCCACAGATATATAAACCCTTTTTCCCATTTCCAACAGACCTCACTACCTCTGAGGATGCTTGCCATAGATGCAGGCGAAACGTCAGGAGAAATGCCTCTAGAATATGGCCATATAGCCCGAAAAAACCCACAAGAACTTAGTGACTGGATTTCAGTTTCTGATTTTCCGTAAAGCTTTAGATCATCCATGTACAGCATGGGAATTTTTTTAGTGAATTTCTTGCCTTTTGGTAGCCAAGATTTGTTTTCTGCAGAATTACTGACAGTAGGATCATTGCAATGATGAATAACAGTAGTGACAGTGAGTCGCCCTGGAAAATTCCTCTCTTGATTTTAACAATTCCATAGCTTTTGTTATTATTATTATTAGATAGACATGTTATATTATTATGTTATATATATATAATATTAGATAGGTAATTTTATATTGTATTATGATATAATAATTGTATGTTATATTATTATTAGATATTTTAGTATTTTATATTTTCTTAGTTATTTTTATTAAAGTATTATTTTTATATTAGATAATATATAATTATATATTAATTATTACATAATGTTATCTATATTATAATATATTTTATTATAATTATTATAATATTAGATATATAATTTTATATATTATGATTTATTGTATGTTATATATTATTATTAGATTTTTAGTATTTTATATTATATTTTATTAGATATTTTTATTAAATTATTATTAGATAATATATAATTATATATTATAATATATTTTATTAGATATTTCTAGTATATTATATTATTGGATATTCTGTTATAATATTTTATTAGATATCATTATATTTTTGTATATTATACATAATATATTTTATTAGATATTTTAATCATGTTATAATATTTTATTATATTATTATTAGATCTTATATAATAATATATAATAATATAATGTATATTTTATTTAACGTTATAATATTTTATTATATATTGTTATTTTATATATTATATATAACTAGCCGTCCCCTGCCACGCGTTGCTGTCTGTGTATATGTGTTTTGTATGTATATATGTGTGTATATATATTTGTGTATATGTGTATTTATGTGGTTATGCACATACGTTGTAATGTAATGTATTTTTATTTTATTATTCAGCTTTTAAAATCTCTTCCACTGTGTTTTTTCCGTGTTTTAATGAGTGATGGTCACTCATTGGCCTGATAGGTGTATTGTGTCAATATTTGGTGTCCAGTGGTTTTGGAGTTATGTTAATCCCACAAACGAACATTACATTTTTATTTATATTGATTATATCATTATTATTACATTAGATTTTATTGTATATCATTATATAATGATATATGTTATATATGATAATATATTTTATTAGATATTTTTATTATTATTTGCATTATTTTAAACGCGTTAAAATATTATTATTATTTCCAGTATCCGGAGCGTAATGCAAAGGTATTTAGAAGAAAGAGGAGAATCAACCTTTGACAAGATTTTCAACCAGAAGATTGGTAAGTTATTCATTTTCCTTAATATATATATCTTATCTATATCTATATATATAATAAAAGTGAAAATAATAAAAGTGAAAATGTGTGTCTGTGTGTATGTAGCGGAGGTGTCCACTTACACAGACAGTCTCCAGCCTTCACAAGCAGGCTAAAGTTCCAAAGGCACTTCCTCCACTGAAATTCTAGGTTACAGCGAACGCTGTGAACATGTAGTCCAAATGCTTCCAATGTCCTCTTGAAACACTATGGCCCACCACCCAAGTAAAGGTTTTCATTCGGGGACAATTTTATCCTAGGTTTGATGTGTTTCTTCCACCACAGAGAGGCATCCCAGGGGTTTTTGTGTGGAATTTGCATGACTCCGCCCACTGCCTCTCCCTTAACCCTTTCCTACCCTTTCCTATGGCACACAGCAAACAGAGTGGGATTAATCAGCAACCGAACCGACTGGAAGGGGGTTGGGGTACTGACTCAACAGGATGGAAGTTGTAGTTCACTCTGCAACAAGGCAGAGCACTGTGGTCCCCTTCGATAATGGACTGGACCACATTTGGCATGCAGAACCCCCCATGACCAGATCTGGGGGGAATTGACCTTCATTTATAGAAGTTGTCATTCACCTACATCCAGAGAGCACTGTGAACCCAACCAGTGATGGATCTGGACCAAACTTGCCACAAATCATGGGACTTGCAGTACCTTCTCTCACTTCCAGAGACCATTGCCATTCCCACAAATGATGGATTAGGACCAAACTTGGCACACAGACCCCCCCCCCCATGACACACTATATGTCCTAGTGAAGTTTGGAGGCAGGCAAACCACAGATGATGGGATTTGCAGTATTTTCACCCAGGTCAGCTTCCACAGACCATTGCAACTCCCATGCAAGCTGGACCTGGACCAAACTTGGCACACAGACTCTCCATGACAGACTTTTTGTCCCGGTGAGGGTTGGGGGAGCCTGAACCAGGGACGATGAGATTTGCAGTATCTTCACTCACTTCCATAGACCCCTGTGGCCAGGGCAGTCACCTCCAAACCCAGCCAGTATTCACAGTTGGCCATGTTGGGTCTGTGTACCAAGTTTGGTCCAGATCTGTTGTAGGCTAGGTTCGGTGCTCTCAGGGATGCAGGTGAACTGCAATTCCCATATTCCAAGGTCAATCATCCCAAAACCCTGTCTGTATTCAGTTGGCCATGTTGGATTTGTGTGTAATCCAGATCAGTTTTTTACTATATTCACTGCTCTCTGAATACAGGTGAACTACCACTCCCAAAACCAAGGTCAATTCCCCCCAAATCCCTGCAGTATGTTCAGTTGTTCATTGGGGTTCTCTGTGCCAAACATGGTCCCGCTCCATTTTCGGTGGGAGTCACAGTATCTCTGGATGCAGGTGAACTGCAACTCCCTAAAATCAAGGTTATTTTCACCCAAACTCCTGCAGTATGTTCAGTTGGTCATGGGAGTTCATAGAATCATAGAATCAAAGCGTTGGAAGAGACCTCATGGGCCATCCAGTCCAACCCCCTGCCAAGAAGCAGGAATATTGCATTCAAATAACCCCCAGATGGCCATCCAGCCTCTGTTTAAAAGCTTCCAAAGAAGGAGCCTCCACCACACTCCGGGGCAGAGAGTTCCACTGCTGAACGGCTCTCACAGTCAGGAAGTTCTTCCTCATGTTCAGATGGAATCTCCTCTCTTGTAGTTTGAAGCCATTGTTCCGCGTCCTAGTCTCCAGAAGCAGAAAACAAGCTTGCTCCCTCCTCCCTGTGGCTTTCTCTCACATATTTATACATGGCTATCATATCTCCTCTCAGCCTTCTCTTCTTCAGGCTAAACATGCCCAGCTCCCTAAGCCGCTCCTCATAGGGCTTGTTCTCCAGACCCTTGATCATTTTAGTCGCCCTCCTCTGGACACATTCCAGCTTGTCAATATCTCTCTTGAATTGTGGTGCCCAGAATTGGACACAATATTCCAGGTGTGGTCTAACCAGAGAAGAATAGAGGGTTAGCATGACTTCCCTAGATCTAGACACTATGCTCCTATTGATGCAGGCCAAAATCCCATTGGCTTTTGTTTGCCGCCACATCACATTGTTGGCTCATGTTTAACTTGTTGTCCACGAGGACTCCAAGATCTTTTTCACAAGTACTGCTCTTGAGCCAGGCATTGTCCCCCATTCTGTATCTTTGCATTTCGTTTTTCCTGCCAAAGTGGAGTATCTTGCATTTGTCACCTTTGAACTTCATTTTGTTAGTTTTGGCCCATCTCTCTTGTCGGTCAAGATCGTTTTGAATCCTGCTCCTGTCCTCTGGAGTATTGGCTATTCCTCCCAATTTGGTGTCGTCTGCAAACTTGATGATCATGCCTTCTAGCCCTTCATCTAAGTCATTAATCAAGATCCTGAACAGGACCGGGCTCAGGACGGAACCCTGCGGCACTCCACTTGTCACTTCTGTCCAGGATGAAGAGGAAGCATTGGTGAGCACCCTCTGGGTTCGTCCATTTAACCAATTACTGATCCACCTCACCGTAGTTTTGCCTAGCCCACATTGGACTAGTTTGTTTGCCAGAAGGTCATGGGGGACCTTGTCGAAGGCCTTACTGAAATCCAGGTATGCTACATTCACGGCATTCCCCGCATCTACCCAGCTTGTAACTCTTTTGAAAAAAGAGATCAGATTCATCTGGCATGACTTGTTTTTGATAAATCCATGTTGACTATTAGCAATGACCGCATTTGTTTCTAAGTGTTTGCAGACCACTTCCTTAACAATCTTTTCCAGAATCTTGCCTGGTATCGACGTGAGGCTGACCGGACGGTAATTGTTTGGGTCATCCTTTTTTCCCTTCTTGAAGATTGGGACCACATTGGCCCTCCTCCAGTCTGCTGGAACTCCTCCCGTTCTCCAAGAACTCTCAAAGATGATTGCCAATGGTTCCGAAATGACTTCCATTAGTTCCTTCAGTACTCTTGGGTGTAGTTGATCTGGCCCTGGGGACTTGAACTCATTTAGAGCGGCCAGGTATTCCTGGACGACTTGTTTCCCAATTTGGGGTTGGATGTCCTCTAATCCCTCATCCACTCCATCTTGCTGAGGTTGAAGATGACTTTCTTTTTGTGAGAAGACCGAGGCAAAGAAGGCATTAAGTAGTTCTGCCTTTTCCCTACCCCCTGTCAGCATTTCCCCATCTTCTCCTCGAAGAGGCCCTATCGCCTCCTTGTTTTTCCTTTTTCTACTGACATAAGAAAAGAAGCCCTTTTTGTTGTTTTTAATGTCCCTGGCAAGTGTGAGCTTGTTTTGTGCTTTAGCCTTGCGGACCTTATCCCTACAGGTGTTGGCTATTTGTTTGAATTCTTCTTTGGTGATTTCTCCCTTTTTCCACTTCTTGTGCATGTCTCTTTTGTGTTTTAGCACAGTTAGAAGTTCTTTGGACATCCATTCTGGCTTCTTTGCACTTGTCCTATTTTTTCTCTTTGTTGGCACAGTTTGCAATTGTGCCTTGAGTATTTCACTCTTGAGAAATTCCCATCCATCCGTAACTCTCTTGTCTTTTAGTATCTGTGTCCACGGAATGCTGCTCAGTGTTCTCTGTGCCAAGTTTGGTCTGGATCTGTTGTTGGGGTTCAAAATGCTGTCTGGATGCAGGCTGAACCACAACTCCCATACAGGTGGGTCAGTCACCATAAAACAACTGTAGTATGTTCTGTTGGTCTTAGGGTTCTGCGTGCCAAGATTGGTCCAGATCCATCATTTGTGGGGGTTGCAGTGGTTTTTGAAAGTGAGTGAAGGTACCGCAGTTCCCATTGTCTGTGATCCATCCCCCCCACCACCAGACAAGGACACAAAGTGGGCCATGGTGGGTCTGTGTATCAAGTTTGGTCCAGGTCCATCATTTGTGGGGGTTGCAGAGGCCTGTGGAAATGAGTGAAGGTATTGTAAATCCCATCATCTGTTGTTGTCCTCCCTCAAACCGCACCAGGAGTCATGGGGGTCTGTGTGCCAAGTGTGGTCCAGGTTCATCATTTGTGGGTGTCGCAGTGATCTGGAGGGGGGAACCAGGTGAAGGTACTGCAAATTCCATGAGCTGTGGTCCATCCTACCCCAAACCGTATCAGGACGTAAAGTGGGTCATAGGGGATCTATGTGCCAAGTGTGGTCCTGATCCGTCATTCATTGGGGGGGGGGGGGGCTCAGTGGTGTCAGGAAGTGAGTGAAGGTACTGCAAAACCCATCATCCAGATCCATCGTTGGTTGTGTAAGTGGACACCTCCGCCACATACACATACACATTTTCACTTTTATTATATGTGTGTGTGTATATATATATTCTCTCTCTCCCCCCTCTCTCTCTTGATATATATATATATATATATATATATATATATATATATAAAATGTATTATAAATTAATGTGTATAGGTTATTATTTTTAATGCATTTCTTATATTATGTTTTCCTTATATTATGAATTTGATTGTATTATAATTTTGAACTGATATTTTATTAACAATATTATTTATATTATATTATTTTATATTATTTTATAAATAATATAAATATAAGTAATATTTATTTTATATTGATTTTATATCATATGTATACTTTTTTCTTCAGGCTTTTTGCTGTTCAAAGAGTTTTGTGAAAAGAACTTTGAGGAAGGAGTCGCTCAGTTGAGGTTTTATGAAGCGGTAAGAAGAATAATTGCAAATATAATGATATTATTGATACACAACAAGATTAGTCCAGAGAGAACAAGATCACTCTGCTGGCTGTTGTGTTGTGTTGGATCACATGTGTGATGTACTGGCGAATAATGCGTGCAGATCCGAGTAGGGTGGACTTTTGCAGCTGATAGGTGGTAATTATATCAATGCCAGTTGTGTTTATGTGCAAGCCAAGGTCTTGCAGTTTGATCTTTAAATCCTCATATCATCTCAGCTTTTTCAGTCGCTTCTCATCAAATCTGCTGTTGCCTGGGATTGCAGCATCGACTATCCATACTTTGATGTTTTCCCCATGATTTTGAGATCAGGTGTCTTGTGGTCCAAAACTCTTTCTGAATTTGGAAGTCCCAGAGTAGTTTGATGTATTCTTTATCCGTAATTTTTCTCCAGCTTGTGATCCCATTAGTTTTTTTGTCACAAGCAGATGGTATTTGTGGCACAAATTCCAGTGAATCTTCTGAGCAACGGTATTCTGCCTCTGCTTGTAGTCTGTCTGCACGATCTTCTTGCAGCAGCTGAGGATGTGATCCATCGTTTCACCCACTTTTGCAGAGTCTACACTTGGAATCTGTTGTCAACTTTTCAATTCTGACTTGGACTACTGTAACGTGTTCTTTGAAGACTGTTCGGAAGCTTCAAATGGTCCAGCGGGCGATAGCCAGGTTGCTAACTGGAGCAGTTCTCAGGGAGCACACAACTCCTCTGTTGTGCCAACTCCACTGGCTTCCAGTTTGCTACCGGGAACAATTCAAAGTGCTGGCTTTAGCCTATAAAACCCTAAACGGTTTTGGCCCAACTTACTAGTACAAACTTATCTCTCCCTATGAACCATCTTTTGACCTGTGGGGTCCCGCAAGGCTCCATTCTGTCTCCCATGCTTTTTAACATCTACATGAAACCGCTGGGCGAGGTCATCCGGAGTTTTGGAGTTGGGTGCCATCTCTATGCAGATGACACACAACTCTACTACTCTTTTCCACCTAACTCCAAGGAAGGCCCTCGTGTGCTAGACGAGTGCCTGACCGCTGTGGCTGTCTGGATGAGGACAAACAAGCTGTAGATTAATCCCGACAAGACAGAGGTCCTCCTGGTGGATCGTAAACCAGACCGGGGTATAGGGTGGCAACCTGTGCTAGACGTGGTTGCACTCCCCCTAAAGTCACAGGTCCGCAGTTTGGGGTCCTCCTGGATTCTTCACTTATGTTTCAGGCTCAGGCGTCGGTGGTGGCCGGGAGGGCCTTTGCACAATTAAGACTTGTGCGCCAACTGCGACCGTACCTCGGGAAGGTGGATCTGGCCAGGGTGGTCCATGCCTTAGTCACCTCTAGATTGGATTACTGCACTCTATGTGGGGCTGCCCTTGAAAACGGCCCAGAAATTTCAGATGATTCAATGGGCGGCAGCCAGGTTGTTAACTGGGGCTCCTTACAGGGAGCGGTCATCCCTCCTGTTCAAGGAGCTCCACTGGCTGCCATTCATCTACCGGACCCAATTCAAGGTGCAGGTTCTTACCTGCAAAGCCCTGAACAGTTTGGGACCCGCCTACCTGCGTGATCGCATCTCTGTATACGAACCCATACGATCCCTTCAATCATCCAGAGAGGCTCTGCTCTCGATTACACCAGCATCGCAGGTGCGATTGGTGGGGACGAGAGAGAGGGCCTTTTCAGTGGTGGCCCCTCGACTCTGGAACTCACTCCCTAAAGACATCAGACAGGCTCCAACTCTGGCAGTCTTCAGGAGGAGCTTGAAGATGTGGCTGTTCCAGTGTGCCTTCCTGGAATAATGATCCCATAGCACTTTGTCCTCCAAAGCACTTTACATTTCTTTAAGTCTGCTCGTATGCCCTTCCACAAACAACAGTGTTGCCTTTCGTTCATGTCCCAGCATTATTTCCAATTTTAACTCTACGTTTGGCCTTCCCACTGTTTTTAATTATGTGTTGTTTTATTGGTGATGTTGTATATGTTTTTTAATTGCTTGTATTGTTGTTATTGTTGTTTGTATTGTTGTGTTTGGGGTCGGCCTCATGTAAGCCGCATCGAGTCCCTTGGAGAGATGGTAGCGGGGTACAAAAAAGTGTTATTATTATTATTATTATTATTATTATTATCTAGGAATTTAATATCGTCTGGGGAGGCCCTGCTCTTGATCCTGCCTTCTTCGCAGGCACGTTTGGCGGGGACGAGGGACAGGGCCTTCTCAGTGGTGGCCCCTTGGCTGTAGAACTCCTTTCTTAGGGATATTAGATCGGCTCCCTCCTGCCTGACCTTCTGAAAAAAAGTAAAAACCACGCTCTTTAAACAAGCCTTTGGAAATGCAGTGCAATAGACAAACACGGAATTCTGTGAGTTTGAAACACGGAAAAGCTTAGACGATGCTACTGGAAAGTAAGATTCATGGGAAGACATTGTTTATTATATGTTTTTAATGATTTTTGTATTATATTGATTTTATATTGATTTTTAAAATTTTTCTTTATTGTATTGTTAACAACTATTTGTAATACATTTATCTTTACTTTACATTGCTTTGGTTTCAATACATTTTTTTCTTTCCACCCCTTAGCCCTCCCCCCTCCCCCCGTTGACAAATTGGTCCTTCTTCATTTATTCGAGCCATCATTGCATTCTGTCTAGTTTTTTCCCCCAATGATCGTCTTCTGGTTTAGCTTCTTGCATCCAATTTTTAAAGGGTGACCATATTTCTTTGATTTCCTTCTGCTTTTGTGTCCATAGTTTTTTCATTTCTTATAATGTCCATAATTTCCAATTGTCCTTGTTCCCACACATATTCATACCATTTTCCCAAGGTCCATTTCTTTTTTCCTTTCCACCCACAGGCAATCACAGCATGTGCTGCTCTAAACATCATCATAACTAATTTTCGTTCATGCGCTTTTATTTTACTGTCCCCACAAATCCCTTTAAAGAGAATCTCCATATTTAAATCATTTTTTTATTTTTGTATATAATTCAATTTTCATGAAGATTTGATTCCAGAACTTTTGTGTCTCCTTACATTACTACCATAGATGTGAATACCAGGCTTCCCTGCTCCCACAGTGCCAACATTTCAGATTTAGACCCTGGATCATATGTGCCAATTGAATTGGTGTCCTATACCATTTTGTTACTACTTTCTGCTCCAGATCCCTATATTTTTCTATCTTTATTTTGTTTAA
The DNA here is from genome assembly GCF_025583915.1 of Anolis sagrei ordinatus. Taxonomy (NCBI): domain Eukaryota; kingdom Metazoa; phylum Chordata; class Lepidosauria; order Squamata; family Anolidae; genus Anolis; species Anolis sagrei. The sequence continues at coordinate 49,358,920 of NW_026847771.1, forward strand.
TCCATTCCTTATTCTATCTATTTTTTCTTTCCCTGTGCCTCCTTCCTTTTCCCATCTATTTTCCATTCTTTTATACATAAATTCCCTGTCTTCTAACATTCTTCCATATATTTTACCGAACCCTTTTTGCCTTTCACTGGATCTTTCTTTCTTTCAATATTCTATCTATTATATTTTCGCCCATATTACTTTCTTCCTTTTTTATTTGTTCCCAAATGCCTCTTAATATTAATATTAGCCTAAATGAGATTAATATTAATATTAGCCTAAAAGTTTTTATTGTATACTAGCTGTCCCCTGCCACGCGTTGCTGTGGCCCAGTCTGGTGATCTGGAAAATAAAGTAATGAGAAAGTGTTGGTTTCTAATATATGTAATTTCTTTATACTTGTGGGTAAACAGTATTTCTTGTTGTTTCTTTGTCAGTGTTGATGTGGAGAGTGTCTGGTTTGCCTACTCTGGAGTATGCAACATATCATAGTCCTTCTTTAAGGGTCTCTTTCAAATCTATGATACTATATTTGTGTGTGTGTGAGAGAGTCCTATCTATCTATCTATCTATCTATCTATCTATCTATCTATCTATCTATCTATCTATCTATATTTATGTCTGGATGGCTCTTTCTCAGGAGGGCTCTGATTACATTTTCTTCCCCTGGTGAAGAGAGTTGGACTGGATGACCTTAAGTATTTTCTGTTGGTCATGGGGGTTCTGTGTGGGAAGTTTGCCCCGATTCAGTTGTTCGTGGGGTTCAGAATGCTCTTTGATTGTAGGTGAACTGTGAATCCCAGTGACTACAACTCCCAAATGTTTTCCCCAGACTCTATCTGTGTTCATATTTCGGTGTATTGAGTGCTTGTGCCAAGTTTGGTCCAGATCCATCATTGTTTGAGTCCACAGTGCTCTCTGGATGTGGGTGAACTACAATTCCCAAACTCAAGGTCAATGCCCACCAAACCCTTCCAGTATTTTCTGTTGGTCAGGGGAGTTCTGTGTGCCAAGTTTGGTTCAATTCCATCATTGATGGAGTTCAGAATGCTCTTTGATTGTAGGTGAACTATAAATCCCAGCAACTACAACTCCCAAATGACAAAATCATAATTTTTTGAGTGATGGTCACTCCTTGTGTTGTGAGATGTTTTGTTGCCAAATGTGGTGTGATTTTGTTCATTCGTTCTTTTGTTTTTAAGGTACTCATTATGCACAGAGCATTTATATATAGATTATATTAGATATTATTATATACCATCTTGGGTACCTGACGTTGGTTATTTCAAAAATTCATTTTTTAATTGTATGAAATGCATAAGGTTGTGTGTGAACTACAACTCACATGCCAGGTTAACCCGCTAAAACTTCATCAGTGGTTAAAGTTTGTCATGTTGGGCAATCTTGCTCTCTAGATGCATCATCAGTGGGGTCTCTGGATGCAGGGTGAACTACAGCTCTCACCATGGTAGGTCAGCTCCCCCCAAATGCCTCCAGTGTGTTCAGTTGGTCATGGGAGTTTTGTGTGCCAAGTTTGGTCGCAGTCTACTGTCGGTGGGGGTCTTGGTGTCTCTGGATGTAGCCGAACTACAACTCCCAGAAATGAAGGTCAGCTCCCCTCAAACCCCTCCAGTATGTTCATTTGGTCATGGGGGTTCTATGTGCCAAGTTTGATCCAGGTCCATTGTCAGTGGGGTTCACAGTTTCTCTGGTTGCAGGTGATATATGACTCTCGAAAATCAAGGTCAGTCTCTCCCAAACCCCTCCAGCTTTCCAGTTTGGGTATATTGGTTATGTGAGCCAAGTTTGATCCAGGTCCATTGTTGGTGAGGTCCAGAGTGCTCTTTGACTGCAGGTGAACTATACATACCAGGTGAACTACAACTTCCATCCCTTTGAGTCAGACCCCCAACCCCCTCCAGTATGTTCAGTTGCTGGTCAATTCCTCTCTGTTTGCTGTCCGACATGTTGTTGTTGTTTATTCGTTCAGTCGTCTCCGACTCTTCGTGACCTCATGGACCAGCCCACGCCAGAGCTCCCTGTCGGCCGTCACCACCCCCAGCTCCTTCAAGGTCAGTCCAGTCACTTCAAGGATGCCATCCATCCATCTGGCCCTTGGTCGGCCCCTCTTCCTTTTACCTTCCACTTTCCCCAGCATAATTGTCTTCTCTAGGCTTTGCTGTCTCCTCATGATGTGGCCAAAGGATTTCAACTTTGTCTCTAGTATCCTTCCCTCCAATGAGCAGTCGGGCTTTATTTCCTGGAGGATGGACTGGTTGGATCTTCTCGCAGTCCAAGGCACTCTCAGAACTTTCCTCCAACACCACAGCTCAAAAGCATCGATCTTCCTTCGCTCAGCCTTCCCTAAGGTCCAGCTTTCACATCCGTAGGTTACTACAGGGAATACCATGGCTTTGACTAGGCGGATCTTTGTTGCCAGTCTGATGTCTCTACTCTTTACTATTTTATCGAGATTGGACATTGCTCTCCTCCCAAGAAGTAAGCGTCTTCTGATTTCCTGGCCACAGTCTGCATCTGCAGTCATCTTTGCACCTAGAAATACAAAGTCTGTCACGGCCTCCACATTTTCTCCCTCTATTTTCCAGTTGTCAATCATTCTTGTTGCCATAATCTTGGTTTTTTTGATGTTTAGCTGCAACCCAGCTTTTGCGCTTTCTTCTTTCACCTTGATTAGAAGGCTCCTCAGCTCCTCCTCGCTTTCGGCAATCAGAGTGGTGTCATCTGCATATCTGAGGTTGTTAATGTTTCTTCCAGCAATTTTCACCGACATAGGGTGACATAGGAAAGGGTTTTCTTTTTCCTGTGTCAGGAGGGACTTGAGAAACTGCAAGTAGCTTCTGGTGTTAGCGAATTGGAGATCTGCAAGGACGTTGCCCAGATGTTTTCCCATCCTTGTGGGAGGCTTCTCTCATGTCCCTGCATGGGAAGCTGGAGCTGACAGAGGGAGCTCATCTGCGCTCTCCCCCAGATTTGAATCTCTGACCTGTCGGTCTTCAGTTCTGTCAGCACAAGGGTTTAACCAACGGCACTACCGAGGGCTCCAGGAAAGGGTTAAGGGAGAGACAGTGGGTGGGGTCATGCAACTTCCACACCAATGGAGAGAGAAAGGAACACTGGGTTGCCTGTGGTGGAGGAAACACACGAAATCCAGGATGGAATGGTCCCCCGTCTGAAAACCTTCACTTGAGTGGTGGGAAGAATGGTGTTTGTGGAGGACATTGGCAGGGCTCTTGGACATGTTCATGGCGATGGCTATAACCTGTAATGTCATTGGAGGGAGAGCCATTGGTGTCTCCTGAGGCGTGGAGATATAGTTGTTTGTGGAGGCGGGAGCTTGTCTAAGTGGACACCCCAACCACATACACATACAGATTTTCACGTTTTATGTGTATAGATTGTTATTATTGTTATTATTATTATTATAGGGTCTTTTATATAGTCTAGTATTATTAAATTATATTTTATAATATATAATTTATTATTATAGTGAAGGTTTCTCTCTTCCTTCTTTCCTTTCTTTCGCATTCTATTCCTGGAAACTAATTAAGAGATTAATGATCTGAGCGATTAGAGCAAAGCTCATTTGCTAATTTCCCAAAATAAATAAATCCCAGATTTAATAAGCAAAGCCAAGTTCTTCCTTGATCTCTGTTTACTCTCATTGCAAAAAAACCCCAAAAATTGAGAGACTTTCTTATTTTCTTATTTTATTTTAGTACTGGCTAAACCCAGCCATCCTTCGCTGTCGCTCAGCCTGATATGGAATGAATGTGAAAGTAAAATCAAAGTATTTTAGCTCCAAATGGTGACAGTGTTTGCAGTTGACTATGTCAGTCTGTGCCAAGTTTGGTCCAGATCCGACATCGTCTGGGTTCAGTGCTCCCTTGATGCGGGTGAACTACAACTCCCAGATTCCCAGGGCATTGCTGGGTGCCCAAGCTAGTATAGAATATATTTTAAATATATTATTATTTATTTAATAATAAAATAATAAAACAGTATATCATTATATCATTAGTTCTTCTGATCCCCCCTCTAGAATCCTGGCTTCTGCTGCCATTAGATCTCCATTAGGCTCTGATCGACAACCAGGAGACCTGGTTTTTACGCCTGCCCCAGCCTCTTCAGGAAATCCTACTCAAGAACTTCCTTTGTCCGACCTTGTTCCGCCCCTTTTTCAGTTAGCAGGCCGAACACTGGACACTTAGCAGGCTTCAATGTGGATTGTAATTCTGGGTGGGGGATTCCGGTCATCAATAGCAAAGGGTTAAATGGTAGTGGTCCTAGGTCAAACGGCAGAGCGAGGTCGAGTCGTTTGGAAACTTGCTCCCCCGCCAACTTGCGCTCCATCCCCAGGCATACGTCCGAGAAGGTGCTATCTTCGTCCCCCCTGTCCCTGCTACTAATCAATGCTAGGTGTATTGTTAACAAAACTGCTACCCTCTGCAACTTCATTCTCGATCAAGCAGCGGACCTGGTTTGCATTACAGAGCCCTGAATCCATGAGGGTGATAACATCCCCTCACATGAACTGACACCTCCAGGATTCCAGATATTTCAACAGCCTCGGAGTGTGGGACAGGGTAGAGGGGTTGCATTACTCCTCCGTGATCATTTTACCATCCAAATTGTCCCAACCCTGAAGATAGCCGGCATCGAATGTGTTGGTGCGGTCTTGGCCAGTAGGGAATCCTTAGCCATTCTTGTAGTTTACCATGCACCGTGAGAGAGTCTGCCTGCAAAATGGTGCGCGAGTTCGCATACCATTTTGCAGGCAAAGTTGCTCAGATACGCCTTGAGCTGGACTCCAATTTCATCTCAGTGCCAGGAGAGGTGATTGAGGCATCTGCTTGTCCAATTTTGTGGGATTCTTTTAGGCTTGTTCTTCCTGAGACCGTGGAGGAGGTCCTTGGTGCTGTGAGGGCGACCACATCGTCTTTAGACCCTTGCCCATCTTGGCTAATTAAATCATCCAGGGAGGGGTTGGTTGATTGGTTTGTGTTGATCATTAATGCATCATTGGAGCAGGGGTTTTTTCCATCTTGACTAAAACAGGCGGTGGTTCGCCCACTCCTTAAAAAGGTCTCCCTTGACTCCATGGTGCTGAACAATTACAGACCAATCTCCAACCTCCCTTTTCTGGGCAAGGTGCTGGAGCGGGTGGTCGCCTCCCAGCTCCATGGTTTTCTAGATGACATCAATTACCTGGACCAGTCACAGTCTGGTTTCAGGCCTGGCCACGGCACCGAGACGGCTTTGGTCGCCTTGGTGGATGACCTCTGTAGAGAGCTTGACAGGGGGAGTGTGGCTCTGTTGGTCCTCTTGGACATCTCAGCAGCTTTCGATACCATCGATCATGGTATCCTTCTGGGACGGCTCTCTGGGATGGGTCTCGGGGGCGGGGTTACACTCCCCCTGAAGTCACAGGTCCGCAGTTTGGGAGTCCTCCTGGATTCCTCACTTACGCTTGAGGCTCAGGCGTCGGCGGTGTCCGGGAGGGCTTTTGCACAACTGAGACTCGTGCGCCAACTGCGACCTTACCTTGTGAAGGCTGATCTGGCCGGGGTGGTCTATGCCTTGGTTACCTCTAGACTGAATTACTGTAATGAGCTCTATGTGGGGCTGCCCTTGAAAATGGCTCAGAAATTTCAGTTAGTCCAACATGCGGCGGCCAGGATGTTAACTGGTGCTTCTTACAGAGAGAGGTCAACCCTCCTGTTTAAGGAGCTCCGTTGGCTGCCATTCATTTTCCGGTCCCAATTCAAGGTGCAGGTGCTCACCTACAAAGCCCTAAACGGTTTGGGACCTGCCTACCTGCGTGACCGCATCTCTGTTTATGAACCCGCACACTCCCTTTGCTCATCCGGAGAGACCCTGCTCACGATCCCACCTGCGTCGCAAGCGCGGTTGGTGGGAACGAGAGACAGGGCCTTCTCTGTGGTAGCCCCCCGACTCTGGAACTCCCTTCCCAGGGACATCAGACAAGCCCCTACGTTGACAGTCTTTAGGAAGAGCTTGAAGACCTGGCTATTCTGGTGTGCCTTTCCAGAATAGGAAACTCCAGCAACGCGTCCCAGAAGCACTTTATTAGAGATTTAAGATTGTCCACACACTGCACTTACCCAAACATCCTTATATTTTATGTAGCATACTCAGCACTTTTTAATTTGTACCCTTAACACTTGGCCCGGCCTTAGTTTTATTGCGCTATGTGTACTGTTTTTACTGTTTTCTGTTATTGCTTTCATGTTTTGATTTGTTTTATGGCTTATGTGTATCTGTTATTTTGTTGTTTTTATTGAGGCCTTGACCTTTGTAGGCCGCACCGAGTCCTTCGGGAGATGCTAGCGGGGTACAAACAAAGTTAATAAATAAATAAGTAAATATTAGATCTTATTGCGGACTGGGTCCTGAGGTTCCCCAGACTTATTGCCCTGGGTGACTTTAATGTACATGCCAAGGCACCGTCATCCTCATCAGTAACTAAGGACCTAGTACCAACCTTGGAAACTCTGGGGCTCTCATTAATCAAGACTCGCCCCACTCATCGGGCCGGTCACACTTTAGACCTGATTTTCTATATTGGAGTACGGACATCTTTATCTGCGGTAATTGATGTCCCCTGGTCCGACCACGCTGCCCTGAAGGCCCTGATTGAGATTCCATCTCCTCCTTCCCAAGTTGTCAAACCAATCCTTGCCCGCTCTAGAAGACTCATGGAACCTGCTAGGTTCTTGAATGCCCTTAAGGGCCTTGGAACCGTATGCGTCAATGAACAAGTCAACAACTGGAACACCAGCCTGTTGACTGCCTTGGATGAGATTGCACCCAGACGCCACTTTCGCCCTCGCCGGAATCGCTCCCCTTGGTACACTAACGAGTTACAGATGATGAAGCAAGCACGAAAGCGGCTGGAACATCAGTGGCGACGGAAACCTGATGAGGTGTCAATGTCTACTTTTAAGGCTTTTTGCAAGTCCTATGAGTCAGCTGTCAGGGACTCTAAAAAATCATATAATTCCTCTTTAATAGCCTCTGCTAGATCGCGCCCAGCACAATTATTCAAAATCTTCGTGCCTTGATTAGTCCGGCTCCTTTAGTCCAGAACCCAGCAACCATGCCTCTTACAGCTCTGGCATTCCAGAATTTTTTCACTGATAAAATTGCTTCGGCAGGAATTCCCCCCCCCCCCCCCCCCAGTCAACACCTTGAGTGAGCTGGAGACTTTGTGGCCGCGTAGTGGGCCTATCTTCGATCAATTTACTCTGCTTGACACGGAAGATGTCACCAGAATTCTGAATTCTGGCTGCTGTAAAACCAGCCACCTGTTCCCTTGATCTGTGCCCCTCTTGGCTGATCAAGAGCTGCTTGGAAGGTCTACTCTTGCTCTCTACTGTTTAAACTTGTATTATATCTCCAGGTTCTTTCTTTTCTCTCTATTTCTAATTTTACTTTTACTCTTAATGGTGCATGATCTGACAAATATATTGGAAGTGTTTTTGCCTCTAGAATCAATGATTGGTTTGTATTTTTCCCCAAAATATAATCTATTTTACTATATGTATCATGTCTTCCTGAATAATAAGTCCATCTATTGTTCTCTGATTCCCCTTCTAATAGGTCCTGCATGTTGTTGTTATTGTTGTTGTTGTTCATTCGTTCAGTCGTCTCCAACTCTTCGTGACCTCATGGACCAGCCCACGCCAGAGCTCCCTGTCGGCCGTCACCACTCCCAGCTCCTTCAAGGTCAGTCCAGTCACTTCAAGGATGCCACCCATCCATCTTGCCCTTGGTCGGCCCCTCTTCCTTTTACCTTCCACTTTCCCCAGTATAATTGTCTTCTCTAGGCTTTGCTGTCTCCTCATGATGTGGCCAAAGTACTTCAACTTTGTCTCTAGTATCCTTCCCTCCAGTGAGCAGTCGGGCTTTATTTCCTGGAGGATGGACTGGTTGGATCTTCTCGTAGTCCAAGGCACTCTCAGAACTTTCCTCCAACACCACAGCTCAAAAGCATCTCTCTTCCTTCGCTCAGCCTTCCCTAAGGTCTAGCTCTCACATCCGTAGGTTACTACAGGGAATACCATGGCTTTGACTAGGCGGATTTTTGTTGCCAGTGTGATGTCTCTCCTTTTTACTGTTTTATCGAGACTGGACATTGCTCTCCTCCCAAGAAGTAAGCGTCTTCTGATTTCCTGGCCACAGTCTGCATCTGCAGTAATCTTTGCACCTAGAAATACAAAGTCTGCCACGGCCTCCACATTTTCTCCCTCTATTTTCCAGTTGTCAATCATTCTTGTTGCCATGATCTTGGTTTTTTTTATATTTAGCTGCAACCCAGCTTTTGCGCTTTCTTCTTTCACCTTGCATGTTGTATTCTCTTATATTTAATTTCCTATTATTATTTTGCCTTGTTGACACTAATTCCAAATTGTAATCTCCTGCACAAAACAATTCCCCTTCTGCAAACTTATCCACCTTTCAAAATACTTGTTTTATGTACCTTGATTTTTGTTTGGGGCATATATACAGACCAAGGTCATTCTAATTTTTCCTATGTTTCCTTTTATCATTACCCACCTCTGAATCCATTTTTACTTTTTTCACCTGGAAATCTCATGTGTTTTTATTATTATTAATTATTATTATTTTATTATTAAACTTTATTTGTACCCCGCAAGCATCTCCCGAAGGACTCGATGCGGCTTACATAGGCCAAGGCCTCAAAACACAACACAACAATACAACACCTAAAGCAAATTAAAAACAGTTAAGCAGTATGAACAACAAGCAATAAACAGTACATCAAGACACTATAAAACTGAGCCGGGCCAGAGTAATGGGTACAAGATTAAAAGTGCTGATGTGGCAGGAGGTATGTAGGATTATAAGGTAAGTGCAGTGTGCGGTGTGCAGCAATCTTAGTTCTACTAAAGTGCTTCTGGGACTTGGTATTGGAGATTCCTAATCTGGGAAGGCACAACGGAACAGCCAGGTCTTCAAGTTCTTTCTAAAGACTGCCAATGTAGGGGCCTGTCAAAGATCTTTTGGGAGGGTGTTCCAGAGTCGGGGGCCACCACGGAAAAGGCCCTTTCTTGAGTCCCCACCAGGCGCGCCTGCGACGCAGGCGGAATCACGAGCAGGGCCTCTCCGGATGAACGAAGTGAACGTGTGGGTTCATAGACGGAGATGCGGTCACGCAGGCTATTAATTAAAATAGCCACACCACGTGATCTATTTGAACCTCGAGATTCATAAACTTGACCCCAAATCCTGTCATTAAATAGTGGAGTACTGTCCCGCAATCTTTTATGTGATTCTTGTAAAAATAGAACATCCACCTTGTTATCCTTCACCGCCTTCATCAGTCTTGCTCTTCGCTTTGGAGCAGACAGACCATTGCAGTTATGTGAAAAAATTACAATCTGAGCCATAACAAGATATTGTGTGCAATTACCCTCCTGTAGTTCCTTTTCCCTGTTCACCAGCTCCCCCCTCCTGCAAGTTCTTAAACCCCATTTATCACAGTCCTATTATTTTTAGGCTGCTTCTTTCTTATATCCCCATAGTAGATCTTGTTTCCATTCTTGACTCTCCTCTAAGCTTTTGGCGTTTCAGTTCTCGAATCTGTTTCTCCATGTATTTCAACTCCTGTAAATCCATCCCCTTCAGGTCCCTTAAAGTTCTTTTCTCTTGTTCCTGCTTCTCTTCTCTGTCCTTCGCATCTCCAATAGCAAATAGTGTTTGAGAAGAACATGACTCTGTCAGTCCACCTACTTCTCCATCTGCTGCCTCCAGCTCTGTTGATGTTATCTGTCCAGCTGTCTCTGTTGATGTTATCTGTCCAGCTGCCTTGTGAATGTCCTTGGCATGTTTACTCCATATGAAACTCTGAGCTTCTTCTTCTTTATCTGTCTCCTCCGTTCTGTCCAATGCTCCTCCCTCTGTATCCAGGTTTAGTCGCCTCCGCATTTTCCTCCCACTCTCCAGATTAGTGGCTTTGTATAATTTATTGTTATTATAGATAATCAAGGTCACTGGAAAAGCCCAGGTGTAACGTTGGCCCCTTTTTTCAAGGATCCCTGTAATTTCCCTCATTTCAGCCCTTTTTTTCAATGTCTCTGGTGATAGATTCAAAAGTGGCCAAGACCGTTTTACCAGCAAAAGTCAGGTTTTTAATTTTCTTTAGCTTCTAAAAGGTAGATTCTTTATCAGCCTCCCTTGTGAATTTAATTAAGATGTCTTGGGGTGTTTTTTTCCCTCTGTAAGCCCAATGCACTCTATCTATCTGTTTTGATGAAATTTGAGTCAATGTCTGTAACCAAATAACAATATCCTCTTTCAAGCTCTTTTTGATTTGGAAATCTTCTCCACCTCCTCCTCTCAAACGTATGTTTGCGCGTCTGGAACGATCTGCAAGGTCACCAATTTTGTCTAGGAGTTGTTGATTTGCACATTTTAAGTTATTTATCTCCTCTTTTTGTTTCAAGGACTCCTCTGCTGCCTCCTTGAACATTTCCTCATATTTTTCCACCCTGTCCTCGATCAGTCCAAGATGGGAATTAATTCCTTTAATTTGCTCCTTTATTTCATCATTCCCTTTTCTTAAGCAATCTGAACTTATCTTGAGTTCTTGCAAGTTTTTCATAATTCTGTCCAATTTATCTCCCCACTCTGCTCTCTCTGCCATCATGAAAACTTACTTTCACTTCTTCCTCCGCCCGACTGTTATGTTATTTCTGAGATTTATAGCTCCAGGCACGCCGCATAGAATCATAGAATCATAGAGTTGGAAGAGACCTCATAGGCCATCCAGTCCAACCCCCTGCCAAGAAGCAGGAATATTGCATTCAAATCACCCCTGACAGATGGCCATCCAGCCCCTGTTTAAAAGCTTCCAAAGAAGGAGCCTCCACCACACTCCGGGGCAGAGAGTTCCACTGCTGAACGGCTCTCACAGTCAGGAAGTTCTTCGTCATGTTCAGATGGCCGTATCGCGACCTCTTTAGCTTCTCTTTCAGTACACATCCAGGTTGAGGAAAGATTTATAGTCTCGTTGGGCTTTTTAAAGCTTTTATTCTTTTGCCATCAGGGAGCGAGGTTTGAGCGAGTCTACTCTGGCTGACGCATCCCACAGCACCGCTTGGAAGGTCTACTCGATCCGTTCAGTAATATAATCAATGGCTCTCTGGACAACCTAAAAGAGAGGCAAGGGTTCGTCCCTTGTTAAAAAAGGCTAGCTTGGATCCTATGACCCTTGCCAATTACTCTTCTGTTTCTAATCTGTCATTCTTAGGTAAGATGATAGAGCGGGCTCTAGGAATTGCAACAATTCCTGGATGACACAGCCGGCCTCGACCCTTTCCAGTCAGGCTTTCGCCCTGGCCATGGGACGGAGACAGTCCTGGTTGCAATTACGGATGAACTCCATCGCCAGTCTAACAATGGTGGATCCACGCTACTGGTAATTCTTGACCTTACCGCACCGTTGACTACGATATAATGATTCACCGTCTTGCCATGTCCAGAGTTCGCGGTCAGGCCCTTAATTGGTTCAGCTCATTTCTCCGGAACCGGAGTCAGCGCGTGGAGTACATGGATCAAGTCTCTGATAGATCCCCCCTCCTATGTGGGGTCCCCCAAGGTGCAATTCTCTCCCCTCTTCTCTTCAACATCTACGTTAGACCCCTTGCTAGCTTGGCTCGGAGTTTCGGCCTGGACTGCTACCAATATGCGTACCCAACTCCTTCTGTGCCTGGAGCAACGTCAATACCAGACAATTTCACCTTATGTCTGGAAGCTCTGTTGAACTGGCTACGTGCTAGCAGACTGAAAGTGAACCCGGCGAAGACTGAGATTCTCTGGCATGGCTGCCCGACAGGTCTGACTCATCCGCTACCCACCTTCGATGGTGCCGCCCTATCTCCATCGACCACTGTTAAGAGCTGAGGTGTCGTCCTGGATTCGCAGCTGACAATGGAAGCTCAGGTCACTGCTGCCAGCAAACAGGCCTTTTTCCATCTGCGACAAGCAAGGCAATTGGTTCCCTATCTATCTGATGAGGCCCTGGCAACAGTCATCCATGCCACGGTCACATCCAGGCTAGACTATTGCAACGTCTTGTATGTTGGCCTTCCGATGTCTATGACCCGAAAGCTCCGTATTGTTCAGAATGCGGCAGCCAGGTTACTCACAAGAACGCCCATGAAATGCCATATAACACCAGTGTTGTGGAATTTGCATTGACTTCCAACTGAGTACCATGGCCTGTATAAGATGTTAGTTCTGACCTTTAAAATTCTTTATGGCCAGGGTCCATCGTTCCTTCTTCTCCCATCATCGGAGGCCAGCACAACGCAACTTACTCTATATACCGGGTCCTAGAGAAGTGCACTTGGAAAGTACCAGACGCAGGGCTTTTTCTATTTCTGCCCCTGTCTTATGGAATTCCTTGCCGCCCTACTTGAGAGCCATGCGTGACTTAGGGCCTTTTACTCTAGCACTTAAGACCTGGCTTTTCACTAGATCTATGTTAATTATTAATTTTTGTATGTTTGTATTTTTATCTCTTACAATTTAGCTGGTAAATCGCCTAGAGCATCTTGGATGGAGGGTGATTAATAAGTAATTAAATATGATATGATACGATGATATGATTATATTTTATTATATACTAGCTTGGGGACCCGGCGCTGCCCGGGTTATTTGAGAAAGGAATTGTGTATCAAGGTTGGTCTTTATCAGTTATTTATATGACTCGCAGTTGTCTCAGGAAGTTAGTGAAGTTACTGTGAGTCCCATTATCTGTGGTCCATCCCCCTCCAAACTGCTCCAGGATGGAGAGTGGGTCATGGGGGTTTTGTGTGCCAAGTTTGGACTTGATCAGTCATTAGATGAGTGTTGCAGAGGTCTTGGGAAGTGAGTGGAGGTACTTGAAGTCCCATCATCCATAGTCTGTACTCCCCCAAACCTCACCAGAATGTTGAGTTGGCCATGGGGGCTCTATGTTCCAAGTTTGGTCTTTATTGGTTTTTGAATGAGTGTCGCTATGGTTTCAGGAAGTGAGTGAACGTACTGCAAGTCCCATCACCCATCGTCCATCCTTCAAACAGCACCGGGATGTAGGGTGGGTCATGGGGGCTGTGTGTGCCAAGTTTGGTCTTGATCGGTCATTAGATGAGGGTTGCAGCAATCTTGGGAAGGGAGTGGAGGTACTTGAAGTCCCATCATCCATGGTCTGTCGTCCTCCAAACTGCTCCAGGATGTAGAGTGGGTCATTGAAGCTCCATGTGCCAAGTTTAGTCTTGATGAGTCATGGGCGTGGGTCTCAGTGGTCTCAGGAAGTGAGTGAAGTGACTGCAAGTCCCATCATCCATTGTCAAATTCTTCCAAACCGCACCAGGATATAAAGTGAGTTATGCGGACTCTCTGTGTAAATTGTGGTCCTGATCCATCATTGTTGGCAGTTATAATGGTCTTAGGAAGGGAGTGCAGGTATTGCAAGTCCCATTGTCCATGGTGCATCCTCCTTCAAACTGCACCTGGATGTAGAGTGCGTCATGGAGACTCAGTGTGCAAAGTTTGGTATTTTTTGGTAATTGGATGAGGGTTGCAGTGGTCTGAAGAATGAGCATGGTACTGCAAGTCCCATAATCCACGGTCCATCCCCGGCCAAACCACACCAGGACGTAAAGTGGGTCATGAGAGGTCTCTGTGCGAAGTTTGGTCCTGATCAGTCATTGGATAAGGTTAACAGCGGTCTCAGAATGTGAGTGGTGGTACTGCAAGTCCCATCATCCATGGTTCATAGTCCTCCAAACTGCAGTAGGATGTCGAGTGGGTGATGGGGGCTCTGTGTGCCTATTTCGATCTGTATTGGGAGTGTTCTGACCCAGGCCCCGGCCTTTCCTTTCCTCTCTTTCTCATCTCGGAATGTTGGATTTGAGGCTGGCCAATCAGAGACCATATGCAAATTTCCTTCTGTCATGCCCCGTTTCTGCCATGAGCCCTCTTCTCCACCAGGGGCTCCTATTGAAGGTGGCCAATCAGAGACCATATGCAAATAGCACCGCAGCGGCAGCCAATCAGAACGCTGCCACATACTCCTTCCTCTGTCCGATACAAACATTCTCTTTTATTATATATATAGATATCAGTAGTATTATGAAGCCCCCGGTAGCGCAGTGGGTTAAACCCCTGTGCCGGCAGGACTGAAGACCGACAGGTCGCAGGTTCGAATCCGGGAAGAGGCGGATGAGCTCCCTCTGTCAACTCCAGCTCCTCATGTGGGGACATGAGAGAAGCTTCCCACAAGGATGATAAAACATCAAATCATTTGGGCGTCCCCTGGGCAATGTCCTTGCAGACGGCCAATTCTCTCACACCAGAAGCGACTTGCAGTTTCTCAAGTCACTCCTGACAAGACAAAAAAAGTAACATTATATTTAATATATTAGTGTTTTTATTATAGAATAATAGAAAATATTAAATATGATAATATATTAAATGTGATAATATATTAAATATTATCATATTTAATAAAATATTATTATATTTAATATAATTTATTTATTATTATATTTAATATCTTCTATTACTTATGCTAGCTACACCTGGCCAGGCTTCACTGTGGCTCAGTCTGATATGGAATGAATGTGAAAGTAAATAAATAAATAGAAGTATTGTTGCGAACATAGATTCACCGATGAAACACATCATTCAATTCAATTACCCTGCCTTGCGTTGCTGTGTCCATGCGGAAGGAAAGGAAAGAAAAAGAGTTTTTTTACCAGAAATCATTTTGTATTGTAAAGCTAGTGGAGTGACTATATTTTTGGTTTGTCTGTTTTCTGTGTAAATGTAAAGATCTGACAGTTTCCCGACTCTGGAGCAAGCAATGTATAAGTGCCCCTGAGAGAAGCAACTCTTTTCCAAATTCAAACCACACAATTGCAAATATTTTCCCTGCCCTTTAATGATATTCGTAGCGAATGTAAAGCGTATTGGAAATTTAATGCCTGGATGCTCTAAATGAGTTCAAATCTCCAGGGCCAGATCAACTACACCCAAGAGTATTGAAGGAACTAGCGGAAGTAATCTCGGAACCATTGGCAATCACGTTTGAGAGTTCTTGGAGAACGGGAGAAGTTCCAGCAGATTGGAGGAGGGCCAATGTGGTCCCAATCTTCAAGAAGGGAAAAAAGGATGACCCAAACAATTACCGTCAGGTACCAGGCAAGATTCTGGAAAAAATCGTTAAGGAAGTGGTCTGCAAACATTTAGAAACAAACTAGCTGTGCCCTGCCACGCATTGCTGTGGCCTTTAGTAAGAGTTTTGAAGTCTCTGCCTGGCCTCTCTTCCTTCCTTCCCTCGCTCTCTTTCCCTCTCTCTCTCTCTCTTTCTCTCTCTCTCTCTCTTTCTCTCTCTGGCATCCCTCCTTCCTCCCCCTTCTTTATGCTTGTGTGTAAACTTGAGTATTTTCTGTTGGTCATGGGGGTTCAGTGTGGCATGTTTGCCCCAATTCTGTCGTTGGTGGGGTTCAGGATGCTCTTTGAGTGTTGGTGAACTCTGAATCCCAGTGACTACAACTCCCAAATGTCAAGGTCTATTTCCCTCAAACTCCATCTGTGTTCATATTTGGGCGTATTGAATTCTTATGCCAAGTTTGGTCCGGATCCATCATTGTTTGAGTCCACAGTGCTGTCTGGATGTCAGTGAACTACAACTCCCATACTCAAGGTCAATGCCCTCCAAACCTTTCAAGTATTTTCTGTTGGTCATGGGAGTTCTGTGTGCCAAGTTTGGTTCACTTCCATCATTGGTGGAGTCCAGAATGCTCTTTGATTGTAGCTGATCTATAAATCCCAGGAAGGGAGGGGGCGTGTCTTTCTGGTGGGGGTGAGAGGAGGGAAGGAGGTGAGTCAGGGAGGGAAGGGGTGGGGGAAGAAGGAAGGGGGCTTGTCAAGACACCCCCTCCCTCCCCCCTTCCCTCCATGACTCACTCCTTCCCCCCCCCCCCCTCTGGAAAGACACGCCCCCTCCCTTCGCCCCACCCCTTTCCTTCCAGGAGTGAATCACGGAGGGAAGGGGTGGGGCGAAGGGAGGGGGCATGTATAACCGGAGGGGGAGGGAGGAGGGAAGGAGTGAATCACGGAGGGAAGGGGTGGGGCGAAGGGAGGGGGCGTGTCTTTCCGGTGGGGATGCGGCGCGGCGAGGCTTGGAGTGTCCCTTTCAACTCTATTCTATGGATCTAATGCCGCGCGGGGGGTGTGAAGGGGTGCACGCGCGTGTGTGTGCCGCGCGGGGGGGGGGGTGAGGGGCCATGCGTGCGCGCGCGCTGGGGAGCTTGCGCCAGTGCGCATGCTCAGTTGTTTTGCCGTTTTCTGTGGTTGTTGTTGTGTGGTTTTGATTTCTGAGTGGATTAGTTTGTACCTAGTGGGTTGTCCTTGGGGCATGGCAATTTTGGTAGAGTTTTGTGGAGGGGTTTTAGAGTTTTGCTTCCCCGTTGGACGCCAGTAGGAAATTTATAGATATAGATGCACTCATCGCTAATAGTCAACATGGATTTATCAAAAACAAGTCATGCCAGACTAATCTGATCTCTTTTTTCGATAGAGTTACAAACTGGATAGATGCGGGGAATGCCGTGGATGTAGCGTACCTGGATTTCAGTAAGGCCTTCAACAAGGTCCCCCTAGTTTGTTTGACCTTCTGGCAAACAAACTAGTCCAATGTGGGCTAGGCAAAACTACGGTGAGGTGGATCTGTAATTGGTTAAATGGACGAACCCGGAGGGTGGTTCTCCCCAATGCTTCCTCTTCATCCTGGAAAGAAGTGACAAGCAGAGTGCCGCAGGGTTCCGTCCTGGGCCCGGTCCTGTTCAACATCTTTATTAATGACTTAGATGAAGGGTTCGAAGGCATGATCATCAAGTTTGCAGACGACACCAAATGGGGAGGGATAGCCAATACTCCAGAGGACAGGAGCAGGATTCAAAACGATCTTGACAGATTAGAGAGATGGGCCAAAACTAACAAAATGAAGTTCAACAGTGACAAAGACAAGATACTCCACTTTGGCAGGAAAAACGAAATGCAAAGATAAAGAATGGGGGATGATGCCTGGCTCGAGAGCAGTACGTGTGAAAAAAATCTTGCAGTCCTTGTGGACAATAAGTTAAACATGAGCCAACAATGTGATGTGGCGGCAAAAAAAGTCATGCTACCCCTCTATTCCGCCTTGGTTAGACCACACCTGGAATACTGTGTCCAATTCTGGGCACCACAATTCAAGAGAGATATTGACAAGCAGGAATGTGTCCAGAGGAGGGCGACTAAAATGATCAAGGGTCTGGAGAACAAGCCCTATGACGAGCGGCTTAAGGAGCTGGGCATGTTTAGCCTGAAGAAGAGAAGGCTGAGAGGAGATACGATAGCCATGTATAAATATGTGAGAGGAAGCCACAGAGAGGAGGGAGCAAGCTTGTTTTCTGCTTCCCTGGAGACTAGGACTCGGAACAATGCCTTCAAACTACAAGAAAGGAGATTCCATCTGAACATGAGGAAGAACTTCCTGACTATGAGAGCCGTTCAGCAGTGGAACTCTCTACCCCGGAGTGTGGTTGAGGCTCCTTCTTTGGAAGCTTTTAAACAGAGGCTGGATGGCCATCTGTCAGGGGTACTTTGAATGAAATATTCTTGCTTCTTGGGAGGGGGTTGGACTGGATGGCCCATGAGGTGTCTTCCAACTCTCTGACTCTATGATTCTATGAAGTCATCTGAACTCGAACGCCATGTCAATCGGAATGAGTGGCATTTGTGGAAGTAGTATGCCTTCACCTTTATGAGGTCCAGTCAGAATTGTTGCCTCAGTTAGATTGTTCATTAATTTTTATACTACTAATTATGTGCCACTGCATAACTTTGACTGATGTTCTGTGATTGTATGTCGAGAACTGTGGCCTATGTTCGAACATGAGCGAGGCATTACAGATGATTCATGAATGTGGTACTTTGACTTAAGACTAAAGGCTGCCCGAGTGTTCTTCAGACTGCTGAAGTAAAATCAAAGCTGCTCTGTGATTGGTTGGTACTTCTTTAATGCTATTTATTTATCGTGTCAGTATCAACCAGACAATGCTGAGGTAAAAGGAAAGCTGTGCTGTGATTGGTTATTTCTTCTGTTGTGGCAAAATGAAAGCTGCTCTGTGATTGGTTTTTATTTCTTACTAGCTGTACCTTGCCACGCGTTGCTGTGGCCCATTATGGAGAAATGGGAAAGAAAGAAAAGAGGAAGAGCTGGTTTCTAAGCTATCAGTACACAACGGAAGTGGCAAAGTGTCAATCTAAGATAGGCCCATTTCAGTCTCCTGAAATATCTTTTGAGCAAAAACGGGCAACAGATGTATGGATATTATTACTGACCTATAGATATCATTATAGACATATTGTTGTTGTTCATTCGTTCAGTCGTCTCCGACTCTTCGTGACCTCATGGACCAGCCCACGCCAGAGCTCCCTGTCGGCCGTTACCACCCCCAGCTCCCTCAAGGTCAGTCCAGTCACTTCAAGGATGCCATCCATCCATCTTGCCCTTGGTCGGCCCCTCTTCCTTTTGCCTTCCACTTTCCCCAGCATAAATTGTCTTCTCTAGGCTTTCCTGTCTCCTCATGATGGCCAAAGTACTTCAACTTTGTCTCTAGTATCTTTCCCTCCAGTGAGCAGTCGGGCTTTATTTCCTGGAGGATGGACTGGTTGGATCTTCTCGCAGTCCAAGGCACTCTCAGAACTTTCCTCCAACATCACAGCTCAAAAGCATCGATCTTCCTTCGCTCAGCCTTCCCTAAGGTCCAGCTCTCACATCCGTAGGTGACTACAGGGAATACCATGGCTTTGACTATGCGGATCTTCATTGCCAGTGTGATGTCTCTACTCTTCACTATTTTATCGAGATCGGACATTGCTCTCCTCCCAAGAAGTAAGCGTCTCCTGATTTCCTGGCTGCAGTCTGCATCTGCAGTAATCTTTGCACCTAGAAATACAAAGTCTGTCACGGCCTCCACGGTTTCTCCCTCTATTTTCCAGTTGTCAATCATTCTTGTTGCCATAATCTTGGTTTTTTGACGTTTAGCTGCAACCCGGCTTTTGCGCTTTCTTCTTTCACCTTGATTAGAAGGCTCCTCAGCTCCTCCTCGCTTTCGGCCATCAGAGTGGTGTCATCTGCATATCTGAGGTTGTTAATGTTTCTTCCAGCAATTTTCACCCCAGCTTTGCATTCATCCAGCCCCGCACATCGCATGATGTGTTCTGCATACAAGATAAAAAGGTTGGGTGAGAGGATGCAGCCTTGCCGTACGCCTTTCCCAATCTTGAACCAGTCTGTTGTTCCGTGGTCAGTTCTGACTGTTGCTACTTGGTCCTTGTACAGATTCCTCAGGAGAGAGACAAGGTGGCTTGGGATGCCCATCCCACCAAGAACTTGCCACAATTTATTATGATTCACACAGTCAAAGGCTTTAGAATAGTCAATGAAGCAGAAATAGATGTTTTTCTGAAACTCCCTGCCTTTCTCCATTATCCAGCGGATATTGGCAATTTGGTCTCTCGTTCCTCTGCCTTTTCTAAACCCAGCTTGAACATCTGGCAACTCTCGCTCCATGTATTGCTGGAGTCTTCCTTGCAGGATCTTGAGCATTACCTTACTGGCACGTGAAATAAGGGCCACTGTACGAAGTTTGAGCAGTCTTTCGCATTTCCCTTTTTTGGTATGGGGATATAAGTTGATTTTTTCCAGTCCGATGGCCATTCTTGTGTTTTCCATATTTGCTGGCATATGGCATGCATCACCTTGACAGCATCATCTTTTAAGATTTTGAACAGTTCAGCTGGGATCCCGTCATCTCCTGCTGCCTTGTTGTTAGCAATGCTTCTTAAGGCCCATTCAACCTCACTCCTCAGGATGTCTGGTTCTAATTCATTCACCACACCGTATATATAGACATATAGATGTTATTATTGTTATTGTTATTTTTATAGATATTATATAGCTATTATTATTATAGATGTATACATATTATTATACTTTATATAGATATTATTATTATTATTATAGACATAGATATTTTAGGCATATAGGTATTATTGTTATAAATGTACAGATATTTTTGACAGACAGATATTATAATTATAGACATATGGATATTATTATAGACCTGTAGATATTATTATAGGCATATAGACATTATTACAGGCATATGGATATTATGATAGAAATGTAGTTATTATTGTTAAAGACATATAGATATCATAGACATATATATTATTAGGGATTGATAGATATTATTATGATGGATATATATATATATTATTGTTAAAGACATATAGATATCATAGACATATATATAATTATAGATTGATAGATATTATTATGATAGATATATAGATATATAGATATTATTATTATTATTATTATTATTATTATTATTATTATTGTTGTTGTTGTAGATATATTATAGCCCAGGGTTGCTATAAAGTAAAAATGGATGGCCATCTTTTGGGAGTGTTTTGATTCTCCTAAAACTTTCATAAGAATGGGTGCTGGGATCATTTTTGTGGGCACTTTGTCTTTTCCAAGACTGCTTGTTTTACTGTGAAAACATGCGCGTCTTCGAATGCAACAGTTTTTCAAAATTTCATTTTATTGTAAAAACATGCGCGTATTCGAAGGCAACGTGTCAAAATTTCAAGTCAGTCGGCCAACTACATATAACATAAAATACTAAAATAAATTAAATCACAGACTACAATACAATTTGAAAATAAAATAATAAATTAATAAATTAAAATAATCAACATACAATCTTTAGATATAAAAATTCAGCCTGTGTATGTTTGTGCTTGCAAAACTCAAAAACTACTTTTTGAGTTTTGCAAGCACAAACATACACAGGCTGAATTTTTATATCTAAAGATTGTATGTTGATTATTTTAATTTATTAATTTATTATTTTATTTTCAAATTGCATTGTAGTCTGTGATTTAATTTATTTTAGTATTTTATGTTATTATTTTATTTTATTGTATGTTATTATAGCTAGCTATATATATATATATATACACATACATACAAATACTTCCACGACCCTTAAGAAGAATATATACTAGGGCTAGGTTTGAACAACTCGGTATTATGCTGCAAACCGATTTATTTATTTATAAATACAAATAAATAAATAAAGGGCTATATAAAATATATAATAAATACATACATACATTAATAAAAATAATAAAATAAATAAAATATAAATATACATAATAAATAATAAATAAGTAATAAATAAATATAAATAAAAGTACTAAATTAAGGGATCTAATAAATAAATAAATAAAATACATAAAATATAAATATAGAAATAAAAATAATAAATAGAATTCTTAATATAATAATTATATATTCTGTTTAATAATAGTGATAATAATATGTAATAATAAATTTCAGATAAAAGAATTTGAAAAGATCTGTTCGGAGGAGGAGCGTTTGATTTGTGGACGAGAGATTTATGGCTCCTTCATCATGAAAGGGTTGCTCTCTTCCTCCCACGTAAGTACTTCCTATCCAGAACCGGAAGTGGGGACAGAGGTCACTTCCTCTTTCTTAGAATGACCATTTTTATTTAAATAAATTTTTTCGCAGCCTTTTTCAAAGCTGGCCGTCAGCCAAGTCCAGACTCAACTTGCGAAGAAACAAGCCCCACCAAGCCTTTTCCAGGTAGTTATATTATTATTGTTATTATTATTATTATTATTATTATTATTATTATTATTATTTCTACATTATTATTATATTAAATATTATTATTTTAGATTATTGTATTAAACATTACTTCTACTGCATTGTTATTTGTATTAACTAGCCATACCCTGCAACGTGTTGCTGTGGCCCAGTCTGTGTATGTGTGTTTAGTGTGTATATGTGCATATGTGTGCATATATTTGTGTATATGTGTATATATGTGTGTTCGTGTATATATGTGGTTTTGTGCATGTGTGCAGTGGCCCAGTCTGTGTGCTTTGTGTGTGTATATATTTGTGGTTTTGCGCATGTGTTATAATGAATTTTTTGCTTTTTGGCTTTTTAAGTCCCTTCCGCTGTGTTTTCCAGTGTTTTTTATGAGTGATGGTCACTCATTGACCTGATATCAGTATTGTGTCCAAATTTGGTGTCAATTTGTCCAGTGGTTTTTGAGTTATGTTAATCCCACAAACGAACATTACATTTTTATTTATATAGATTATTATTATTATAGCTATGTTGTTATAATATTAAATATAATATATTATAGTATATAATATATATTATTATTATTTCTACATTATTCTTATATTAAATACTAGCTGTTCCCGGCCATGTTTTGCTGTGGCCTCAGTCTAGTTCCTTCCTTCTCTACCTCTTTCCTTCCTACCCCCCTTATCTGTCCTTTCTTCTTTCTCTTCTTCCTTCCTTCTCTACCTCTTACTTTCCTTCCTTTCTTCTCTTATTCCTTCCCTCCCTCCCTCCATCCCTGTCTTTCCTTCCTTCCTTCAGTCTTTCTCTTTTTTTCTTTCTTCCTTCCCTCCTTCCTTTCTTCTCTCCTTCCTTCCCTCCCGCTTTCATTCCCTCTTTTGTCTTTTCTTTTATTATTATTATTATTATTTGTATTACTTAACTGTTTTCTTTATTATACCTATTTTATTATATTAAATATATTAATATTATATTAACATAATTCTATACATATTATGTTAACATTATTTGTATAGAATTATTATTATTATATTAAATATTATTTCTACTGCATTATTATTTGTATAGTATTTGTATTATACATACATTATTAGTATTATGTCTAAATTATTATTATATTAAATATTATTTATTATTATACATATTTCTACTGCATTATTATAATAAATAATATAGGTAAAATAGCTTCAGATAATTTATCTTAATAGGATTTATTTAATGATATTAACAGTTGTATAAAATACCTATATTTTTCTCCTTTCAGCCCTATTTGGTGGAAATTTGCGATAGCCTTCGAGGGAAAATATTTGAAATGTTTCTGGAGAGGTTTGTTTTGTTTTATTTTAGCATTTGATATTAAATTATGCTTCATTTTTAATTATATTATTTTGTTTAGTAATTTATATTTTAGTTTACATTGTATTTATATTATTTATTTACATTGTATAATACTGCATTTTATATTTTGTATTTCATTTTGCATTAATTTTTTATTTCTCAGTGATAAATTTACTCGTTTTTGCCAATGGAAAAATGTTGAGTTGAACATTCATGTAAGTATTTTTACTTTATATTATTTCTATTATATTTTCTGTTTTATTTTTGACTAGCTTGTGTATCTGGTGGTGCCTGGGTTATTTGAAAATGGCCTTGTTTGTTTTGGGGTGAAAGGTCATATCATTTAGTTAATTAGTAACACTATTTTTTAGGAAAAAGCCAGAATGTGATTTCATTTTTTATTAATGCTCCCATTAGAAAATACATAATGATGTGGATAAACTACAATTCCCAAAATCATGGGTCAATCCTCCCCAAACAAGACCTGTATACACACCTGGCCATGTTGGGTCTGTGTGCCAAGCTTTGTCCAGACCTGTCATCGGCTGGGTTCAGTGCTGTATGGGTAAGGGTGAACTACAATTCCCATATGCCAAGGGTAGTCACCCCGAAATCCTGCCAGTATTTACAGTTGGCCATGTTGGGTCTGTGTGCCAAGTGTGATCCAGATCTGTTGTCAGCTGGATTTAGTGCTCTTGGGATGCAGGTGAACAACAACTCACAAAATCCAGATCAGTTTCCCCAAATCCCTGCAGTATATTCACTTGGTCATGGGACTTCTCTGTACCAAGTTTGGTCCTGGTCCATTATCGGTGGGGGCCGCAGTTTCTCTGGATGCAGGAGAACTGCAAGTCCCAGATTCCCAGGGCAATCACCCCCAAACTGCCTGAATCACAGTTGGGCATGTTGGGTCTGTGTGCCATGTTTGGTCCAGATCTGTCCTTGGTGGGGTTCAGAGTTCTCTGGCTGCAGGGTGAACTACAATTCCCATGCCGGGGGGGAGGGTCAGTTCCCCAAACCCCTCCAGTATGTTCTGTTCATGGGGTTTTTGCGTCCCAAGTGGCCTATCATTCGTGGGGGTCACAGTGGTCTGTGGAAGTATTCTAAGGTACTGTGAATTCCATTGTCTGTGTTCCAGCCTCCCCTAACCCTCACCAGGACAAAAAGTGTGTCATAGAGAGTCTGTGTTGCAAATTTGGTCCAGATCCATCATGCGTGGGGGTCACAGTGGCCTGTGGGAGCCAAATTTGGTGAAGGTACTGCAAATCCCATCTTCCGTAATCCGTTCTCATCCAAAATTCACCAGGACGTATAGTGGGTCATGTGGGAGCCTGTGTGCTAAGTTTGGTCTGTCTTTCGGGGGGGGGGGAGGTTGCAGTGGTCTCTGGAAGTGAGTGAAGGTACTGCAAATCCCATAATGCAGATCAACTTCCATCCAGATCCATCATTGTTGGGTTCTCTCTGGATGTAGGTGAGCTGCAACTCTTATAAATCCAGGTCAATTCCCCCAAACCTGGTCATGGGGGTTCTGCTTGCCAAATGCAATCCAGGTCCATTATTGAAGGGGGTCACAGTGCTCTGCCTTGATGCAGGGGGACTGGTCGCATCCAGTTTGCAATATGTAAAAGACTTCCAATAAAAGAATGATATAGCTTTACATTTTTCAGCTCTTCTGTGCCTTCTTGGTTTTGGAACTCTCCTGTTAAAGGAGTTTTTTTTTGTTTTGTTTTTTACAAAACTGCTTTAAAATCTTGCTTGACTGATTTAGGAACACTTCCCCTTCATGGCTGACTACTTCAATCCCTAAATAATATTTTAAACATCCTAAATCTTTTAGTCTTAAATGCTTTGTCAAATATGTATATACAGTTTGTATTTTTGAATTACTCTGAGTGGTGATACATAAATAATTAACATAAATCAAGACAATTATCTTATTTTCACCTTCGCCTAATGTATAAACACACGCATCCACTACACTTTGTTTAAAATTTAATTTCACCAATAATTTATATATACACTCATTCCATCTCCTGGCAGATTTTATTAACCCATATAATGCCTTTTTAAGCCTATAAACCTTTCCTGGTTGATTTTCATATCCGGGTGCCTGTTTCATACATATTTCTTCAGTAATTCTGGCATTAAGGTATGTTGTTTCAAAATCAAAATATTTCATTTTAAAACCTTGTTGTTCAGCTAAAGCAATAATAATACGCATTGACTCAGCTTTGGCTGTAGGTGCAAAAGTATTATAATTTACGAATTGCCTTTGGGAAAAACCTTGGGCTACGAGTCTGGCTTTGTATTTACAACTCCCATCAGGTAAGGCTTTCTTTCTAAAACCCATTTGCACCCAATTACAGGTTTATCTTTTGGTACATCTACATCATCAAATACTTCTACATTTAAAAAAGATTTAAATACTTCATCCATTGCCTTTTTCCATTTATATTGTTCTTCAAGATTATAATTATCTAAATGCCGGAACATTTCAGGTTCCATTTCTGGTTAACAAGTCATTACACCCTGAACCAAAAAACTATCAGGAGGTATACCTTTGGTTGTTCTTTGTGACCTTCTCGGAATTATTACCTGCTCTTCAGTTTCAGTTTCCTGCAAACTTAACTTAGGTTCTTCTTTTATTGCATCTTCATTTTGTGTGAGGTACTCAACCTCACACTATCACTCAGCCGCAATGTTTCTGTCATTGAAGTACACATCCCCCTACCTTTTGGGAAAGCTTGGTTCCAAAACCTCGTTTTTAATTGAGCTCCCCTTGCAAATAACCTGTCCCTCCTTTTATCTCATTTGAGTTTTTAATAATTTTAAAAAAAATAATTTTATTAAAGAATATTCTTACAGTTGTATAGGTAAAAGTTAGAGATTTTTGGATTGAAGGTAGGGAAAAATAGGGAGAAGGGGGGGGTTGGGGGGAGGGTAAGAAAGAGGTCTGGTCCAGGGTTAGTGTTGGCTGTGAAAAGGGTTGCTTGGGACAAGGGAAAGGAAGCAAGGAATCTGGGGAGGAAGAGGATGGGGGGGGGATGAAAATTGTGATAGGGGTTTCTAGACTTCCTCAATCTTCTTTCTGGTTCCGTATTTTTTTTCGTCTTCCTTTCTTCTGAGATTGTTTCTTCCTCTTCTTTTATGTCATGTCTAATTTTATGTGCTAGTATGTATTCCTCAAATAATTTCCAAACTGTTTTTTTCATTGGTCTTCCATATGAGACTTTTAGTGCAAAGGTCAGTTTATCCATGTCTTTAATTTCCTTCACTTTACTTATCCATTCTTCCTTTGTAGCTACATCTCTCTGTTTCCATTTTTTTGCCAAAACTATTCTTGCAGCAGTAGTACAATAGTTGAACAAAATATCCTTATTCTGGTCTAATTCCATTTCTTCGTCTATTATCCCCAGTAGGAAGTACTCTGGTTTCATCTGAATTTTTATTTTTAAAATCTTCTCACATTCTTGTTTTATCATTTTCCAAAATGCGCTAACCACTGGACAGGTCCACCACGCATGGTAGAAAGTTCCAGTTTGTGATTCACATTTCCAGCATTTATTTCTAACATTGCCATACATTATGCCTAGTTTTTGTGGCATCATATACCACCTATAAAATATTTTAAACCAATTATCTTGTAAGTCCGTCGAATATGTATATTTGACCTTTTTTGTCCAAATTTGTTCCCATTCTTTATATTGTATCTGTCTGCCAATATTCTTTGCCCATTTAATCATGCAATCTTTTATTACTTCTGTTTCAGTAGCCCTCTCTAATAATTTATTATAAATTATTGTAATATTTTTTTCTTTTTTCTCAGAATTTGGTCCCATATGTCTTCCTTACACATGAAGCCTAATTTTTTATCTGAGTTATAATATTCTTTAAGTTGCAGATATTGAAACCACGATACATTTACAAATTGGGTATTTATCTCTTCTCTTGTCTTCAGTTGTAATTCATTATCTTTTTTCAATAGTACATCTTTATATGTCGGCCATTTAGTCCACCCTAATAATCTTCTTTGCCTTGTTTCTAATGGTGATGCCCATAATGGTGTCTTTTGATACATTCTTGTTTTATATTTATTCCAAATTTTTATTAATACTGCCCTGATGAAATGGTTGTTGATTTTTTTTTCCTTTAAAGTTTGGTTGTACCAAAGGTACGAGTGCCAACCGAATCTCAAATCAAAGCCTTCTAGTGTTAACGTTCTTTCTTTTTTAAGTGAAATCCATTCTTTCACCCAAGAGAGTCCACTTGCCTCATAGTAGAGTTTTAAATCTGGGAGTCCCAATCCACCTCTGTTTCTTTGGTCTATCATATTTGTATATTTGATCCTTGGTTTTTTACTTGTTGTTCATTCGTTCAGTCGTCTCCGACTCTTCGTGACCTCATGGACCAGCCCACGCCAGAGCTCCCTGTCGGCCGTCACCACCCCCAGCTCCTTCAAGGTCAGTCCAGTCACTTGAAGGATGCCATCCATCCATCTTGCCCTTGGTCGGCCCCTCTTCCTTTTGCCTTCCACTTTCCCCAGCATAATTGTCTTCTCTAGGCTTTCCTGTCTCCTCATGATGTGGCCAAAGTACTTCAACTTTGTCTCTATATCCTTCCCTCCAATGAGCAGTCGGGCTTTATTTCCTGAAGTATGGACTGGTTGGATCTTCTCGCAGTCCAAGGCACTCTCAGAACTTTCCTCCAGCACCACAGTTCAAAAGCATCTATATTCCTTCGCTCAGCCTTCCCTAAGGTCCAGCTCTCACATCCGTAGGTTACTACAGGGAATACCATGGCTTTGACTAGGCGGATCTTTGTTGCCAGTCTGATGTCTCTACTCTTGACTATTTTATCGAGACTGGACATTGCTCTCCTCCCAAGAAGGAAGCGTCTCCTGACTTCCTGGCCACAGTCTGCATCTGCGCCTAGAAATACAAACCCTGTCACTGCCTCCACATTTTCTCCATTTCCCAGTTGTCAATCATTCTTTATTCCAGATATTGAATAGTTTATTATTTCTGATTATGGGTATATTTTGAAATAAATATAACTATTTCGGCAAAACATTCATTTTAATTGTGGCAATTTTTCCCAAAATTGATAAATTTAGGTGTTTCCAATTGTTTAAGTCTTTTTTTTATCTTTATCCATTTTGCTTCGTAATTGTTCTTTATCTGGCATTTTTTGCAGTTAGCCATACTCCCAGATACTTTATCTTTGTACAGGTTTGTATTCTTGTCATCTCTTCCAAAATCTTTTGGTTTTCCTTTGACATATTTTTGTTAAGATCTTCGTCTTCGTCTTGTTCATTTTAAAGCCCGCCATCTTCCCATATTCTTCTATTACTTTTAACTAACTTGAGCTGTTTTTTCTTGGGTCTTCCATTATGCATATTAGGTCATCTGCATAAGCCCAGTATTTGTACCTTTGTTTTCCAACATTCAATCCCTTTAGATGCTTATTTTATTTAATATTTCTCAATAGTATTTCTAGTGTCATCATAAATATAAGAGGTGACAGTGGGCAACCTTGTCTTGTGCCTCTTTTGATTGCAAATTCTTTTGATGGTGTGCCATTTGCCCAAATTGTTGCACTCTGCTCATTATATATTGCTTCGATTGCATTCTGGAAGTTGTAGCCAATATATAATTCTTTAAATAATATCTTTAAAAAATTCCAGTTTACATTATCGAACGCCTTTTCGGTGTCGATCGTCATTAATGCCAATTCCTTTTAATGGTGCACATCATAATATTCAATTACATTTAAAATGTTTCTTATATTTTCTTTGATGTGTCGCTCAGGTAAAAAACCTACTTGATCTTCATCTATCCAATCTACCAAAAATGTTTTGGCACCTAGTATGTCTGAGAAAATATTATAATCTAAATTGAGCAGCAAAATGGGTCTATAGTTTTTAATATTTGTCCCGCAGTAGTCTGTCTTCTTTCTAATAAATAGTGTTACTAATTGCCATATATTCTGGCATATAAGACTACTTTTTAACCCAAGAAAATCATCTCAAATGTCAGGGGTCGTCTTATACATGGGGATCGTCTTATATGCAGGAGTAGTCTTATAGAGCGGATGCTGAAACTTCCAATCTGGATTGGAGAATCTGTGGTTGCTGCATATTGTGGGGAGGAGCTCAAAAATGGCAGTGGCCGCGTCCCTGCTGTATGCAGCAACTGTATGAAAGCATTAAGGGTGACGCTATACAAGTATGGTAGAAGAAAATCCATTCATCAGGATTCGTGGACTTAATGCGGTCCCAATGGTGAGGTGAAGGGGCGCCTCACCGGGAAGGTGTAAGTGAAGGATGGAGCAAGCTGCAGGCAATGCCGGGGTATGGAAAAAAAGAGATAGAGTGGCTCTGGGCCCAGAAAAACACACCTCTTTTACCTGTCTGGCCCGCCTTTGTATCCTATTACCATACCGCCTCCTCTGCCTCTCAGATCTCGCTCCTGAAGACTGCAGTGAAGTGGTGTAGGTCCACATGTGTGGGATCTGAGAGGCAGAGAAGGAGGTACAGTAATAGGAAAATTGCCATATTGAAATCAAATCTGATGCTTTAAATTTTTTTATTTGGTGTGTGTTGGAAAAGGGGTAGTCTTATACGGCAAGTATATCCCAAACTCTATATTTTAACTGGAAAAGTTGGGGGTCGTCTTATACGCCCAGTCGTCTTATATGCCGGAATATACGGTATCCAAATGATATTACCTCATACCACAAAACAAACAATGCCTCTTTCAAATAACCTGGACACTGCTGGGTACCCAAGCTATTATATAATAAGATATTAAATTAAATTATATATTATTGTACATTGAATATATATTAAAATTAATATAATAATCTTCCCCTGCAGCTGAGCATGTCAGACTTCAGTGTGCATCGCATTATTGGCAGAGGAGGATTCGGAGAAGTCTATGGATGCCGCAAGGTCGATACGGGAAAAATGTAAATTATTATTATTATTATATTGCATTTTTATTTATGCAGAATACAACACTAAACTTTATTACAGTTTCTGACCAGCACAAAGTGGGGCACAAGCACCCTGGGAAGGGGAAACGCAGCTCCCCAGTGAAGCAGTTATTTAAAAAGTAGTTTAGAGGACAGTTTAAAATCACAGTTTAAAAATACAGGTTAATGCAACAGGTGTGGAACTGGGGGGGGGAGGAGACTGGTATGAGGGGTCAAAGCACGGGGAGGGGGGGGAACTAAAGGAGATGGGAGAGGCACATTACAAGTCTACTATCCTTTCAGCTGTAACAGGTTGCTGTGACTACATTCCCAACAGGGTGTTGCTTTGCGAGGTCAATCATCCGTTTCATTTTAAGTGCTGCAGCACAAAACTTAGCACTGTAAATTATTGTAGTGTTAGAGCCCAAAAGCAGCAGCGTTTCACTTGCTTCTGACTCTTGTTGCCCTCCTGGCCCATGCCAGGCAAAAGCTACCTATGGGCCATGGCAACCCACAGCTCCTTCAAGGTCAAGACAGTCACTTTGAGAATACCATCCACCCGTCTTGCCCTTGGTTAGCCCCCTTTTATTTTCCTTCAATTTTCCCCAGCATCCTTCTCTTCTCCAAGCTTTCCTGTCTTCTCATGATGTGTCCAAAGGGCTTCAACTTTGCCTCTAATACCCTTCCCTCCAGTGAGCATCTGGGCTTTTTTTCCTGGAGGATGGACTGGTTGGATCTTCTCTCAGTCGAAGGCACTCTCAGCATTTTACTCCAGCACCACAGTTCAAAAGCATCACTAACTTCGCACAGCCTTCCTTATGGTCCAGCTCTTGCTACCTATCCAATTCCGAGCACAATTCAAAGTGCTGGTCTTGACCTATAAAACCCTATACGGCTTCGGTCCAGCATACCTGTCCGAACGTATCTCCTTCTACGTCCCACCTTGGAGTTTAAGATCGTCTCTCGGCCCCGCCTTTGTCTCAAACACGCTTGGTGGGGACGAGGGACAGGGCCTTCTCGGTGGTGGCCCCCCGCCTGTGGAATTTGCGCCCCGGGGAAATTAGGTCATCGTCATCCCTCCTCACCTTTAGAAAAAAGGTTAAAACGTGGCTGTGGGACCAGGCCTTCGGGCAATCAGGTTAAAGGACAATCGATAATGTTGACTATGGCATGGAAGAGGATTTGGATAAGTTAAGCAGAGTAATCATTAGTAGATGGCTAGCTAAACAGCCACCAGACGGGCAATAGCTAATCAGAGTGTAAGTATGCTGTTTCAATTTTTATTTATTAATGTTCATGTTTAATTGTTATATTTCTTATTCTGTATTTTATGATGTGGCATTGAATTATTGCCAATTGTAAGCCGCCCTGAGTCCCCCCAGGGGTGGAGAAGGGCGGGGTAAAAATGTTTGAAATAAATAAATAAATCTATAGGTTGAAATCTGTTGTGACTCAGCTTGAGTCTGAGTCTGAAGCTGAGCTCTTTTAGCCTTCTGAGCCAGAATTCCTATATGGGTTACAGATTTCTGTACATGCTTCAGACAGGGCTGACGGTGGGGTTGCTGAAGGAGAAACAGCAAGTCAGTTCCCAGGGGAAAGGAATGTTAGTGAGACTGATAATGAGAGTGAATTCCCACACGGCCAGGTGGAGACGTCTTTTCCTCCCCACAGAGATCCGATCCAACTGGACCAAGATAAGGGGTTACATAGCCTTGAAGATAATGAATTAATGAGAAGGCAAGATCGTCTGCAATTAAGGCTCCAGAGAAGCACTCGCTTGGCTAGCAAGTGAGAAGCCAAGGGTGCCAAAGGTCAACGCAATGCGTTCATGTCTGCAAAGGGTATTTAGCCTTGCAGCTGACAAGCAGGGGTTGTCAGTCCAACGTAGCTCTTCCCATGCAAACTTCTGTGGATTAACTTTGGCTTTCAGCAACACGCTTCTGGTTTCCTGAGTCTGGGATTTGGACCTTGTTTTCAACTGTTTTCCATGGAGTCTTGTTTGACCACTGCTAAAGGATTATGCTTCATGTTTTTGCCTTTTTCTCAATAAACTACAAAACCTACAGCTTTGGTGTGGTGGTATCTGGGGCAAGGTGAAAGCTACCCTGAGTTGCAACAAAGTCTTTATTCTTCACTATTATATCAAGCAGCGCTGACCCGCCCTGGTCAAGCTGGCATCGAAGGTGATCCGTGATGGAGACCAGCACTGTCTCTGGCTCATGCCCCGCACGGAAGTTGGACTGGAAGGGATCTAGTCCGGCTGTGTCGTCTAGGGATTGCTGCAACTGCTCCACTGCTGCCCTCTCAATCACCTTGCCCAGGAACGAGAGATTCAAAACTGCGCGGTAACTGGAGGGAACTGAAGGATCTAAATCTAGTTTCTTCAGCAGGGGAGAGACCACCGCCTCTTTTAAACCCTCTGGAAAAACTCTTTCTCAAGGGAGCTGTTTATAATCTTCAACAGAGGGTCACGTAATCCCTCCAAGCAGGATTTCACCAACCAAGAGGGACACGGATCGAGGGAGCAAGTGGTCGGTCTAGCTGCAGCTATGAGCCTATCGACAGCCCCTGCGTCCAGCGGGATGAACCGGTCGAGGATGGGCCCAGCAAGTGGCCACAGAGTCTCAAGTTCTCTCACTGTATCAATTGTGGTGGGGAGGTCCCGGCGAAGTAGCGAGATCTTGTCTGCAAAATAGCTCTGAAAATCCTCGGCTGAAGGCACCTGATCACCACTTTTGGGGATGGTAGGAACCGTCGTTAGAGATCGAATTATTTTGAACAATTTTGTCGGACGTGAGCTAGCAGACGCTATCAAATAAGCATAATATACTCGCTTTGCCTCGGTGATAGCAAGCTCATAGGACTCCCTAAATGCCTTATAAACTGATCTCGATGCTCCGTCACGGAGTTCTCGCCACACGCCCTCCAGCCGTCTTTTTCCCCGCTTCATCAGTCGAAGTTCCTCAGTGAACCAAGGAGACCGATTTCAGTGGGGTCGGAGAGGGCATCTAGGGGCGATCTCATCGAGTGCATTGGATAGCCTGATGTTCCATGTGTCCACTTGCACATCGATCGAGTCGCTGACAGGCTCCAGATCCCTCAGAGCATTCTGGAACCTACTGGGTTCCATAAGTCTCCTAGGGCGAGCCCAAATTGGCTCGGCACCTTTGCAGGGTGGGTAGGCGTGCTCCAACCGGACTCTCAGGATACAGTGATCTGACCATGGAACTTCTATAGTAGAGGCTTGGGTCACTTGAATTCCTGCGCTGAAAATCAGATCTAGCGTGTGTCCCGCCTTATGTGTGGGCCCAGTAATACAGAGCGAGAGTCCTAGTGTCTCCATGGTACACACTAGGTCCATAGCTGCTGATGAACAAGAGTCGGCATCAGCGTGGACATTGAAATCCCCCAAGACAATAAGTCTGGGGAATCTCAAGGACCATTCCGACACAGTCTCCAGCAGCTGGGATAGGCTGTCTGCTGGTGCGCTAGGCGCACGGTACACCAGCAGAAAGGCCATATTCTCAGAGGAATCCCACACCAGACCAACACTTTCAATGCCAGAAATGTTCAGCACAGGAACTGCCCTAAGAGAGAAGCTTTCTCGGGAGAGCATGATGGTATATGCACTACTTCAGCTCCAATAGAGCACTCTGACTCACACCAATGACAGATCTCCTTGAAAGGAGTCTTCCAATACCTCCCCTCCAATACAGCCCATGGGAGGACGTGGCATCTTGCCAGGCTAAAACCCTTCCTTCGGTGTTTGGGCGCTTCCAGGTCTGTTAGGTAAGCCATGGGGCAATGAGGTACGTATTGGCTTCCCTAACAATAAAGGCTGAGGAACAGGCTAGGTCTGATTGGCACTCCATGTCCAAGATCCATTGCTTAATGAGACCCTTGGTTTGGTCCCATCTCATGCTCAGCAATTATCCTCGGGAGAAAACTAGTGTCATGGTCTTTACTGCCACTGTTTTTAGTCCACGTGGACTGGAAGTTGTTCCCCATGGTTATGCAGAATTTTCCCTTGATGGATGTTTTTTCTTTAAAGGTACGCAATGAAGTGCTTGGACAAGAAGCGGATCAAGATGAAACAAGGAGAAGCCCTGGCGCTCAATGAACGCATCATGCTCTCCCTCGTCTCCACCGGGGTCAGATAATACATAGTAATAAATAATAATAATAATAATAATAATAGTAATAAATAATTATTATTATGTTTATAATTACAAATAATATATATATAATTATATATAATATATAATTATTTGTTATACTAACCGTCCCCTGCCACGCATGGCCCAGTCTGTGTATATTTGTTTTATGTGTGTATGTCTGTGTATATGTGTATGTATGTGGTTTTGTGCATGCGCTGTAATGTATTTTTTAATTTTTGGCTTAGTAAGTCCCTTCTGCTATGTCTTCCAATGTTTTTATGAGTGATGGTCACTTGTTGGCCTGATAGGTGTATTGTGTCCAAATTTGGTGTCAGTTTGTCAAGTGATTTTTGAGTTATGTTAATCCCACAAACAAACATGACATTTTTATTTATATAGATATAGATAATGAATATAATAATAAATATATTTTGTTATATTTTATATTTTATGTGATATTGAATTTCATTTTATTTATTTGTATTTATTTCCTTTTGTGATTTATATTCCTATATTTTATTTTTTTACATTATTTCACATTAATACATAATGTAAAATAATATAAACATAAAATCTATGAATATTAAATAAATATTGTAATATAATATAATAATAACTCTCTTTTCTAGGACTGTCCTTTCATTGTCTGCATGACCTATGCCTTCCACACTCCGGACAAACTTTGCTTCATTTTGGACCTCATGAATGGTAATTAAAGGGAAGAAGAACTATATCTATCTATATTTATATATATATAATAAAAGTGAATATTTGTATGTGGGTAAGTGGGTATGTGTGTATGTATGTGGCAGGTTTCTGATTGACTGCCACTTCCTGAGGCCACTGCGACCTGCAGGAGTGACGGACCTGGACCAAATTTGGCACACATAACCCCCATGACCCACTTTACGTCCTGGTGCGGTTTGGGGGAGGATGGACCATGGATGATGGGATTTGCAGTACTTTCAATCACTTTGGCTCCCACAAACCACTGTGACCACCACCAATGACAGATCAGCACCAAACTTGGTACACAGTCCCTCCGTGACTCACTTTACATCCTGGTGCAGTTTGGGGGAGGATGGACCATGGACGATGGGACTTACAGTACATTCACTAACTTCCAGAAAGCACTGCAACCCACACCAATGACTGATCAAAACCAAAAACTTGGCACACACCCCCCCCATGACCCACCTCACTCTCAGGTGAAGTTTGGGGAAGGATGGACCATGGACAATGGGATTTGCAATACCTTCACCCGATTCTCCTAACACAGGACACTGCAGCCCTCAGAAACTTGGTACACAGACTCGCCATGACCCACTTTACATACTGATGTCATTTAGGGGAGAATGGACAATGGATGATGGGACTTGCAGAACCACCCCTCAATTCCTGAGACTATTGCAACCTCCACCAATTACAGATCAGGACCAAACTTGGCACACAGAGCCTCCATGACCCACTCTACATCCTGGTGCAGTTTCAGAGAGGATGGACCACGGATGATAAATAATAATAATAATCATCATCATCATCATCAACAACTTAATTTATACCCTGCCACCATCTCCCCAATGGGAACTCGGAGCGGCTTAGATGAGGCCAAGCCCAAACAACAATTTACAATAAAATAAAACTGAAAACACAAATGCAAACAATAAACAACAACAACATAATTACATAAAACATGTGAATACATAGCAATATAAAATTACAATAGGCACAATCACAATGACAATGGGCTTGAAGTACCTCCACTTACTTCCGGATACCACTGCGACCCTCATCCAATGACCAATAAAGACCAAACTTGGCACACAGAGCCCCCATGACCCACTCTACATCCTGGTGCAGTTTGGAGGAAGGTGGACCATGGATGATGGGATTTGCAGTACCTTCACTCATTTCCAGAGACAACTGCGAACTACACCAAAGACCGATAAAGCCCACACTTGGCATATAAAGTCCCCATGACCCACTCTACATCCTGGTGTGGTTTGGCGAAGGATGGACCATGGACGATGGGACTTACAATACCTTCACTCACTTCCTAAGACCACCGCAACCCCCACCAATGACAAGTCACGGCGAAACTTGGAATATAGAGACTCCATGACACACTCTACGTCCTGGTGTGGTTTGTGGGAGGACCGACCATGGATGATGGGACTTGCATTACTTTCACTCACATCCTGAAACCATTGCGAGCCCCAGTACTGACAGATCAAGACCAAACTTGGCACACAGAGCCCCCGTGACCCACTATGCATCCAGGTGTGGTTTGTAGGAGGATGGACCAAGTGATTTGCATATGGGAGTTGCAGTTCATCCACAGCCACTGAACCCATCTGGCATTGGGATCTAGACTAAACTTGGAGCACAGACAAGCAATACCTTTCTCTAATAACCCAGGTATCGCTGGGTCCCCAAGCTAGTATTTAATAAAAGTCAGTGTTTGTATGTATGTTTGTATGTGTGTGTGTGGAGGTGTATCGGTGGTGCCTTGCTGTGTCAGTTGTTTGTGTATATGTGTGTGGCCGTGCGCGCGGGCTTGGCTTCTGAGGATCCTGAAGTGAGGGAGGAAGCACAGCAGTGCCTCTCACGCTGGCTGCGACAGTTGTGTGAATGGTTTTTGAGTTATGTTAATCCCACAAATGAACATTACATTTTTATTTATATAGCTGCATTTTTATTCTTCGTATTGTATATATACACACAAATAGTGTATTACTGTATTATATTATAATATATTACTAGCTTGGCTAGCCGGCATTGCCCGGGTTATTTGATTTTTTTAAAAAAAATTCCAAAATGCATAACGTTGTGGGTGAACTACAACTCATGCCAGGTTAACCCCCTGAAACTCCATCATTAAAAGTTGTCATGTTGGGCAAGTTTGCTCTAGATGCATCATTGGTAGGGTTCAGTGTGAACTCTGGCTGCAGGATGAACTACAGCTCCCACCATGGTGGGTCAGTTCCCCCAAAACCCCTCCAGTATGTTCCAATTGGTCATGGGGGTTGTATTCCATGATTGATCTCAGTCTATTCTCAGTGGTGGTCATGGTGTCTCAGGATGTAGGAAAACTATTACTTCCAGAAATGAAGGTCAGTTCCCTCCTATTCCCTCCAGTATGTTCAACTGGTCATGGGGGTTCTGTGTGCCAAGTAAGGTCCAGGTCCATCGTTGGTGGGGATCAGAGCGCTCTTTGATTTCAGGTGAACTTTACATCCCAGTAACTACAACTCCCAAATGTAAAGGCCAATTCCCTCCAATCCCCCAGTATATTCTGTTGGTCATGGGGAGTCTGTGATCTGTCATTTGTGTGGGTCGCAGTGATCTGTGGAAGTTGGAGCCAAAGAAGATGAAGGTACTGCAAATCCCATCATCCGTGGTCCGCCCTCCTCCAAACTTCACCAGGATGTATAGTGGGTTGGCACTGTGTGCCAAGTGTGGTTCAGGTCCGTCATTCATAGGGGTCATTGTGGTCTGTGGAAATGGGTGAAGGATCTGGACCAAGCCTGGCGCACAGACCCAACATGACCAACTTTAAATACTGGTGGAGTTTGGGGTGATTGGATCACGATTTTTGGAATTGTAGTTCACCCACATCTTTATGCATTTTCTAATGGGAACATTCATAGAAATCATCAGGAAAGAGTGGCTTTTTTCTAAGACATAGAGCTACAAATTTCCAAACTGATACTATCTCACACCCCAAAACAAACAGTGCCTTTTTCAAATAACCCAGGCCAACATAACATACTGGAGGGGTTAGGGGGAATGGCCCGCCCATGCGGGACTTGTAGTTCACCCTGCATCTAGAGATTTTATCAAATTTCCCAAGTCTTAAGTCACTCAGGCATATTATTATTATTATTATTATTATTATTATTATTATTATTATTATTACTATTTCTTTAATTAGTTAATGAGTTAATATTTGGAATATAATATTATTTCTTATTAGGAGGGGATTTGCATTATCACCTGGCACAACACGGAGTCTTTTCAGAGAAAGAGATGCGTTTCTATGCGGCGGAAGTCATCCTTGCCTTGGAACACATGCACCAACGCTTCGTCGTATACCGAGACCTGAAGGTTAATAATAATAATAATAATAATAATAATAAATTAATATAATATAATTAATATAAAATATAATAGTATAATAATTGCAATGATATAATTAATAGAATAAGCTAATAGTAATATATTAATACAAATAATATATTGTTTCTTCTATAATTTTACTTGTAGATTATTTTTGAATTTGTTATATAAAATATTGTTTATTCTATAATTTTACATGTAGATTATTTTTGAATTATTATTTGTTTTTTTTTGTTTGTGATGTAATTTTTTCTTTGTAATGACAATAAGTTTGTTGTGCATTTGTAGCCGGCAAATATCCTGCTGGATGAACGCGGTCATGTCCGTGTCTCAGATTTGGGCCTGGCCTGCGATTTCTCCAAGAAGAAGCCCCACGCAAGCGTGTGAGTACCCAAGCTAGTTTTTGTGAATATTTCTGCAAATGGTTTTCTGAATATATGTTAGAAAATATTTTTATGATTATTTCTGTGAATATTTTCTTTTCTTTTTTTGTGAATATTTCTGCCAAGATTTTTATAAATCAAATAGTTTTGTACATATTTCTGCAGATATTTTTCAGAATAATTCTGTAGATATTCTTCTGAATATATTTTTGCAAATATTTTTTCTGAATATTTTAAATATTTTGTAACTATTTTCCAACTATGTTATTAATCAGTTCTTGTGGGTTTTTTCGGGCTATATGGCCATGTTTCTCCTTGAGAAATGGAGACACAACATACAAACAATCTACAAACCCACCAAGAAAATCCAAAAAATGCTACGTTCAGCAAAGGACAAGAGGGATCCTCTCACCTCTGCAGGAGTCTACCGTATACCATGCAGCTGTGGACAAGTCTACATAGGGACCACCAAACGCAGCGCCCAAACACGAATCAAGGAACATGAAAGGCACTGCAGACTACTCCAACCAGAGAAATCAGCCATAGCAGAGCACCTGATGAACCAACCTGGACACAGCATTTTATTTGAGAACACAAAAATGCTGGACCACTCTCACAACCACCATGTCAGACTACACAGAGAAGCCATTGAAATCCACAAACATGTGGACAATTTCAACAGAAAGGGAGAAACCATGAAAATGAACAAAATCTGGCTACCAGTATTAAAAAATTCTAAAATTGCAACAGCAAAAACAGCAGAGAGGAAACAGGCAGGGACATCTAATTACCTCTCAACAAAAGTTTGCTCCAGTCACAGTCAGCCCATTGTATGTTAATCAAGGTGATCAGTTGAAACATTCACACCTAGCTCCAGCAGACAAGAGTCCTTTGTCTCACCCTGGTCATTCCACATATATATAAACCCCTTTTTCCCAGCTCCAGCAGACCTCACCTCTGAGGAAGCTTGCCATAGATGCAGGCGAAACGTCAGGAGAAATGCCTCTAGAACATGGCCATATAGCCCGAAAAAACCCACAAGAACTTAGTGATTCCGGCCATGAAAGCCTTCGACAATATGTTATTAATATTTATAAATGTTTTTGTGAATATTTCTTCTGATTATTTCTGAAATATTTGTGTGGATATTTTTATCAATATTTGTATGATTCTGCAAATATTATTTTTCTGCCTATATTCTTCTCAATATTTCTACAAATACTTTTGTAAATAGTTCTGATATTTTTCGGAATAATTGTGCAGAAAATTTTGTGAATATGTATTGCAATTATTTTTGTGAACATTTCTACAATTTATATGAATATTTCTGCCAATATATTTATTAATATTTCCGCCAATATTTTTGCAAAGATTTCTCCAACAATTTATAGTAATATTTCTGCAAATATTTTACAGAATAATTCTGCAGATATTTTAAAAATAGTTTTGCAAATATTTTTGTGAACATTGTGATTATTTTTGTGAATATATTTTGCAAATATTTTAATGAATATTTTATACATATTTTTTCAGAACTATTTTGCAAATAGTTTTTTGAATATATTTTTCTGAATTCCTTTGCAAATATTTCTGTAAATATATTTTTGTGATTATTTATGCAAATATTTTGGAGACTATTTTTGCAAATATTGTGAATATTTTCATGAATATTTTTATGATGATTTATTTTCCACTTCCTGTTTCCTGTTTCCAGGGGAACTCACGGCTACATGGCCCCAGAGGTCTTGCAGAAGGGCACTTCCTATGACAGCAGTGCCGACTGGTTCTCCCTGGGCTGCATGCTCTTCAAGCTCCTCCGCGGGTGAGTCCGCCATCTTGGAAGTCACAGGAAGTGGCCTGTTTCAAAAATGCTATTTCAGGGCCTAAAATCGTCCTGTAAGCCTTTTTGTTGCATTTTTAGATACTCTCCCATCATTGGGGGACTTTTTAGAATGACGAAGTAACTTTGGAATGACAGGAAGTGAACTGTTTCACTTCCTTTTTTGGAAAAATACTATATCTTGGACTCAAATTGACTTGTAAGCCTTTCCATCACATTTCTAGACACTCTACCGTCATTGGGAGCCATCTTGGAATGACAGGAAGTGACCTGTTCCACTTCCTCTTTTAGGAAAAATGTTATATCTGGGTCTAAAATCTCCCTGTAAACCTTTTCATCATATTTTCAAATGTTCTCCCATCATTTGGGGCAATTTCAGAATGACAGGAAGTGACCCCTTTCCCCTTTATGTTTTAGGAAAAGTGTTATTTCTGGGTCTAAAAAGTATTTGAAACTTATTATTGAGGGCCATTTTGGAAGGACACGAAGTGACCTCATTCCACTTCCTGTTTTAGGAAAAATGACAGACAGTGACACCGTTTTTATATTATTACTAGCCGTCCCCTGCCACGCGTTGCTGTGGCCCAGTCTGTTAATCTGGAAATAAAGTAATGAGAAAGTGTGGGTTTCTAATATATGTAATTTCTTTATGCTTGCGGGTAAACAGTAATTCTTGCTGTTTCTTTGTCAGTATTCTCATTACTACTCTGGAACATACAACATATAATTGTCCTTCTTTAGGGGTCCCTTCCAGATCTATACTATATCTACCTGTGTGTGAATCATATCTATCCATCCATATCTATGGCTGGATGGCTCTTTGTCAGGAGGTCTTTGATTACATTTTCTTGCCCTGGTGAAGGGAGTTGGACTGGATGGCCTTAAGTATTTTCTGTTGGCCATTCTGTCGTTGGTGGGGTCCAGAATGCTCTTTGATTGTAGGTGAACTATAAATCCCAGAAACTACAACTCCCAAATGTTAGGGTCTATTTCCCGCAAACTCCATCTGTGTTCATATTTGGGCATATGAAATATTTGTGCCAAGTTTGGTCCAGATCCATCATTGTTTGAGTCCAAAGTGCTGTCTGGATGTAGGTGAACTACAACTCCCAAACTCAAGGTCAATGCGCACCAAACCCTTCTAGTATTTTCTGTTGGTCATGGGAGTTCTGTGTCCCAAGATTGGTTCAATTCCATCATTGATGGAGTTCAGAATCCTTTTTGATTGTAGGTGTACTATAAATCCCAGCAACTACAACTCCCAAATGACAAAATTATTATTTTTTTTGAGTGAAGGACATATATTGGGTTGTTAGGTGTCTTGTGTCCAAATTTGGTGTCAATTCGTCCAATGGTTTTTGAGTTCTGTTAATCCCACAAACGAACATTACATTTTTATTTATATAGATTATTTGCATTATTTCCTCTAGTCACAGTCCTTTCAGGCAACACAAAACGAAGGACAAGAACGAGATTGACCGCATGACTCTCACCGCGGTAAGGATGAATGATTTTTGCACATAACGACTTCTTGACGGGGTGCATTAGGAAGCAGTGATATTTCTCTCTGCATTCTCTTCCTATAGAATGTGGACTTGCCGGACATGTTTTCTCCAGAACTCAAGTCTCTATTGGAAGGACTGCTTCTGCGGGATGTGAACAAGAGGCTTGGGTGCAAAGGACGCGGGTGAGGCGGCCACCATCTTGCTTTACAATATAATTCATATTATTAATAATATGATATTATAATATTATATAATATGCAAAATATTACTATATTACTAGCCTTGCTGTGGCCTCAGCCTGGTTCCTTCCTTCTCTACCCTTTCCTTCCTTATCTTTCCCCCCCCCCCTTTTTTTTCTGTTCCTTTCTCCTCTTCCTTCTCTACCTCTTTCTTTCCTTCCTTTCTTCCCTCCTTCCTTCCCTGTTTCCCTCCCTCCTTCTCTCCATCTTTCCCTATGTCTTTTTTCTTCATTCATTCTTTCTCTTTCATTCCTTCCTTCCCTCCTTCCTTCCGTCCCCACTTTTTCTTTCCTTTTCATCTTTCTCTCCTTTCTTACTTCTCTACCTCTTTCTTTCCTTCCTTCATTTGCTCTGTCTGAATCGTTGTCTATCTCGGCTGCCTTTGAAGCTTGCTGAGGGGAGGAAGCCTTGGAAACACCCGCTTTTGCAAAGGCAACGGGAGGGACCGAGAGGAATCATGGAATGATAGAATCAAAGAGTTGGAAAAGACCCCATGGGCCATCCAGTCCAACCCCCTGCCAAGAAGCAGGAATATTGCATTCAAATCACCCCTCACAGATGGCCATCCAGCTTCTGTTTAAAAGCTTCCAAAGAAGGAGCCTCCATCACACTCCGGGGCAGAGAGTTACTCCTGAATGGCTCTCACAGTCAGGAAGTTCTTCCTCATGTTCAGATGGAATCTCCTTTCTTGTAGTTTGAAGCCATTGTTCCGCGTCCTAGTCTCCAGGGAAGCAGAAAACAAGCTTGCTCCCTCCTCCCTGTGGCTTCCTCTCACATATTTATACATGGCTATCATATCTCCTCTCAGCCTTCTCTTCTTCAGGCTA
Source organism: Anolis sagrei ordinatus (assembly GCF_025583915.1). Classification (NCBI taxonomy): domain Eukaryota; kingdom Metazoa; phylum Chordata; class Lepidosauria; order Squamata; family Anolidae; genus Anolis; species Anolis sagrei. Next base: position 49,402,087 of record NW_026847771.1, read on the forward strand.
AACATGCCCAGCTCTTTAAGCCGCTCCTCATAGGGCTTGTTCTCCAGACCCTTGATCATTTTAGTCACCCTCCTCTGGACACATTCCAGCTTGCCAATATCTCTCTTGAATTGTGGTGCCCAGAATTGGACACAATATTCCAGGTGTGGTCTAACCAAGGCGGAATAGAGGGGGAGCATGACTTCCCTGGACCTAGACACTAGACTCCTATTGATGCAGGCCAAAATCCCATTGGCTTTTTTTTTTGCTGCCACATCACATTGTTGGCTCATGTTTAACTTGTTGTCCACGAGGACTCCAAGATCCTTTTCACAGAGTGAAAAGAGTCATAGTTCACCTGCATCTGGAGAAACTGTGACCTCCACTGACAATGTACCGGGACAAAACTTGGCACCGAGAAGCCCCATGACCAACCTAACATACTGCATGGGTTTGGGGGAATGGATCTTGATGGTGGGAGTTGTAGTTCAGCCTTATCCAGAGAGCACTGAACCCAGCCGACATCAGAGCTGCTCCAAACTTGGCACACAGACCCAATATGCCCAACTGTGCATACAGACAGGGTTTGGGGTTGAATGGCCTTGGATCTGGGAGTTGTAGTCCATCCTTTTCAAGAGAGCCCTGAACCCAGCCAACGTCAGATCTGGACCAAACTTGGCACACAGACCCAGCATAGCAACTGTGCATACACATCTGGTTTGGGGGTGATTGTCCTTGGCTCTGGGAGTTGTAGTTCTGGGAGAGAGCACTGAACGCAGCCAACGTCAGATCTGGGCCAGACCTGGCACACAGACCCAACATGGTCAATTGTTCATACAAGTGGGGTTTGGGGGTTAATGACCTCTGATCTGGGAGTTGTAGTTCACCCTTATCCAGAGAGCACTGAACACAGGCAACGTCGGATCTGGACAAAACCTGGCACACAGACCCAACATGGCCAACTTTGAATATTGATGGGGTTTGGGGTGATTGGCCCACAATTTTGGGGATTGCATTTCACCACATTCTTATGCATTTTCTAATGGGAGCATTCATAAGAAATAACAGGGAAGACTGGCTTTTTTCTAAGAAACCGAACACTACAAAACAAACAGTGACTTTTTCAACTCACCCGGGCCAACATAACGTACTGGAGGGGTTTAGGGGGGAATGACCCACTCATGAGGGAGTTGTAGTTCACTCTGCATCCAGATATATTATCAAATCCCCCCCCCCCCCAAAAAAAAGCCCTTCTCAAGTAGCACGGGCACTGCTGGGTCTCCAAGCGAATATATAATAAATATATATGATATAATATTCTAATAATATATAATATAATCCCCATAAATTAGGTCCTCCATTACATGACTCGATTGATATAATATAAATTATATTAAATCAGATATACATAAATTAGACCAAAATATTATCTGACTTGATTAATGTAATATATTATTTGACTCAATTATTCAACTGTTTATTCTTCAGAGCCCAGGAGGTAAAGGAGCACCTTTTCTTCAAAGGGATCGAGTGGCAGCATGTCTGTCTCCAAAAGGTGAGCTTCCTATCTAGACAGGACGTGATCTCATTCCACTTCCTATTTTTGAAAAAAAAATGCTTTTTCTGGGTTTTAATAGTATAAAAAGTCTTTCCGTCACGTCTTTAGATGCTCTCCAATCATTTGGGAGCCACTTTGGAATGGCAGGAAGTGATGTTGGAATGACAGGAAGTGAGCCATTCCACTTCCTGTTTATGGATAAATTTTTTTTCTGGGTCCAAACAGTACAGGAAGTTTTTTCAGTGTAGGAAGTCTTTCCGTCACATTTTAGATGCTCTCCCATCATTGGTGGCCATGTTAGAATGACAGGAAGTGACCTCATTCCACTTCTTGTTTTCAGTAAAATCCCTTTTCCAGGTTCTAAACGGTCTAGGAAGTATTTCTGTCACATATTTAGATGTTCTCCCATTGTTGGGGGCCATTTTGAAATATATCTTTGGAACAAGAGGAAGTGACCCATTCCACTTCCTTTTTTTGCAAAAATGCTTTTTCTGGGGCTAGACAGTATAAGAAGTCTTTCAGTCACATTTTAGATGTTCTCCCATAGTTTGGGGCCAATGACCTTCCTGCTTTTGGAAAAAAATGCTTTTCTGGGTCTAAATGGTACAGGGAGTCTTTTTAGATGCCTTCCTCTCATTGGGGGGCATTTTGGAATGATAGGAAGTTACTTTCTAATGACAGGAAGCGACCTGTTCCACTTCCTATTTTTGGGGAAATGCTTTTTCCAGGTCTAAATGGTATAGGAAGCCTTCCCATCACCTTTTTAGATGTCCTCCCATCATCGGGAGCCATTTTGGAATGACAGGAAGTGACCTCATACCACTATGTCCTTACTTCCTTTCCCCAGTACTCTCCACCCCTGGTTCCACCTCGAGGGGAAGTCAATGCTGCTGACGCTTTTGATATCGGCTCTTTTGACGAGGAAGACACCAAAGGCATTAAGGTGAAATATCATCTGACATTAGTGTTATTACTATTATATACTAGCTTGGGGACCTGGCAGTGTTTGGGTTATTAGAAGAAGGCATTTTTTGTTTTGGGATGTTAGGTAATATCACTTAAGTTTTGTCCAGATACATCATTGGCTGGGTTTAGTGCTCGCTGGATAAAGGTGAATTACAAATCCCAGACTCCCAGGGCAATAGCCCCCAATTCTTGCTGGTATGCACAGTTCGCCATGTTGGGTTTGTGTGCCAATTGTAGTCGAGAACCGATGTCAGCTAGGTGGACTGCTCACTGGATAAGGGTGAACTACAACTTTCATAATCAAGGTAAATTTACAAAACCATGCTTAACTTTACTTAGGTGATCCTCGTAGCCCAAAGATGATGGTCCTCCAAGTCTGGTTTGTTGGCGGTGGATTCGTAGGTGGCTGTGCCCTATTTTTGATCCATATGTTCTCCTGCAATGAGGACATAAGTTTCCAGGTGGAAGGTTGTCCTGTTCAGGGTTGGCTTGACACACCTTCTTCCACTTGGCATGTTTCCCCCTCTCGCTCTCCATTCATGCCGCTTCAAATTCTGCAGCATTGCTAGTCACAGCTGACCTCCAGTTAGAGTGCTCAAGGGCTGGGGCTTCCTAGATCTAAGTATCTATGCCACAGTTTTTAAGGTTCGCTTTAAGCCCATTTTTAAATCTCTTTTCCTATCCACGAACGTTACATTTCCCGTTCTTGAGTTGGGAGTTGAGTTGCTGCTTTGCGAGACAGTGATCAGGCATTCAGGCAATGTGACCAGTCCAGCGGAGTTGATGGCGGAGGACCATTGTTTCAATACTGGTGGTTTTTGCTTCTTCCAGTACACTGACATTTGTCCACTTGTCTTTCCAAGAGATTTGCAGGATTTTTCAGAGGCAACGCTGATGGAATTGTTCCAGGAGTTGAGTGTGACGTCTGTAGACAGTCCATGTTTCGCAGGCATATAGCAGAGTTGGGAAGACGATGGCTTTATAAACAAGCACCTTTGTATCCCTATGGATGTCCTGATCCTCAAACACTCTCTGCTTCATTTAGAAAAATCTGCACTCGCAGAGCTCAGGTGGTGTTGTATTTCAGTGTCAATGTTGACTTTGGTGGAGAGGTGACTGCCAAGGTTGCTGAAACAGTCAACATCTTCTAATGTTACACCATTAAGCTGTATTTCTGACATTGGAGAGGGATTGGCTGGTGACCACTGAAAGAGCACTTTGGTTTTTTCGATGTTCAATGAGTGGCCGAGCTTCTCTTATACTTCTGTGAAGATGTTTTAAAGTGGCTTCTGAATGCGCACAGACAATGTTGTCATCAGCATATTGGAGATCCATAATATATGTTGTTGTCACCTTAGTTTTGGTTTTCAGTCTGCTGAGGTTAAATAGCTTGTCATCTGTCTGATAGATGATTTCCACTCGTTTTGTTCCCTGCTTTTTTCTTGGATCTGTTGTGCAGTGAAGATCATGTCCACGGTTCCTCTGGAGGGCCGGAAGCCGTTCTGGGATTCTGGGAGGGTGTCTTCTGAGAGGGGTAGAAGGTGGTTTACAAGGATTCTTGCAAGGATTTTCCCAGCAGAGGTTAGAAGGGAGATACCTCGATAGTTTCCGCAGTCTGTTCTTTCCCCTTTGTTAAAGAGGGTGATGATGGTAGCATCCTTGAAATTTGCTGAGATTATCTTGGTCACCTACACTTTTTCAATGATCTGGTGAAGTTGTTGTGCCAGCTCAGGTCCACCCTCTTTAAATACTTCTGCAGGGATCCCATCAGGTCTGCTGGCTTCATTATTTTTTTCTTGGCTGATGGCATTGCTGACTTTTTCCAAACTAGGCAGCGCTGCAATCTCATCCCTGGTTTGTTGTTAGATATTATACGTCATTATAAGTAGTATACAAGGTTAGTCAAAATGAATAGGCCAATAAGAAAATTAATTTTAGACGAATGTATGTTTATTGTAACCAAACTACAGCTACGTAGCGACAGATAAACTATCAAAGTTTTGTCTCACCTTCAGAGATGTTCGATATGGGCGCCCCGTGTGACACGGCAGATGTCCAAGCGATAGTCCAGTTCATTCCACATCCGTTGCAGCACATCCGACGTAATGGCATCGAATGCAGCAACGTCTGGGAAGGTGTTCGTTGAGGTCCTAACCCTAACCCTATCCCTAACCCTAACCCTATCCCTAACCCTAACCCTAACCCTAACCCTAACCCTAACCCTAACCCTATCCCTAACCCTAACCCTAACCCTACCAACCCTAACCCTAACCCTAACCCTATCCCTAACCCTAACCCTAACCCTAACCCTAACCCTAACCCTAACCCTAACCCTTGAAATTCTCGCTGGACCGTAATTACTGACATTGTTTTAGCAAATGTCATCACACAAAACGCCTTCTCTTTGCTTGATTCCGCCATTTTGAAAACAGCGACCCCTAGCGACGCCTAGCGGCATTAACGTACATGTGTTGCTCAAAAAAAACTTTGATAGTTTATCTGTCGCTACGTAGCTGTGGTTTGGTTACAGTAAACATACATTCGTCTAAAATTAATTTTCTTATTGGCCTATTCATTTTGACTAACCCTGTATTTATTATATTTATTATGAATAAGTTTGTTAGTACTACTACTATTATATATATTAACAAGTATATTAAATATTTATATTTTTATTTGTATCATTATTACTGTTATATGTATTATATGTAATATTACAATTATCATTCCTATTATATGTATTAATATATATTATTTCTATTCTTATTCCTATTATCATATTTATTACTATTTCTACTATTATACATATATTGCAATAAAAATTATATTTATTTTTATTTTACATTAATTTTACTATTGTTATTATCTTTACTCCAATAATTAACTAATATATTGGAAATGTTAATTAAAAATATAATAATAATAGAGATAAAGCAGGATATAAATAAATATAAAATAATGTAGTATAGTAATATATTTATAGTAATATATATTTGAGTCCCCTTGGGGAGAGATAAAGCAGGGCATAAATATATTATTATTATTATTATTATTATTATTATTATTATTATTATTATTATTAATAATAATAATAATAATAATTTTCTAGTTACTGGACAGTGACCAGGAACTGTATAGGAATTTCCCATTGGTCATTTCGGAGCGTTGGCAACAGGAAGTGGCTGAAACCATCTTCGAAGTGGTCAACGCCGAAACAGACAAAATCGAATCCCGAAAACGAGCCAAGAACAGACTCCTTGGCCACCAGGAAGGTAACCATTTCATATTGCTTTATTTATTTATTTACGACATTTCTATCCCGCCCATTTCAGCCCGAAGGCGACTCAGGGTGGCGTAGAGACCGGCAACAATTAGATGTCATATATAATACATATCTCAATAAAAACAATCATTGAGATTATTAATACACCAGGCCTGTAGCGAGGGGGGGGGGGGGGTTAGGGGTTCAACCTCCCCCCAAAATGTTTCAGATTTTTTTAAAAACCTGGCGTATTCATGAATTTTAACTGGTTAACCAAATCCCCATGCTAAATCTATGAGATGCAAAAAATTAAGAGTCCCCCCAGAACTGCAAGCACTATCTCAGGCAAATATTGACATTTATTCACACTGTTTGGGACCCGCCTACCTGCGTGACCGCATCTCTGTGAACGAACCTACACGATCTCTTCGTTTATCTGGAGAGGCCCTGCTCACGATCCCACCTGCATCGCAAGCGCGATTGGCGGGGACGAGGGAGAGGGCTTTCTCGGTGGTGACCCCTCGACTCTGGAACTCTCTCCCTAAGGACATCAGGCAAGCCCCAGCCAGGATAACTGCATGCCCATCCCACTCCAAACACCTACCCTTTTCACCTGGACATGCCCAGTACTTTTTAATTTTAATTATTACATTTGGCCCTGCCACAGATTTTAATTGCGCCATGGTGTGTTGTTAATGTTATTTCCTTGTTTTTGAGTTATTTTGCTGTATTGTTGTTTTTGTTTTTACTGTTGTATTTGGGCTCGGCCTCTTGTAAGCCGCACCGAGTCCTCCGGGAGATGGTAGCAGGGTACAAATAAAGGTTTATTATTATTATTATTATTATTATTATTATTATTATTATTACTGTCATTGTGGGGTGTGTGTGTTGAATGTTCTCATTAAGGAGGCCAGACTTGGTGGAGGTGGTTGACAGGGGCGGAGCTGCAGACTACTGAAGGCTGCTCTGCCCTCTGCTGTGCTCTTTGCTTCAGCATGAGCTAGGAGGCAGGTTTCAACCCCCCCCCCAAATGTTCAAACCCCCCCTCCCGAAAATTTCAACCCCTCCTGAAATTTATTTCTGACTACGGCCCTGCCTCCGCCATATACGTACACACACATTATTATTATTATTCAATCATTCATGCATACCCCGCTTTTTCAAGTAATTGGAGAAATAATACTGTAATTTTCTTTGCAGATTATGCTCTGGGGAAGGACTGTATTATGCATGGCTACATGCTGAAACTGGGGAATCCCTTCCTTACGCAATGGCAGCGAAGGTATTTCTATCTCTTCCCCAATCGACTCGAATGGCGTGCAGAGGGAGATTCGCGGGTAAATGTCATTATTATTTTATTATTATTATATTATTATTCATTAATAATTAATAATTACAAATATACAATGTGTGTGTCTGTCTTCTTTGTGGAGAGATAAAGTGGGGGTATAAATAGATATTATAATTATTATTATTGCGCAAAAATACTGTGGGACTTTCAAATACAGACTGACAAAGTTTTAGAATACAATACACCAGACATCACAACGGTGGAAAAGAAATCACAGATTGTGTGTGTGTGTATATATCTTATACGCCGGAATATACAATTAAGGCGTCTGTCGGAACCCAGACGCCTTAAAGAGCCAAACTCCAGGGTATGTCCAAAAGTAGAGTTTATTTAAACAAAGCAAAAGAGACTCAGAGACACTTAACTCAGTGTCTCTGGTCAAAACTCAAAAGTAGCAACTAGTTCCAGTTCAAAAGGTAAACTGAAGCAATAATCCGGATTATCCGGAGAAAAGATCCAGATTAAAACAAAGCGCTTCAAAAGTCACACAAAATAACACAGCAGGAAAAGGGTGAACAAAGAGCCGCAAAGAAGAAGACGTAGTCAAACGAAGTCCGAGGTCAAAGTAAGCCAAGTCCGAAGTTGCGAGGTACCAAAATCCACTTATGCAGTGCCGTAGTCAAAACCGGTCCGAAGTCAGAGAAGGGGAAATCCGCACTCACAAGAATCCAAGCCGAGTCGAAACACACACAAACGGAGACAGCAACCTGCAGATCCAGGACCAAATCCCAACACGAAATAAGCAGCGACAAAACCCAAGGCACGAAACCAACACTTTGCCTTCTGCAAAGATTCTCAATTTCAGAGCCTACTTTTATCTTACATCTCATCATCCGAACATGAGCTGACCTCCGCCCCATCATCAACTCTTACAGCTGTCCTTGACTCCACACCTAAACTCCGATGCCCATCCCTCCAACTCCTCCATCTTCTGTCAAGACTTAGATCTCCCCAAGACTCAGAAGTATCTCCCGACTGCCAATCCCCACCACCAGAAAGCCCCACAAATGTGTCACTAGACGTTGGCTGAGTACATACATCTTGTACCTCTTGTACCTTAGTCCAATCCAGTGTGTCATCCCCATCCTCATCATTCCCAGACACATCACTCCTAGAGAAACCCATGAATCTGTGGGAGCAGTAAGTATATCCCAGATCTTCTTCCTTTGTTGCTCCTCATCCAATTCCTGCTCCCGAGTAATCCTCTTAGTTCCCCTATTCACATCCACCGTATCTCCTTCCTCTCCCTCACTCATTGACCCTTCGCTATCAGAAAACCCTTCAAAGGAGTCTTCATCGGTAGAAACCATAAGTATATCCCAGATCTTTTTCCTTTATTGTTCCTCAAATACCTCTTGCTCACGAGCACTCATTTCCCCCCTTCTGACACCCACACTACCACTTGCAGCGTTACTAACAGGCTCTACTACAACACACACACTGTATATTCCGGCATATAAGATGACTTTTTAACCCTGGAAAATCCTTTCAAAGGGGGGTCGTCTTATATGCCAGGTCGTCCGTCCCCCCCGGACCTAGTGGACAGCAGTGGCCTAGCAGCAGCCCTGTATCAACCCAGCGGAAGACAACGGAATGCCTTCCCAGAGCGGTGGCTTAGGGGGCGGTTGCAAGGTCCCCGAGCCCGCGGAAGCAGCGGCGGCTTACCTCAGAAGCTGTTGCTGGGCTTTCATTAGGCCGCTGCTGTTCCTGTGGGCCCGGAAGCACCTCTCCCCCACCCCGCCAACCCGTCACTGTGCAAGCAGGCCTGGGAGGGCCTTCCATTGCCCACCCGGGGGTGGAGGGGGGGCCTCGAGGCCTGCAGGAGCAGCTGCAGCCCAGCAGCAGCCTGATGCAGGATGAAGGGAGGCCCTCTTGCACTTGCAAATGCCTCCTGGGCCGCCGCTGAGTGTGCAGGCACTGTAGGGTCTTCCATCATCCTCTGTTGGGTAGTTGCTGGGCTGCCGTTAGGCCGCTGCTGACCCAGAAGGCCCGACAAGAGCGGGTGGGAACTCTCCTCTGCCACGCCACTGTGTGAGCACGTCTGGGGGTGGAGGAGAAGCCTTCTGAGCCCACAGGACCAGTAACCTGGCGGAAGATAGTGGAGGGCCCTCTCCTGTGCTTACAAATGCCCCTTGAGCCGCCACTGTGATTGCAGGCGTGGGAGGACCTTTGATCGTCTTCTGCCTTCCCATTGCTTGGCTACCGCTAGGCCGCTGCTGGTCCTGCGGGCCTGCGGGGGGGCTCACTTCCACCCCTGTCAACTCACCACTGTGCAAGCAGACCCGGGGGCAGAGGAGAGCCCCCCTTCCCCGGGCCCAGTAGCCCAGTAGAGAACCATGGAAAGCCCTCTGTGCCTGCAAATGCCCCCTGAGACACCACGGCGTTTGCAGGCACCTCCCGAGCGATGGCTATGGCACGAAGGGGTTAGAGTATATATGCACACACACACACACCCCTTGTGGTATAAATACAGCAAGTAAATAAATAAATAAAGTGGGATATAAATGATTCATTATTCATTATTTATTAATATTTATTAATTGTTATTAACTCATTACAACTCCATTTTAGGATATCTGGCGCACTTATTCAAAAAAGCACAAACGGGTAAGGAAACACAAAAATCAATAATAATGATAATGATAATAATAACAACAATATAGTGTTATTATTATTATTTTATTATTATTACTATTATTTATATTATTATTATAACCCTTTGCGGCAATTCCTGAAATTCTTTTGGTTCTAGGAAGTTTTTGGTTTTAGTTTTTAGTTTTAATAATAATCATTGATAATGTTTTATATATATACACACACACATATACATGTATGCAATAAGGTATTTGTTAAATAAGGAAATAATTAAATAAATTTCTTAAATGCTAATAGGGATTTATTTTAGTAAATATTAAGCAATAAATAATACATAAAATAATATTTACTAAAAATATATAACAAAAGGGAATTCCGCATTTCCCCGACTCCCCGCAATTTGTGTTTTCTAGTCCTTTGTTGTGGGGTGTCGTATTAGAACCACCTCCAAGATAATTCCAATTATTGGGATTATCCGTTTGGGTTTCTGTGAACTTTGACACTTGACCCTTGGGGTTTGAACCTTGACCTCAACCTCGTTTTTTGCCCCGCCCCCCTCCCCCCTGCAGCAAAGCCTGTTGACAATGGAGCAGATCCTGTCGGTGGAGGAAACACAGGTCAAGGACAAGAAGTGCATCTTGTTCCGGATCAAAGGAGGGAAGCAGTTCATCCTTCAATGTGAGGTAATGCGCTGTTACATTTTCTTCTTCTTCTTCTTCTTCTTATTATTATTATCATCATATTACCATATTATTTATTATGTTTTATTTTGTATTTTTATTATATTGTTATTATCATTTTTATTTTATTATTGTTTTATTTTTATTATTTTATTTATTTATATATATATATATATTTCATTTTATTATTATCATTTTTTATTATTTATTTTATATTATAGCCATCTTGGGTACCCATTTATTTGAAGAAAACATTGTTTGTTTACTAATATCATTTAGTTACTTAGAAAAAAGGCAGTCTTTGATTTCTTTTTTTATGAATGCTCCCATTAGAAAATACATATTGATATGGGTGAACTATAATTCCCAGAATTGTAGTTCAGTCCTCCCCAAACCAGACCTGTATGCAAGGCTGGCCATGGGTGTGTGTGCCAAGTGTGGTCCAGATCTGTTGTCAGCTGGGTTTACTGCTCTCTGGATAAGAGTGAACTACAACTCCCATATGCCAATGATAGTCACCCCCAAACCGTGCCAGTATTTACATTTGGCCATGTTGGGTCTCTGTGCCAAGTTTGCTCCAGATCCGACATTGACTGGGTTCAGTGCTGGATTCTCTGGATGCAGGTGAACTACAACTCCCAAAATCAAGGTCAACTCCTTCAAACCCTTGCAGTATATTCAGTTGGTCATGGGGCTTCTCTGTGCCAAGTTTGGTCCCGGTTCATTGTCTGCGGAGGTCACCATTTCTGTGCATGCAAGTGAACTACAATTCCCAGATTCTCAGGGCAATTACCCCTAAACTCCGTCTGTATTCACAGTTGGGCATGTTGGGTTTGTGTGCCAATTTTTGGCCCAGATCTGTTATTGAGGGGGTTCAGAGTTCTCTGGGTGCAAGGTGAAATACAACTCCCACGCAGGTGGGTCATTGATTTATTTATTCTGCCTATTTGTATCTCGTCCTTCTCATCCCTGGAGGGGGACTCAGGGCAGCTTCACAACAGGCATTCATTCAATGCCAACAACAGTAAGAAATCATAAAAGCAATTAAAACATAAAATTACTAAAACATTGTTTAAATAACGCAGGTTTGAAATCATAGTCTGGGTCAGTCCATTCCCAACCCCTCCAGTATGTTCTGTTGGCCATCAGGGTTCTATGTGCCATTGTGTTCCAGCTCCACCATTGGGGGCTTCAGAATACTCTCTGGGTGCAGAGTAAACTACAACTTCCATGCGGGTGGGTTAGTCCTCCCTATGTTTGGTCCAGATCTATCATTGGTGGGGTTCAGAGTGCTCTTGGTGCAGGGTGAAATACAGCTCCCTTGTAGTATGTTATGTATGTTCTAGAAACCTTAAAAAGAACCTTAAAACCTGGCTCTTCCGCTGTGCCTTTGAGGAGTAGGTATACAATCCCACACTATTGTTTAGCCTCAACGTTCTGTCATTGGAGTTTACGTCCCCCGCCCCTTGTGGGAAAGCTTGATTCCAAAACCCCCGCTATAATGAGCCTTCCTCCGCAAATAACCTGCTTCTCTTTTATCTCGCCCGAGTTTTTAATTAGTTTTTAATCACTTTTCTTTTAATCATTACATGTAGCCCGCCCATTGTCACTGTGATTGTGCTTATTGTAATTTTATATTGTTATGTATTCACATGTTTTATGTAATTGTGTTGTTTATTGTTTGTGTTTTCGGTTTTACTCTGTTGTAATTTGTTGTTTGGGCTTGGCCTCATGTAAGCCGCTCAAGAATCCCCATCTGGGAGATGGGGTTTTTTTTGTTTTTTGTTTAGTTGTTGTTGTTGGTGTTGGTGTTGTTTTTTGTCATGTCAGGAGCGACTTGAGAAACTGCAAGTTGCTTCTGGTGTGAGAGAATTGGCCGTCTGCAAGGATGTTGCCCAGGGGACGCCCGGATGATTTGATGTTTTATCATCCTTGTGGGAGGCTTCTCTCATGTCCCCGCATGAGGAGCTGGAGCTGATAGAGGGAGCTCATCCGCCTCTCCCCGGATTCAAACCTGCGACCTGCCGGCACTGATAACACAACCATTTTTTGGGTGGGATGTGGTCCCCTTTGCTGAGCTATGGGACCATGTTTGGGATGTCTTACTCCTAATGTTTGCACCCACCTCTTGTAATTGTTGTGTAGATGGTAATAGGTTGTTTGTAGTGATGCCATTAGAGCTTAAGTCTCAGATGAGTATAATTGTCGTTTGGGGACTCTGGTGTTTCTCGTGGGGGAGATGGTGGCGGGGTATAAATAAAGTTTATTGTTGTTGTTGTTGTTGGCTGCCGTTCATTTTCCGGTCCCAATTTAAGGTGCAGGTACTTACCTACAAAGCCGCCTACCTGCGTGACCGCATCTCTGTGTACGAACCCACACGATCTCTTCGATTATCTGGAGAGACCCTGCTCGCGATCCCACCTGCATCGCAAGCGCGATTGGTGGGGACGAGGGACAGGGCCTTCTCGGTGGTGGTCCCTTGACTCTGGAACTCACTCCCCAAGGACATCAGGCATGCCCCAACGCTGGCAGTCTTTAGAAGGAGCTTGAAAACGTGGTTGTTCCAGTGTGCCTTTCCAGAATAAGGAAACTCCAAGCAATATGTCCCAAATGCACTTTACTAAAGATCTAGAATTGCCTGCACGCCCCACCTATCCCTAAAATATCTATCCTCTTTCACCTGATCATGCCCAACATTTTTAAAGATTTTAAGTGCTATATTTGGCCCTGCCACAGGTTTTAATGCGCCCCAGTGTTATTGTTTATGTTTTTTGCTTTGTTTATGAGGTTTTTAAATTATTGTTGTACTGTTGTGTTTTACTGATGTATTTGGGCTCGGCCTCTTGTAAGCCGCACCGAGTCCTTCCGGAGATGGTAGCAGGGTATAAATAAAGGTTTATTATTATTATTATTATTATTATTATTATTATTATTATTATTATTATTATTATTATTGGTCATGGGGGTTTTGTGTCCAGGCCTGTCATTTGTGGGGGTCACAGTAGTTTATGGAAGTGGGTGAAGGTACTGCAATTACCATCATCCCTGGTCCATCCAAAATCAAATCATTTCATTGGTCTAAGCTAACTATGCAGTTGCTCATTGATTGTTTTAGATTTGATTGACACATGGGATCCTAACAATGGCATAACTATAGCACAACCATAATCTGTTGTTTGTTCTCTGACCATGACTGTATCTTATCTGTTAGTCTGTTGCAAACATGGCTCCAGAGCGACTGGGAAACTTGGAGGTTCTAAGTAGCCACCAGCTAGCTGGTTTTGACCGGATGTACTGTTATCCTTTCATAGTAACTTCTTCTCTGCAACAGTTTTCTCAAAGAATCAGCATTCTTTGCATAGCCCTATTGCAGTTGGGCTATTTCTGCATAGCCCTATTGCAGAAACAGGCCAGTATGGCAGTAAATCATGACATATAGGCATTGGGAACATCTCTGAAAATTCCCTTTTTAAAACCACATCCCCTCTAGTACTGCAAATCCCATCATCCATAGCAAGTGTGGTCCAGATCCATTGTTGGTTGGGTTCAGAGTACTGCCTGAATGTATTTATTTATTTACAACATTTATATGTCGCCCTTCTCACCCGGAAGGGGACTCAGAGCGGCTTACATTATATAGTAGTATATTGTACTATACTATACTGTAATATTATTAGAAATATTACATGTATTATAAAATATATAATTATAATATATCATTGGAGCCCCCGGTGGCGCTGTGGTTTAAAGCACTGAGCTGCTGAGCTTGTTGATCAAAAGGTCGCAGGTTCGATTCCGGGGAGCGGCGTAAGCTCCCGCTGTCAGCTCCAGCTTCTGCCAACCTAGCAGTTCGAAAACATGCAAATGTGAGTAGATCAATAGGTACCGCTTCGGCAGGAAGGTAACAGCGCTCCATGCAGTCATGCCGGCCACATGACCTTGGAGGTGTCTACGGACAACGCTGGCTCTTCGGCTTAGAAATGGAGATGAGCACCACACCCCAGAGTCAGACATGACTGGACTTAGTGTCAGAGGACTACCTTTACCTTTTACCTAATATATTATTATTAGTATTATATTGTATTTATTTATTATTTATTTATTTCGCGCCTTTCTACCCCGCCCTTCTCAACCCCCGAGGGGGGACTCAGGGCGGCTTACAAAAGGCACAATTCGATGCCAACAACAGACAATAAGATAAAATATGTATCAACAGCAATTATAAAACAGTTAAAACAATCAAATTATACATCACATGGCTTCTCTCGTGTGTGGACTCTTTTGTGGCTCACCAAATGTGAACTGCAAGCAAAACATTTTCCACATTCCTTGCATTGGTATGGCTTCTCACCTGTGTGGAGTCTCTTATGGCTCACCAAGTCTGAACTGCAAGCAAAACATTTCCCACATTCCTTGCATTGGTATGACTTCTCTCCTGTGTGGGGTCTTTTGTGCCTCACCAAGGCTGAACTGTGAGCAAAACATTTCCCACACTCCTGGCATTGGTATGGCTTCTCCCCTGTGTGGACTCTTTTGTGCTTCATCAAGTATGAACTCTGAGCAAAACATTCCCCACACTCCTGGCATAGGTATGGCTTATCTGCTGTGTGGACTCTTTTTTGGCTCACCAAGGCGGAACTGTCAGCAAAACATTTCCCACACTCTATAACAGTGGTTCTCAACCTTTCTAATGCTGTGACCCCTAAATAAAGTTCGTCATGTTGTGAGGACCCCCAACCATATTTTTGTTGCTACTTCAAAACTGCTACTGTTATGAATCGTAATGTAAATATCGGATATGCAGGATGTATTTTCATTGTTACAAATTGAACATACTTAAAGCATAGTGATTAATCACATAAACAATATGTTTGGGGGAGTATGGACAACTGATAATGGGATTGCCAGTACATTCAACCGATTCAGTTCTGACTTCCACAGGCCACTGAGACCCCCCCCCCCCCCACGAATTACCGACCTGGAGCAAACTTGGCACACCCCATGATCAACCCGACAGTGATTTACAGGAGATGCAGCTGACCTACATCTGGAGAACACTGTGAACCCAAATGACTGGATCTGGACCAAACTTGGCACAAATACTCAATATGCCCAAATTTGAACACTGGTGGAGTTTGGGGAATATAGAACCTGACATTTGGGAGTTGCAGTTGTGTGGTTTTATAGTTCAATTGCAATAAAAAAACATTCTGAGCTCCACGAACAATTGAACTGAACCAAACTTGGCATACACAACTCCCAGGAGCAACAGAAAATACTGGAGAGGGTTGAAGAAAACAGACCTTGACATTTGGGAGTTGCAGTTGTGCGGATTTATAATTCACTTGCAATAAAAAAGCATTCTGAGCTCCACAAACAATTGAACTGAACCAAACTTGGCATACACAACTCCCAGGAGCAACGGAAAATACTGGAGAGGGTTGAGGAAAACAGACCCTGACATTTGGGAGTTGCAGTTGTGTGGATTTATAGTTCACTTGCAATAAAAAACCAGTCTGAGCTCCACGAACAATTGAACTGAACCAGACTTGGCATACACAACTCCGAGGAGCAACAGAAAATACTGGAGAGCGTTGAGGAAAACAGACCCTGACATTTGGGAGTTGCAGTTGTGTGGTTTTATAGTTCACTTGCAATAAAAAAGCATTGTGAGCTCCACCAACAATTGAACTGAACCAAACTTGGCATACACAATCTCCAGGAACAACAGAAAATACTGGAGAGGGTTGAGGAAAACAGACCCTGACATTTGGGAGTTGCAGTTGTGTGGATTTATAGTTCACCAGCCACAAGCATTCTGAGCTCCACAAAATACTGGAGGGGTTTGGGGGATGATGTAGAACAGATGATGGGATTTGCAGTACCTTCAATCACTTCAACTCTACATCCAAATCACTGGACTCTCTCCCACTGCCTGGAGGCACAGCTGATAGGAGAGGCCTCCGTGCTGGCCCTCAGAAGGGTGCAGGCCCAGCCTCCAGGAGAGGCCCACCATCGCGCAGTGCAGCCATGTGCAGGAAGCATCCCGGTGGCAGCATCTTACCCCGCGCATTTGCCTTTGCTGGGGGAGGGAGCGCATGCCCAGGGAACAGTGGAGGGAGCGTGCTCTTACCCCACCCGCTTACGAACCCAGGGAGAGGGACACTCCCCGGTGTTGGAAAATGTCCGGAAGAGAGCTGGTGCACGGTGCGTGTTCCCTCCACCGGCCCTTCCCCCATGCACTTGCGAATGCCAGGAGAGGGACACTCTCCGGCATTGGAAGTGCGCAGGGGAATAGGGCTGGCGCGCTCCGAGCACTGGCCTTGGGTGCATGCTCACTGCACCGGAAAGGGGGCCGGTGCTGGGGAGCGCACCAGCCCTATTCCTCCGCGCGCTTCCAATGCCGGAGAGCGTCCCTCTCCCGGCATTGGAAACGTGCAGGGGAATACAGCTGGTGCGCTCCCAGCACTGGCCTTGGGTACATACTCCCTGCACCGGAAAGCGGGCCAGTGCTGGGGAGCACGCCAGCCCTATTCCTCTGCACGCTTCCAATGCCGGAGAGTGTCCCTCTCCTAGCATTGGAAACACCAGGGGAATAGGGCTGGCGCACTCCCAGCACTGGCCTTAGGTGCATGCTCCCTGCAGCGGAAAGGGAGCCAGTGCTGGGGAGCATGCCAGCCCTATTCCTCTGCACGCTTCCAATGCCGGAGAGCGTCCCTCTCCCGGCATTGGAAACGTGCAGGGGAATACAGCTGGTGCGCTCCCAGCACTGGCCTTGGGTACCTGCACCGGAAAGGGAGCCAGTGCTGGGGAGCACGCCAGCCCTATTCCTCTGCACGCTTCCAATGCCAGAGAGTGTCCCTCTCCTGGCATTGGAAACACCAGGGTAATAGGGCTGGCGCGCTCCCAGCACTGGCCTTAGGCGCATGCTCCCTGCAGCGGAAAGGGAGCCAGTGCTGGGGAGCATGCCAGCCCTATTCCTCCGTGCGCTTCCAATGCCGGCGAGCGTCCCTCTCCCGGCATTCGCAAGTGCACGGGGGAAAGGCTGGTGGAGGGAAGACGCACCATGCACCAGCTCTCTTCCCCCGCACACTTTTCAACACCGGAGAGTGTCCCTCTCCCTGTATTCGCAAGCGGGTGGGGGAAGAGCGTGCTCCCTCCACTGTCCCCTGGGCACGCGCTCCCTCCCCAAGCCCTAATTCACCACACTCTTTCCAATGCCGGGAGAAGATCTAGGTTTCTTGGGGCCTTTTTGGCACCCTTTGGGTGGTGCATGGGGCGTGTAGGAGGGGCTCCGCGACCCCTATCAAATTGCCAAATGACCCCTCTGGGGGTCGCAACCCCCAGGTTGAGAACCGCTGCATTATAATATCAATATTATATTTATGCAAAACATATTACATTTATGTAAAATTATTATATTATATTATATTATATTATATTATATTATATTATATTATATTATATTACTAGCATAGCACAGGAGACAAGGTGGAACTATGTTCCTGGCCCCCTCCTTTCTCTCTGGTCCCAGAGCAGCAGTTGTGCTGGGGGACGGACTCCCAACTGGTGACACTGGATCCCAACTGGATGTAGGTGAAGTACAACTTCTGTAATTGAAGGTCAATTCCCCCCAAACATTGTCATGGGGGTTCTGTGTGCCAAATGGGTCCAGGTCCATTGTTGGTGGGGGTCACAGTTCTGTCTTCATGCAGGGTGAACTATGACTTCCATCCTGTTGAGTCCATCACTCAATCCCCTCCAGTATGTTCAGTTGCTGATCACTTCCACTATTTGCTGTGCACCATAGGAAATGATAGGAAAGGATTAAGGGAGAGGCAGTGGGCAGGGTGTGAATTCCACATCAATGGGAAAAGAAAGGAAGTGTGGGACGTGGTGCTAACTGTAACCTGTAATGTACATTGGAGGGAGACCCATAGCTCTTTGAGGTACCTGGAGTCTTTCTGTGGAAGTGGACACCTTCACCACATAAACACATACACATTTTTCACTTTTATTATGTGTATAGATCATATTATATGATTATAATTTTTATTTTATACTAGCTTGGGGACCCAGCGGTGCACAGGTTATTTGAGAAAGGCATTGTGTGCCAAGGTTGGTCTTTATCAGTTATTTATGTGGCACGCAGTGTTCTCAGGAAGTTAGTGAAGGTACTGCGAGTCCCATTGTCCATAGTCTATCCTCCTACAAACAGCACCAGGATGCAGGGTGGGTCATGAGGGGTCTGTGTGCCAAGTTTGGACTTGATCTGTCATTGGTGGGGGTCACAGTGGTCTGTGAAAATGGCAGCTAATCAGAAAACTGCCACATACACCACCGCATACATACAAACATACATACGTACAAACAATAGATATATAGATATAGAATGTATAGATGTAGAACACACACACACACATATATATATATATATAATATTATTATTAATATTATTTTTTATATTTATATTTATTAATTTATTATTTACTTTTTTTTAATTCCTGACCCCGTTTCCCAGAGTGAACCTGAATTCGTCCAATGGAAGAAGGAGTTGACGGAGGCCTTCCTGGATGCTCAGAAGCTGTTCCGACGCGCACCAAAGTTCCTAAACAAATTAGTGAAATAACGTCTTTCGTTAGGAGAGAAAGAAAATGAGTCTGGTGAAAAAGACGGAAACAATATTGAACTCTGTTTAATTATTTAGTTATTTTAATTTATTTTAATTTATTTTAATAATTTAATGTACTTGTTTAAAACAGTGCTGAAATTAGAGCTGTTTAAAGCGGCCACGGGTGGTGAGATCCAAGCCCCAGATACCTGAAACATGGATACCAAGTCCTGATAAGCGGTTACTGGTATTGGTGACCGCCTTCCTGTAGGTCCGTGCACCTGGCGAGCAAAGACGCCGAATGTTCCCAAA
This sequence comes from Anolis sagrei ordinatus, assembly GCF_025583915.1. Classification (NCBI taxonomy): domain Eukaryota; kingdom Metazoa; phylum Chordata; class Lepidosauria; order Squamata; family Anolidae; genus Anolis; species Anolis sagrei. The sequence continues at coordinate 49,421,401 of NW_026847771.1, forward strand.
TAAATCTCACCAAATTGAGCCACCAAGCTAGTTTATTAAGTGATGCCAGCCTGCGGTTGTCCACCAAAGTAAACTGAGATACCGTACAGTACAGAACATGCATTTTAAAACACAAAAGTCCTTTGAAATTCCCACTCCCGCCCAGCTGAACCTGGCTTCATCATGATTAGTTGGGCTCCGATGATGTAGGAAAAGGTGTGGGAGGAATCCTTGCAGAGGTGCCCGCTGGCTAATAGGAGAGCATTCCCCGTTCTTGAAGCAAATTCCTGCTCTCCAATGGCTGATATAAAACATAGCGCATTAAAACACATACAAGGGTCTGTGAATATCGGGGGGGGGGGGGAGCAGCATGGAAAAGGAAGACGTACATCATAGTTCCACGGATACTGGGGGAACCCCAACAGGTTTCGGTATCTGAGGGGAAGATAGAGTTGACACAGGGTTATTAGGGCAAAGATTAGGTGAATGCAGGGCACGCAGGATATGGAACAGGGGTCCTCAAACTACGGCCCACGGGCCACTTCCGGCCCTCCAAGGGCACTTATCCGGCCCGCAGAGGAGGAGCGCCCCCCCCCCACACACAGTGCCCCTCCCTTGGCTGGCTCACGCTATCCGTCAGGCCCGATGGGCAGCGTGAGCCAGCCAAGGGAGGCTGTTCCACGTGGCCTACTCGCACGTAAAGCACCTCCTCCCTTGGCAGGCTCACGCTATCCGTCAGTCCCGATGGGCAACGTGAGCCAGCCAAGGGAGGCTGCCCTAGCACTCCATGCAGTCATGCCGGCCACATGACCTTGGAGGTGTCTACGGACAACGGCAGCTCTTCGACTTAGAAATGCAGATGAGCACCACACCCTAGAGCAGGGGTAGGGAACCTTTGGCCCTCCAGCTGTGGTGGACTTCAACTCCCACAATTCCTTGAGGCTCGGGCTTTACCCAAAGGCTTACCTTCGGCCAATGCCGAGGCCTCAACCCCGGACATCTGTGGAGTTTGAAGTACCACTTTCACAGTGCGAGGGCAACACCTGGTGTCCCTTACCCTGCCCTAAGAGTCAGAAACGGCGATGGAAAACCTCTTAAATAGGAACAAATTGTGGAAGATCCAGGTGGGAGAAAGAACTCTTGCTGGGGGAGGTAGGTATGAATGTTCAATTGGCCACCTTTTTAATGGCTTAGCAGTTTTAAAGGTGTGGCTTACTACTGCCTGGGAGAATCCTTTGTTGGAAAGGTGATAGCTGTCCCTGATTGTTTCTGTCTGGAATTCCCCTGTTTTTGAGTGTTGTTCTTTATTTACTGTTATGATTTTATCTTTTTTTTAATACAGGTAGCCAGATATTGTTCATATTGTTCCTGGATTTCCCATTCTCTGCTCCTGGAATTACTGCCTAAAAAGGGCTAGAAAGAACCCCCTCTAAGGGCCCTTCCACACAGCAAAATAAGATATGTGCAATGTGCATAGGATTTTTTTTATTGATTTAAAAAAATAAAAACACTAACGGTCTGAGGGACAGTGAACTGGCCCCCGGTTTAAAAAGTTTGAGGACCCCTGATATAGAACATGCATCAAAAGGAAAAATAAGGATTTGTGAATAAGGATCCAACACACAAGAAAGCACAAGTTAAGGATAAACCTTTTATTTAGGGGTAAAAGATAATATAATTAAGAACATGTGGAAAGAATGCTGCAGAGAAGCCTCCTGGACACTGGTAGCTGCTGCTGGACTCCTCCAGACCGCTAATCATTCACGGAAATTGATTTTTGGAACAAAAAAGGCTCCCGCCACCTGTGGAACTCCCCACTGAGGTGCCAACTATATTAACGTAATATTTTACCGAGGAGGGGGGGGGGGTGTCTGTACTCAGCAACAGTGCTTCCAAGCCTCATCCAAGTCAGGTGACCCAAAAGGATACTGTGGTCAATGGTATCAAAGGCCACTGAGAGGTCCAGGATTTATTTTTTATTTATCGTGTCAGGTCAACCAGTCGATTATAACAGAACAAAGCAAACAGACAAAATACAGAATTGTGAGTTTGGTAGTTGATTAGATGTCCTTTGACCAGTATCTGGCCACTTGGAGTGCTTCTGGTATTGCTGCAAGAAGGTCCTCCATTGTGCATGTGGCAGGGCTCAGGTTGCATTGCAGCAGGTGGTCAGTGGTTTGCTCTTCTCCACACTCGCATGTCGTGGATTCCACTTTGAGCCTGCCGCTTTTGGACTCTCGCTTGCTGAGGTGTTCCAGCGAGTGTCTCTGTAGATCTTAGAAAACTATTTCTAGATTTAAGTCATTGACGTGCTGGCTGATACCCAAACAGGAAATGAGCTGGAGATGTCTCTGTCTTGGTCCTTTCACTATTGGCTGCTATTTAGCAATATTGGCTAAGCAGTGTAATTTCTCCAGTGGTGTAGGGCGCAGGCACCCCGTGATAATGCGGCATGTCTCATTAAGAGCCACATCCACTGTTTTAGTGTGGTGAGATGTGTTCCACACTGGGCATGCGTACTCAGCAGCAGAGTAGCACAGCGCAAGGGCAGATGTCTTCACTGTATCTGGTTGTGATCCCCAGGTTGTGCCAGTCAGCTTTTGTATGATATTGTTTCTAGCACCCACTTTTTGCTTGATGTTCAGGCAGTGCTTCTTGTAGGTAAGAGCACGGTCCAGAGTGACTCCCAGGTACTTGGGTGCGCTGCAATGCTCCAGTGGGATTCCTTCCCAGGTGATCTTCAGAGCTCGGGATGCTTGTCTGTTCTTGAGATAAAAGGCACATGTCTGTGTTTTAGATGGGTTAGGGATCAGCTGGCTTTCCCTGTAATAGGCATAAGAGCACTTAGAGCTTCGGAAAGCTTCTGTTCTACCGTCTCAAAGCTCCCTGCTTGAGCGGTAATGGCACAATCATCAGCATAGATGAAACTCTCTGTCCCTTCTGGCAGTGGCTGGTCATTTGTGAAGATGTTGAACATGGATGGAGCAAGCACGCTCCCCTGAGGCAGGCCGTTCTTCTGTTTCCACCATCTGCTTCTCTGGCCCTGGAATTCAACAAAAAAGCTCCTGTTTTGTAGAGGTCCAGGAGATCCAACAGGGACTCATTCCCCCTATCAAGCTCTCTACATAGATCATCCAACCAAGGTGATCGAAGTCATCTCAGTCCCATGGCTGCACCTAAAACCCAACTGAAAGTGATCTAAATCAACGTTTCTCAACCTGGAGGTCGGGACCCCTGGGGGGTTGTGAGGGGGTGTCAAAGGGGTCGCCAAAAACCTCAAGCAAAAACCAAGTTTGGTCCAGACCCATCCTTGTTTGAGTCCACAGAGCTCTCTGGATGTAGGTGAACTACAACTCCAAAACTCAAGGTCAGTGCCTACCAAACCCAGTATTTTCTGTTGGTCATGGGAGTCCTGTGTGCCAAGTTTGGTTCAATTCCATCGTTGGTGGAGTTTAGAATGCTCTTTGATTGTGGGTGAACTATACATCCTAGTAACTCCCAAATGACAAAATCAACCCAACCCCACCAGTATTCAAATTTGAGCGTATTGGGTATTTGTGTCAAATTTGGTCCAGTGAATGAGAATACCCGCCACCCCCCGAGAATTGGAATGAAGGAGTCCACTGACCACCTGGATAATTCCATGCAGATTCAATGCTGGTGGGCATAAAGCAATGTTTCAACCCGGGGGTCACCAGTGGTTTTCAGAGAGGTCACCAAAGACCATCAGAAAACATATTTCTGATAGTCTTAAGAACCCCTTTGGCTGAAGATGTCTCACCTGTCCTTCGCTTCCTTTTTGGAAACACATGGCGAATCATCCTAGCAAAAGCTCTCCTCCACTGTGATTGGCTGGCTTCTCAGCCAAGGGGAGGGCTGTTTCTGAGATTCCAAGCAGGGAGGGGAGAGCAGGCGTGCTTGGTGCATAGCAGCATGGTGCGCATGTGTGGGGTGAGGGAGAGCATATGAGGCTGGAGGGAGGCTCGCACTAGCAAGTCCCTTCAAAGCATAGGGGTTCTGCTCTGTCAGTGATGCCCCTGGGTCATGTACAGAGTACTTGAAGTTACTAGATCACACAGACTCACATAGCACACTGCAGTCTTCTTAAGTTTCAAAATAATAAAGTTTACTGAAAGCATTTCAAGACACGACTACATCTTGGCGGCTGAAAATGGCGACTCACAAAGTAGAGCACTAAACACACAGACAAAGAAACATCTGCCCTCCTGCCTTATCTGTCTTCTAGCTGGTATACTCCCTTTTCTTCCCAGAGCAAAGGAATTCCTGTTATCTCGTTTCAAGGACTCTACTCTCTGGCTATATTCTCTCTCTCTTATAATAACAATCTAATGCACAAATGAACAAAACTGAACATAACTGAATCCATTATTAACACATTGAAAAACATACATATAATACTTACAATTATCCTGACATGCCCCTGTCCAGGAGCCCCAGTGGCGCAGTGGGTTAAACCCCTGTGCCGGCAGGACTGAAAACCCACAGGTCGCAGGTTCGAATCCAGGGAGAGGCGGATGAGCTCCCTCTACCAGCTCCAGCTCCTCATGCGGGGACATGAGAGAAGCCTCCCACAAGGATGATAAAAAAAACATCAAAAATCATCCTGGGCAGTCCTTGCAGACGGCCAATTCTCTCACACCAGAAGTGACTTGCAGATTCTCAAGTCTCTCCTGACACGACAGAAAAAAATGGGGGTTCTGTGTAGGAAGTCTGGCCCAATTCTATCATTGGTGGGGTTCAGAATGCTCTTTGATCGTAGATGAACTATAAATCCTAGCAACTACAACTCCTAAATGACAAAATCAATTCCCGCCACCCCTGAACCCCACCAGTATTCAAATTTGGTCCAGTGAATTAAAATACATCCTGCATATCTGATATTGACATTACAATTCATAACAGTAGCATAATTATAGTTGGAAAGTAACAACAAAAATAATTTTATGGTTGGGGGTCATCAAAACATGAGAAACTAACTGTATCAAGAGGTCGTGGCATTAGGAAGGTTGAGAAACACTGATATAAAGGATTTCTCAGCCGCCTTCATTGCTGTGGAGTAGGATTTCCAACACGCTATACTTTGTGTTTGGTCAGATTCGGAATGGTTGTTCCTGCACGTCTGCTTCGTCGCTACCAGCTCCACATTATACCAATTTAACCAATTCCAGATCCACCTCACTGTAGTTTTGCCTAGCCCACATTGGACTAGTTTCCTTGCCAGAAGGTCATGGGAGACCTTGTCGAAGGCCTTACTGAAATCCAGGTACGCTACATCCACGGCATTCCCCGCATCTACCCAGCTTGTAACTCTATCGAAAAAAGAGATCAGATTCGTCTGGCATGACTTGTTTTTGATAAATCCATGTTGACTATTAGCAATGACCGCATTTGTTTCTAAGTGTTTTCAGACCACTTCCTTAATAATCTTCTCCAGAATCACTCCTGAATGTCCCCTTACACAACACAGAGCCAAATCAGCTCTATGGTATAATGTGGAGCTGGTGCCAAACTCATTCCTCTCATGTATTTATGCATGGCTATCATGTCACCTCTCAGCTTTCTCTTCTTCAGCCTAAACATGCCCAGGTCTTTAAGCCGCTCCTCAGAGGGCTTGTTCTCCAGACGCTTGATCATTTTAGTCGCCCTCCTATGGACTTTCCAGCTTGTCACTATCTCTCTTCAATTGTGGTGCCCAGAATTGGACACAATATTCCAGAGTTGCCAGAGTTGGGGCATCCCAGATGTCCTTGGGAAGTGAGTTCCAGAGTCGAGGGGCCACCACCGAGAAGGTCCTCTCCCTAGTCCCCACCAATCGCGCCTGCGATGGAGGTGGGAGCGTGAGCAGGCCCTCTCCAAGTGATCTAACAGAAAACTAACAAAATGAAGTTCAACAGTGACAAATGCAAGCTACTCCACTGAGGCAGAAAAAAATGAAAGGCAAAGATACAGAATGGGGGACGATGCCTGGCTCAAGAGCAGTACGTGTGAAAAAGATATTATAGTCCTCATGGACAACAAGTTAAACATGAGCCAACAATGTGATGTGACGGCAAAAAAAAGCCGCCACATCACATTGTTGGCTCATGTTTAACTTGTTGTCCACGATGTTTCCAAGGTCTTTTTCACATGTACTGCTCTTGAGCCAGGCACTGTCCCCCATTCTGTATCTTTGCATTTCGTTTTTTCTGCCAAAGTGGAGTCCACCACTCTGATCCTGAGACTCAAGTCCAAAGAATGCAATCCAAAGAAGGCACGTGCCCAACTCTCGTCAAGCAAGGTCATGCTCACAGGATTCTGGGACCAGCACGGAGTCGGACTGATGGATTTCCTAGCAAAGGGGACCAGGATCCCTGGGGCAGACTAAGCTTCACTGCTGCGGAAATGGCTGGAGGCCATCACAACCTAGAGACAATGTGGCATGCTCACCAAAGGTGTCCATCTGCCTTCTGCAAGACAGTGCATCAGTTCACATGTTGTTTCCCTAATAATAATAATAATAATAATAATAATAATAATAATAATAATAATAATATTTATTTATACCCCGCTACCATCTCCCCAAGGGACTCGGTGCGGCTTACGTAAGGCCGAGCCCACAATACATCAATAATAAAACAATAGCAAACAAACAATACAAAACAGTTAAAATACATCTCATAAACCAAAATAAAATAAAATATAAGCAGTACAGTAACACAACAAGCATTTAAAACCTATGGCTGGGCCAAATGTAAAATTAAAATTTTAAAGAGTAATGCTGGGCATGAGCAAGGTAGGATATAACTGGGATGGAAATTTTCGGAAGGGATAGGGAGTGCAAATCAATCAATCCTAAATCAATAATAAAGTGCATTTTGAGGGCATATTGCGGAGAAATTCATTATTCTGGAAAGGCACACTGGAACAACCACGTTTTCAGGCTCCTCCTAAAAATTGCCAGAGTTGGGGCATCCTGGATGTCCTTGGGAAGTGAGTTCCAGAGTCGAGGGGCCACCGCCGAGAAGGCCCTCTCCCTCGTCCCCACCAATCGCGCCTGGGTGGTACCCATGGAGAGAAGGACTCAGAACTGGGCCAAGTTTCATTTCTCTCAGTCCACAGGAAGTGGGCCAGGGAAATCTTTAATGAACACCCCTCGTATGTATATGTATGTATGTGTGTGTATATATATATCTCACATATGCCTACCATTTCCTTTGGAGAGAGCATGTGTCCCTCCCCCCACTTTTGACCCCAGCGAGCCGTGCCTCTCTCCCTGCGCCTGTCAATCACCCCTGGTCTATTTTTAGCCATGTGATGTCATCACTCTCTCCTCCTCTCTCTTTCTCTCTCTTTCAGCTGCTGCTCCATTCCTTCCTTCCTTCCTTTCCTTCCTTTCTTTGGAGGGTCTTCTTTGATTATTATTAATAATAATATTTGTTGGGAAAGCCCCAAAGACAGAAAGGGGATATTAAGGTACTGAATTAATGAATTAATAGGGGAATTAATTAATGGATTATTGTTATTATTATTATTGAGACAGAGAGAAGTCTCGATGGCTATTTATAGAACATTTGGGAATGGACATTCATGGCCACGTTTTCAAACTAGGATTGATGAGTTTACTTATTTGTTGTATTTACTTAGGTTATTGTTATTGTTTGACTTACTTAAGTCGTTCATATTATTTTACTTCATTTAATTTATTAGTATTTTACTTTATTTAATTTATTATTATTATTTAGTGATTTATTATTATTTGATTTGCTTAAATTATTTGTATTGTTTTACTGAATTTAGTGTATTATTCCACCTTATTTATTGTTCATATTATTTAAATTTATTGTTGGTATTGTTTTACTGTATTTATTATTAGTATTATTTTGCTCAATTTATTGTTAGTATTATTTTACTTCATTTATTGATAGCATTATTTTACTTTATTTATTGTTAGTATTATTTTACTTTATTTATTGTTAGTATTATTTTATGGAATTTAATTTATTAATATTATTATTTACCAATTTATTATTATTTGACTTAAATTATTCATATTATTTTACCGAATTTATTGTTGGTATTATTGCACTTCATTTATTTATTATTTTATTTGTTATTTCACTTTATTTATTATTATTTGCTTATTATTGTTTGACTTACTTAAATTATTCATATTATTTTATATTTTACTTAATTTATTATTGTTGTTGTTATTTACCAATTTATTTATTTTTACTTACTTAAATTATTTGTATTGTTTTACTGAGTTTATTGTTAGTAGTATTTTACTTCATTTATTGATAGCATTATTTTACTTTATTTATTGTTAGTATTATTTTACTTTATTTATTGTTGGTATTATTTTATGGAATTTAATTTATTAATATTATTATTTACCAATTTATTATTATTTGACTTAAATTACTCATATTATTTCACTGAATTTATTGTTGGTATTATTTCGCTTCATTTATTTATTATTTTATTTGTTATTTCACTTTATTTATTATTATTTGGTTATTATTGTTTGACTTACATTATTCGTATTATTTTACTGAATTTATTGTTAGTATTATTTTAATGTAATTTAATATATGATGATGATTAGTATTATTTACCAATTTAGTATTGTTTGACTTAGTATTTTTATTAAAAATAAATTCAGTAAAATAATATGAATAATTTAAGTAAGTTGAACAATAATAAGCAAATAATAATAAATAAAGTGAAATAATACCAACAATAAATTCAGTAAAATAATACTAACAATAAATAAATTAAAATAACACTATTTCAGCAATAGTTAAATAGTACATTTAAGTAAGTCAAACAACAACAATAATAATCTAAATAAGTAAATAGTAATATTTTACTTTATTGTCAGTATTATTTTACTTCATTTATTGCTGGTATTATTTTACTTCATGTATTTATTATTATTTACGCATTTCGATTATTATTATTTGACTTACCAAAATTATTTTTATTTTATTTTATTTATTATTAGTATTGTTTTACTTCATTTATTGTTAGTATTATTTTACTCAATTTATTGTTAGTATTATTTTACTCAATTTATTATTACTATTTCCTGATATTATTAGTATTCCTTACTTAAACTATTATTCTTTTACTTGGAGATTATCATTTACTTAAAAAGTATTACCAGTATGTATATTATTATTCTTTCATTTAATTTACAGTTTAAGTAAATTAAAGTATTATTTAATCATTGTTCTTATACTATTTACTTAAATTATTAGTATTACTTAAATTATTATTTATCTAATTTATTATTGTACTTCCTTAACGTCTTATGAATAGATAGATATAGAAATAATAGATATAAATAGAATATATAAACATTATTGCCATATCCGAGTCTGATTCGGTGACCAACGACCCAATCCAAAGCCTGTCCATAGTCCATTCTAAATAGATAGATACATAGATGAATAGATAGATAGATAGATAGATAGATAGATAGATAGATGAATAGATAAAATAGATAAAATAGATAGATAGATGAGTAGATAGAGATAATACATAAATAGATGGCTAAATATAGATAAATAGATAGATGAATAGATAGATAAAGAAAGAAACAGATATTTTGATACAGAGATAGATGATTCGATAAACTGATAGACGAATAGATAGATGAGTAGATAGATAGATAGATAGATAGATAGATAGAGGGATAGATAGAGGGATAGATAAATGAATACATCGATAAATAGATGAACAGAAAAAGAGAGAAATAGAGAAAGATATATATACATAGACGAATAGAGATAGAATAGACTGATGAATAGATAGATAGGCAGATCAATCAATCAATTGATTGATATATAGATAGATGAATAGATAGATGCATATAGATAGATAAATAGATAGATAGATGAAAGAATGAATAGATATAGATGAATAGAGAAATAGATCTAGAAAGACAGATATGTGGATGAATACATAGATAGATGAATAGATAAATAGATAGATGTGTAGATAGAGATAATACATAGATAAATGGCTAGATATAGATAGATAGATAGATAGATAGATAGATAGATAGATAGATGAATAGATAGGTGAATAGATAGGTGAATAGATAGATGAATAGATAGATGAGTAGATAGATAGATGAGTGGATAGATAGATAGATAGATAGATAGATAGATAGATAGATAGAGGGATAGAGGGATAGATAGATAGATAGATAGATAGATAGATAGATAGATAGATAGATAGATGAATAGATAGGTGAATAGACAGATGAATAGATAGATGAGTGGATAGATAGATAGATAGATAGATAGATAGATAGATAGATAGATAGATAGATAGAGGGATAGATGGATAGATAGATAGATAGATAGATAGATAGATAGATAGATAGATAGATAGGGGGATAGATAAATAGATAGATGAATACATAGATAGATACATGAACAGAAAAAGAGAGAAATAAAGATATAGATAGATACATAGATGAATAGATAGAGATAGAATAAACAGATGAATAGAGAAATAGATAGGCAGATTGATTATCAGTAGATAGATCAATGGAAGATAGATAGATGAATAGATAAATTAAAATATAATATAACATAATAAAACTTTATTTATACCCCGCCACCATCTCCTCAAGGGGACTCGGGGCAGCTTACATGAGGCCATGCCCATCAATACAATATACACAATATAACATAAAAACACAACAGAAAATTAAAAAAAAAGATTTTCTAACCTTATATACAAAACCAATGTATATAATCTATATGTACATACATATAGATAGATAGATATAGATGAAATAATGAATAGATATAGATGAATAGATAGAAAAAATAGATCTAGATAGATAGATAGATAGATAAAGGGAAATAATAGATTATGTATTCTATCTATGTCTATTCATCTATCGATCCATCTATCAATCAATCTATTCTATCAATTTATTGGGACCTGAAGGTAGTCCTCTTTTGGGTCCATCACTCTATCACCTAGTCATCTATTCTATCTGTCTATTTAGATTTCTCTCTTGCTGTAGCTATCTAGCTATCTCTATTCACCTATCTATGCGGTAGATAGGTGAATAGAAGATATAGATGAATAGATAGATAGGTGAATAGATAAATAGAATAGATACATAAATAGATGAGATAGGCTGATAGAGAAAGATGGAGATAAATGAAATAGAAAAATAGATAGATAGATAGATAGATAGATAGATAGATAGATAGATAGATAGATAGATAGATAGAGATAGAGTCCACTCTATCTACCTTCAGGTCCCAATAGATACATAGACGGTTAGATAGATGAATAGATAGATAGATAGATAGATAGATAGATAGATAGATAGATGGAAGGAAAGATGGATGGATAAAGACATAGATAGATATGGATAGATATTGATAAAGTGATTGATATTGCTATATAGCTTCAGATAGATAGATAGATAGATAGATAGATAGATAGATAGATAGATAGATAGATAGAATGGACTCTATCTCTATCTATCTATCTATCTATCTATCTATCTATCTATCTATCTATCTATCTCTCTATCTATCTACCTTCAGGTCCCAATAGATATATAGACAGTTAGATAGATCAATAGATGAATAGACAGACAGACAGACAGATAGATAGATAGAGATAGAGTCCACTCTATCTACCTTCAGGTCCCAATAGATACATAGACGGTTAGATAGATGAATAGATAGATAGATAGATAGATAGATAGATAGATAGATAGATGGATGGATGGAAAGATGGATGGATAAAGACATAGATAGATATGGATAGATATTGATAAAGTGATTGATATTGCTATATAGCTTCAGATAGATAGATAGATAGATAGATAGATAGATAGATATAGAGCATCCCATAGCTTTCTTGGTGCTTATTTGATGAATTTTTCTCTCTTTCTCTTCTTTTTCTGCAACCTTCTCTCTTTCCGGTCCCAATCTGTGAAGCACCGTTTTTTTTTTTCACTATTTTTTTCACTATTAGTTGTTGGGTTTTTTGGACCATCGTCATCACGACTTTCACCTCCACAAACAACACAAAAGCATGGCCATTTCATCACGTTTGGCCCTCTGGGAGCAAAAGGAAAGTGTCAGAAATTAAATTCAAATTTTAAAGTTTGTTCTTCTTTTATTATTTATTTATTTATTATTTTAATTTAATTTGAGGGCATTGCAATTTGCAAAGTTTGCTAATTTGCAATACAAATGTGCACATTATTATTAATTTATATTTTTTGCAAATTTGCGATACAATTTGCAAACGTTGCAATTTTTTTTCCCAAATGTGTAATAAAATTTGCCATTTTTGACAAAACTATAATTTAATTTCAAGCTTGCTCTTCTTTTATTTTATTTTTGTTTGGCATTGCAATTTGCTAATTTGCAATTTTTACAATATTTTGCAAATGTGCGATAAGATTTGAAAATATTTGCAAATGTGCGATAAAATTCACAATTTTTGCAATTTTTTTGCAAATGTTTGATAAAAGCCCAAATTTTTGCAATTTTTTGCAAATAACATTTCCAATTTTTGCAAATTTGCAATAAAAATTTGCATTTTTCTAAATTTGCAAAAAATGCAATTTTTGTATTGCCGTTTGACAATAGCTTTCAATGAATTTTTTTACATAAATTACAATTTAAAAAGCATTCTTTTTTAAAGGGCTTATTAATATTTGGTAAATTTGCATGAGCTTAATTCATCCCTGCATGAAATTTACTGCTTTCTGTATGCAAATTAAATTCCTGCACGTTTTAAGACAAACAAGGTTAATTTAATAGAATTTTAATATGCATATAAATTCACACAATATATGTGCATATGTTTGCATATTATGAATACATTTGCATATAGTTAATAAATTGATCAGTAACTTTGCATGCATCCAATATATTTGTGCATGATTTTGCATATGATGAAGAGATTTGCTTATGATGAATAAATTTGCATACAGCCAATATATTTGCAATGCAATTAATAAATTTTCATGTGATTAATACATTTGCATATTTTGCTCATTAGATAAAGGAAGAAGACCGGACTCCACCGCCGACTTCTCCGCCTCCCATTTTTTCAGTGATTCCTGGAGGTTTCATTAAGCAACTCGTTCGTGAAACAGAGAAAGAAGCTAAACTCAAGGAGAAAATCCCACTGAATTCTAAGGAAGACGTAAGTCTATGTAAATGTCGCAAATAAAAATAAATAAATAAATAAATACATCTATCTACCTACTGTATATGTATATCCATTCATCTATCTATTATCTATCTAGTCATCTATCAATTCACCAGTCTACCTATCCATTCATCTACCAATCCAGTCATTCATGTATCTATCTGTCTACGCATTCATCTATATCTATCACCAATCTACCTATCCATCTATCTATCCATTCATCTATCTGTCACTCCATCTATTCATTGATCTATTTATCCATTTATCTATCTAGTCATCTATCAATTCACCAGTCTACCTATCCATTCATCTACCAATGCAGTCATTCATGTATCTATCTGTCTACGCATTCATCTATATCTAAGGCTTGGTTCATCAAGAAAAAAAATGGTTCTAAACTCGTTTCGTATCTACGGGGCGCCCACGTTTCAAATCTGAGAGGATTTCGGAAATTTCAGATTTCAAATTTTCGATATTTACGAAATTTCGTAAATATACAAATCGATTCGTTAATGGTGGACGCTTTTCCTTGCTTCCACCTTGTTTACTTGTGTTTTCTAGCCCTATAATTTGGAAGCAGTTTGCTTGAACGTTCTGTTGTCCCAGATTATTTCCCAGGATAATCCAGATTATTTGCTAAATTATTTTTCTTGCACAGCAATTTGCTACAGACTTTGAGTTCTTGATAGATACACTGAATTAAGTGCTTCTAGCTATTTTTGTTGTTATAATAATAACATAATAATATAATATAATATACAATAATATAATATAATAATATTATAATAATATAATATAATAATAATAAAATATAATATATATTATTATTATATTATATTATATTATATTATTGTATATTATATTATATTATATTATATTATATTATATTATATTATATTATATTATATTATATTCTAGCTGTACCTGGCAACGCATTGCTGTGGCATTGAGTGATGGTATGAAAAATAAAGTAACGAGAAATGTTGGGCAAGAAGGATGCCAGGAGAAAGAGGAGGGAGGGGGGAATGTGGGATTTGCCAGCTGGAAGGAAGGAAGGAAAGAAGGAAGGAAGGAAGCCCAGTGCAGTCTAGAGTGAGGCAAGAAGAAGCATGAGGAAAGAGGAGGGAAGCAGCAGAGCAAAGGTGGCCGGCAGGAGGGGAGAGAGAGTGGAAATTCATCGGCTTAAGCTGAGGCCAGGGACCGGAAGTGGGTTAAGCCCAGGGACTGGAAGTGGGGTAAATGCGCAGCTTGCTACCGGGGGAGGGAAGAGAAACTGTGAGATTGTAAAACTTGTAAAAAAAATAACTTTCGTAACTATTTTTCAAAAATAATTACAAAAAATGGGGAAATTGTTTCGATTCTTAATTACTCTTCACACTATTCCTTCATGGCTCGATACTGGATCGAAGCTAATTTAAATACGAATTCATAACGAGTTTAGAAACTAATGAACACGATCAACCAAGCCTAATATCTATCACCAATCTCCCTATCCGTCCATCTATCCATTCATCTATCTGTCACTCCATCTATTCATTGATCTATTTATCCATTCATCTATCAATTCATCTATCTATCTATCTATCTATCTATCTATCTATCTATCTATAATATCTGTGTATTCATCTATCATTTCATCAATATATTCATCTATCCATTGATTTATCAATCTATCCATTGATCTATCTATGAATCATTGAGCTATCTATCAATTCATCTATCTATCTATCCACTCATTCACCTATCTATCTTTATCTATCTATCTATCTATCTATCTGTCATTGAGCTATCCATTCATGTACCAAACTCTGCATATTTTACATTGCCCTGTCTTTTAAAAATTTTAATCCTTGAATTTGGCCCTGCCCATGGTGATCATTTTTAATGTCGTAATGTTTTGATTTTCTATTGTTGTGTCACTTATATACATTGGTTTTGTATTTTAGGTTATTTTATTTTTTTATTTTCTGTTGTGCTTTTGTGTTATATTGTGTATATTGTATTGATGGGCATGGCGTCATGTAAGCCGCCCCAAGTCCCCTTGGGGAGATGGTGGTGGGGTATAAATAAAGTTGTTGTTGTTGTTGTTATTATTATTATTATTATTATCATCATCATCATCTATTTTTCGATCACTGTCTTTCTATCTACCATATTTGTTTATCCATTTCTCTATCCATCTATCCATCCAACCAACCATCTTTCTTTTCATTTATCTTCCCATAATTTCTCTGTCTATCTAGCCATCAATCCATCCATCTATCCATCCACTATATCTACCTATCTACCCACCCACTTTAAATCTATCACTTTATATCCATCTCTTTCCATCCATCCATCCATCCATCCATCCATCCATCCATCCATCCATCCAGATATTTCTATATCCATCCACCCACTGTATCTACCTATCTATCCACCCACTTTATATCTATCAATTATCTATCCATACATACATATTTCCATCCATTCGTCCTTCCATATATTTCTCTATTTATCCACCCATCCTCTTTCCATTTATCCACCCAGATATTTCCCTATCTATTGATCAGTCTATCCATCCATCCATCGATCCATCCACTCAATACATTTACCTACCTTCTCATAACAACACCAGAGGCATTCCAAATGGCCAAAGGACATTCAATATAATGTCAAGTTTTTAAACTTTATTCTTTTCAACTGTACTCTTGGTTTGCTTCTGATACGATAAATCTATCTATCTATCTATCTATCCATCCTTCCATCCATCTCTCCATCCATCTTTCCATCTATCCAGATATTTCTGTATCCATCTACCTATTTATCATCCATCTTTCTTTTCATTCATGCTTCTATCTATCCATCCATCCATCCATCCATCTACTGCATCTACCTATATATCTGCCCATCCATGAATCATATCTATCTATCTATCTATCTATCTATCTATCTATCTATCTATCTTATCTATCTATCTATCTATCTATCCATCCATCCATCCATCCATCCATCCATCCACTGCATCTACCTATATATCTGGCCATCCATTCACTCCATATCTATCTATCTATCTATCTATCTATCTATCTATCTATCTATCTATCTATCTATCTATCTATCTATCTATCCATCCATCCATCCATCATCCATCCATCCATCCACTGCATCTGAGCCATAATGAAGTTGAACCTCATTCTATCTATCTATCTATCTATCTATCTATCTATCTATCTATCTATCTATATCCATCCATCCATCCATCCATCCATCCATCTACCAATCCATCCATTTATCTATCTATCTATCTATCTATCTCATCTATCTATCTATCTATCTATCTATCTATCTATCTATCTATCTATCTATCTATCTATCCATCCATCCATCCATCCATCCATCCATCCACTGCATCTACCTATATATTTGCCCATCCATTCACTCCATATCTATCTATCTATCTATCTATCTATCTATCTATCTATCTATCTATGTATCTATCTATCTATCTATCTATCTATCTATCTATCTATCCATCCATCCATCCATCCATCCATCCATCCATCCATCCATCATCTATCTATCCATCTCATCCATCTATCTATCTATCTATCTATCTATCTATCTATCTATCTATCTATCCATCCATCCATCCATCCATCCACTGCATCTATATCTGGCCATCCATTCACTCCAGATCTCTATCTATCTATCTATCTATCTATCTATCTATCTATCCATCTATCCTTCAATCAATCTATCAATCTATCCATCCATGCATCTCTCCTTGCTTTCCTTATCTATTGATAGATCTATCTATCCATTCATCTCTCTTCACTTTCAGTGTTCATCCCATATTATTTATTTATTTATTTAATATCTCACTTTATCTCACCATATGGAGAGTCAAAGCGGCTCACAATTGAAAACATTACAACTTAAAATATACAAATATAAAATAATAAAACAGTATTATAATTATATATTATCAGTAGTGTTAGAATTAATGTATTATTTTTATATTAAAATAATGTTATATATTATTATATTGCATTATTACTTTTATATTATATTATATTATAATATTTTCAATATTATATGTATATATAATATATTATTAGCATAGCACTATATTAGTATTATATATTATTATGTTGTACTATATTATTATACCACAATACATATAATATACCACCAGTATATTATACTATTATTATGTAATATAGTGTATTATGTCATAAGTTGTAGTATATACAATATATTACATTATTAATATTATATATAACACATTAGTATTGTTATATTACAATGTTATTATTTCTATACATTATTATATTGTATATATTGAGGGGCTTCCAAGTGAAGTTGCAAGAGACATGATCCAGTCCATCCATCCATCTCTCCTCCCTTGTAGTGATCATCTCGTATTGATAGGTGATTGGTTTCTTCCACAGCCTCCAGGGAAAGTGGACGATGGCTCCGTGATCAAGGACACCACCAACCTGTGGGAAGCTGGTCAAGGGATGGCCAATAGCAAAGGTCAAGGGTCGCTGGTCCAGGGCTGGTTGAATGGCGAGGGTGAAGGAATGACCAAAATCCCAGAAAAGAAGAGAGGAGCCGATCTGAGGGTCGGGTCACCATCCTCTCCTTCCAATCCCTCCCCACTTCCCAGGACTTTGTTTTCACCCGAAGGAGGGAAAAAGGATCCGGAGAAGGTACCAGAAGCAGGGAAGAAGGCCCACCATCCGACACCGTGGAGCAAACAACGCTTAGAGGGCCTTGGAAAAGAGAATGTGAAAACAAGGGTGAAGGATGAGTGTGTCACCGGGCGGACAAGCCTCAGGGCAAATAAAGGGATGAATAAGGAGAAAGCAATGGGAGAAATGGGGAAGAAAACGGGAGAAAACAAGGAGAAAATGGGAGAGATAATTGGGAAAAAACCATGGGAAAACAAGGAGAAAATGACAGAAGAAACAGGGGGGAAAGTGGGCGAAAACAAGGAGAAAATAACAGGAAAAATGGGGGGAAACAATGAGAAAATGACAGAAGAAACAGGGGGGAAAGTTGGAGGAAACAAGGAGAAAATAACAGGAGAAACAGGAAGAAAAGTGGGAGAAAAGAAGGAGAAATTGGTGGGAGAAACAGAGAAAAAAATGGGGGAAACCAAGGAGAAAACAAGAGAAATAACTGGGAAAAAACTATGGGAAAATGAGGAGAAAATGACAGGCGAAAAGGGGAAAAAAGTGGGAGAAAGCAAGGAGAAAAGAATGGGAGAAATGGGAAAAAAGGTGGGAGAAAACAAGGAGAAAACAGCGAAAAAAGTGATAAAAAATAAGGAAGAAATGAGGGGAAAGGTGGAAGAAAACAAGGAAAAACCAAGAGTAATAACTGGGGAAAAACAAGGGGAGAAAATAATGGGAGAAACGGGGGGAAAAGTGATGGAAAGTAAAGAAGAAATGGGAGAAAACACAGAGAAAATCAAGGACATTGGAGAAAAACGGGAGCAAAAATCATCAATAGAAGAAACAGGAGAAAACGAGGAAAACAAAGTCGATCTTGGAGAAATCACTGATTCTTCAGAGAAGGTGAATTTGGTTTGTATAACAAATATTTGTAATTCGATGCATATGAATGACTTCTAAAAGATATGCAAATTGATATGCAAGTGTGATTTTTTAAATATGCAAATTGCTATTTTTCTCTCCTTCTTCTTCCTAGGAAGATGTCTGGTACGAAACGGAGAAAGTTTGGTTGGTCCAGAAAAATGGCTTCACCCTGGGTAAGATTTATTAATCAATCAATCAATCAATCAATTAAATGGTAGACTAATTAATCAATCAATAATAAATTAATTAGAGTAATTAATTCATTGCTTTTATTTATTTATTTAACTGATTATTGATTCAATCAATCAATTAATTGATTGATTGATTAATTGGTTGATCATTTAATTAACCAACCAATAAATTAATATAATAATAACTTTATTCTTA
Source organism: Anolis sagrei ordinatus (assembly GCF_025583915.1). Taxonomy (NCBI): domain Eukaryota; kingdom Metazoa; phylum Chordata; class Lepidosauria; order Squamata; family Anolidae; genus Anolis; species Anolis sagrei. Next base: position 49,440,561 of record NW_026847771.1, read on the forward strand.
TATCCTTAAGAGACAAAGATAGAACGAGTGCTAGACAAAGAATTTTGGACATAGAAGCACAAAAACATATCGCCACACTCAGTAAGATTGCCAACCTGGAATGGCTGAGCCAATATAAACGTACCTTTCAAATGGCCAACTATCTAAAAATTCAAATACAAAAATATTTTAGGGAGGTATTCACTCGAGCAGGGGCAGCTCAACCCATTACGCATAGTAAGCATTTGCAGTATAGTTGATTTTGCTCAGGGGCGCTCTTGAGGCACTTTTGGGGAGAAATAGACCTTGACATATGTGAGTTGCAATTACTGGGATGTATAGTTCACCTACAATCAAAGAGCATTCTGAACTCCACCAATGATGGAATTGAACCAAATATGGCACACAGAACTCCCACGACGAACAGAAAATATATATCAGTGATTGGTTGGGGGGGGGGGGGAATACTGTTTGCTTACCATTGAAAATTACCTAGGGCCGCCTCTGCACTCGAGCTGGATTTGATCAGCTTGATACAGTGGTCAGATATGGGAGATTTAACAGCATCCCGTATAATGAACGGATTTGTCTCTGCGGAGCACCTGGAGACACACATATGATTTGATTGTAAATTGTATCAGAAGGCAAAAGACTTCTACCTTGGTCCATATATCAAATGGACAATGTATTGGGAATCTCACATCAGAACATATTTTATGTGTGGCCAAGACCCAAAAATAACATATAAAACATCTTTTTATTTAAGCAAAACAATATGTGTTGTCGAAGGGTTTAATGCCTGGAATCACTGGGTTGCTGTAAGTTTTTCGGGTTGTATGGCCAAGTTCCAGAAGCATTTTCTCCTGATGTTTCACCTGCATCTATGGCAGGCATCCTCAGAGGTTGTGAGGTGTGTTGGAAACTAGGCAAAATTGGGTTTATATATCTGTGGAATAATGCCCAGGGTGGGAGAAAGAACTCTTGTCTGTTGGAACTAGGTGTGAATGTTTCAATTGGCCACCTTGATTAGCATTTGATGGCCTGATAGTTTTTACTTCCTGGAGGCATCCTTTGTTGAAATGTGATTAGCTGTCCCTAATTGTTTCTTGACTGGCACTCGCCTGTCTTTATTTACTGTTATGATTTTAGAGTTTTTTAATACTGGTGGCCAGATTTTGTTCATTTTCATGGTTTCTTCCTTTCTGTTGAAATGATGCACATGCTTGTGGATTTCAATGGCTTCTTTGTGTTGTCTGAGAACCACATATGTGGGGCTGATTGGGGTAAATTGTAGGGGTAATGCGGAAACATGACGTATATTTTCTGTTTCATCATATTTATTTATTGTTATAAGTGTTTTACTTAACTTACTATATAGAGTGTAATCAAGTTTTATCAAGCCTTTTGTTTGGTTTGGTATTGTGATATGGCTTAAGGGTTAATCAATAAGATTTATTAATTATTGATAACTAGTGAACCGATGATTAAAGGCACATTGGAACATCATCCAGGTTTTTAGGTCTTTACGAAAGGTGGACAGGGTGGGCGCTAATCCAATCTCTCTGGGGAGGGAGTTCTAGAACCAGGGGGCCACCACCAAGAAGGTCTTGGTAGATGATCTTCGCCGGGAGCTTGACAGGGGGAGTGTGTCCCTGTTAGTTCTGCTGGACCTCTCAGCGGCCTTCAATACCATCGACCACGGTATCCTTCTGGGACGCCTCACAGATATGGGACTTGGGGGTACTGCTTTGCAGTGGCTCCGGTCCTTTCTTGAGGGACGGTCTCAGAAGGTGTTACTGGGTGACACCTGTTCGGCCCCACAACCATTGTTGTGTGGAGTTCCACAGGGTTCAATTCTGTCCCCGATGTTGTTTAACATCTACATGAAGCCGCTGGGGGAGATCATACGGAGTTTCGGATTGAGATGTTATCTCTACGCAGATGATGTCCAAATCTGTCACTCCTTCTCACCTGTTACCAAGGAGGCTGTCCAAACCTTGAACTGGTGCTTGGCCGCTGTGTCGGACTGGATGAGAGCTAACAAATTGTAATTGAATCCAGACAAGACAGAGGTCCTACTGGTCAGTCGTAAGGCCAAACAGGGCATAGGGTTACAGCCTGTGTTAGATGGTGTTACATTCCCCTTGAAGACGCAGGTTCGCAGCTTGGGAGTGATCCTGGACTCATCGCTGAGCCTGGAACCCCAGGTCTCGGCGGTGGCCGGGAGAGCTTTTGCACAATTAAAACTTGTGCGCTAGTTGCGCCTGTACCTTGGGAGTCAGATCTGGCCACAGTGGTCCACGCTCTTGTTACATCCCGTATAGATTACTGCAACGCACTCTACGTGGGGTTGCCTTTGAAGACTGTTCGGAAACTTCAATTAGCCCAACGGGCGGCAGCCAGATTACTCACCGGAGCGTCATACAGGGAGCATACCACCCCTCTGCTATGTCAGCTCCACTGGCTGCCGATCCAGTTCCGAGCACAATTCAAAGTGCTGGTTTTGACCTACAAAACCCTATATGGCTCCGGCCCAACGTACCTGTCCGAACGCATCTCCTTCTACGTCCTGCCTCGGAGTTTAAGATCTTCTGGGGAGGCCCTGCTCTTGGCCCCACCTCTATCACAAGTGAGATTGGTGGGGACGAGGAGCAGGGCCTTCTTGGTGGTGGCCCCTCGCCTGTGGAATTCGCTTCCCGGGGAAATTAGGTCATCAACATCCCTCCTCTCTTTTAGAAGGAAACTAAAAACATGGATATGGGACCAGGCCTTGGGGTAATCTGGCAGACAGACAAAGGACAATGACGACTAGAATTGGATAGGATTTGACAATGCGGAATGAACTACGGATTCTGAGCTTGGCGAAAGTTGATCATTAGATTGGTTTTTATTAATTGTGTTGTATAACTGGATTGTTTTAATTGTTTTATAATTGTTGTTGATATATGTTTTATCTTATTATCTGTTTTGCTGGCATCGAACTGTGCCTTTTGTAAGCCGCCCTGAGTCCCCCCTCGGGGGTTGAGAAGGGCGGGGTAGAAATGCGCGAAATAAATAAATAATTAATAAAAGGCCCTCTCTCGGTCCCACCTCTGTCACAAGCTACAAGAGAGGAGATTCCATCTGAACATGAGGAAGAACTTCCTGACTGCGAGAGCCGTTCAGCAGTGGAACTCTCTGCCCCGGAGTGTGGTGGAGGCTCCTTCTTTGGAAGCTTTTAAACAGAGGCTGGATGGCCATCTGTCAGGGGTGATTTGAATGCAATATTCCTGCTTCTTGGCAGGAGGTTGGACTGGATGGCCCATGAGGTCTCTTCCAACTCTATGATTCTATGATTCTATTATTCTAAGCATGGTTGGTTGGGACAACCACACCAACCACACTTGTGATGGAGGTGGGACTGAGAGGAGGGCCTCCCCAGCATATCTTAAAGCTCACGCAGGTTCGTAGGGGAAGATGTGATTGCAGAGAGCATCAAGCGTCAGCGCTGTGTCCAGACTGCAGACCTGTGTTCTCAGAGGGAGTGTGACCCCAATGAGCACAGGTTGCCACCCTATACTCCGATCGGCCGCACAACTGACCAGGATGACCTCTGTCTTGTCAGGATTAAGCTTGAGTTTGTTAGCCCTCATCCAGTCCATTACAATGGCCAAGCACTGGTCCAGGATCCAGGGGCTTCCTTGGAATTTGGTGGAAAGGAGTAGTAGAGTTGAGTGTCATCTGCGTAGAGATGGCACCGAACTCCAAAACTCTGAATTACCTCACCCAACAGTTACATGTAGATAGTAAAAAGCATGGGAGATAGAATGGAACCTTTCAGGACCCCACAGGTCAAAGGCCAGGGGTTCGAGCAGCTGTCCCCCAGCTTCACCAACTGAGTGTGACCCTCCGGCAAGGTGCAGAACCACGGCAAAAGAGCGCCCCCAAGACTCATTCCGGCAAGCCACCTCAGAAGGATAGCATGGTCAATGGTATCGAAAGCTGCTTGAGATGTCCAAGAGAACCAGCAGGGTCACACTCCCCCTGGCAAGCTCTCTGTGGAGGTCATCCACCAAGGCAACCAAAGCTGTCTCTGTACTGTGACCAGGCCTGAAACCAGACTGCAATGGATCCAGATAATTAGTTTCATCCACGAATCCTTGGAGCCTATGAGGTCTCTTCCAAATATATGATTCTATAATCTATCTATCCATCTATGTATATATATTGGAACCTCAAGGTAGGCTTCTCTTAGGTACACTGCTCTATCTATCTTACTTACTTAGGCGATCCCTTGTTGTCCGAGTAGGATAGTCTTCCAAGGTCAGTGTACTGGTGGGTCCATAGGTGACTGTGGAGCCCCATTCTTGACCTGCATATTCTCCCGCAGTGAGGGCATTGGTTTCCAGGTGGAAGGCGGTCCTGGTTGGGGTTGGCTTGACACGCCTTCCTCTTGGCACGTTTCTCTCTTTTGCCCTCCATTCGTGCCTCTTCAAATTCTACAGCACTGCTGGTCACAGCTGACCTCCAGCTGGAGCTCTCAAGGGCCAGGGACTTCCCAGTTCTCAGTGTCTATGCCAGAGTTTTTCAGGTTGGCTTTGAGCCCATCTTTAAATCTCTTTTCCTGCCCACCAACATTCCGTTTTCCGTTCTTGAGTTCGGAGTAGAGCAACTACTTTGGGAGATGGTGATCAGGCATCCGGACAACATGGCCGGTCTAGTGGAGTTGATGGCGGAGGACCATCGCTTCAGTGCTGGTGGTCTTTGCTTCTTCCAGCACGCTGACATTTGTCCGCCTGTCTTCCCAAGAGATTTGCAGGATTTTCTGGAGGCAGCGCTGATGGAATCGTTCCAGGAGTTGCATGTGACGTCTGTAGACAGTCTCCGTCTCGCAGGCGTATAGCAGGGTTGGGAGGACAATAGCTTTATAAACAAGCACCTTGGTATCCCTACGGATGTCCCGGTCCTCAAACACTCTGCTTCATTAAAAGCTGCACTCGCAGAGCTCAGGCAGTGTTGTATTTCAGTGTCAATGTTGACTTTGATGGAGAGGTGGCTGCCAAGGTAGCAGAAATGGTCAACGTTTTATAACGTTACACCATTAAGCTGTATTTCTGGCATTGGAGAGGGATTGGCTGGTGACTGCTGGAACAGCACTTTGGTTTTCTCGATGTTCAATGACAGGCCGAGCTTCTCGTGTGCTTCTACAAAGGTGTTTAGAGTGGCTTGTAGATCTTCTTCTGAATGTGCACAGATGACGTTGTCATCAGCATACTGGATGCTGTTGTAACCTTGGTTTTGGCTTTCAGTCTGCTGAGGTTAAATAGCTTGCCATCTGTCTGATAGATGATTTCCACTCCGGTGGGAAGCTTCCCGTCAACAAGATGAAGTATCATAGCAATGAAGATGGAAAATAAAGTTGGGGCAATAACACATCCCTGTTTGACATTTATCAATCTATCTATCTATCTATCTATCTATCTATCTATCTATCTATCTATCTATTCATCTATTAATTCTATCCTCATTATTTTTTCAGCAACTGAACTGAAACCCGATGTAGGGACCCCTGAACTCCCTCCAGGGATGGTCCGGGTTCGAATCGAGTCAGACAGTTCTGTGTTGGAAGTTGACGAGGAACAGATCCAGAAGGTGAGTTTCCCAAGGACGGAATGATAAGATATGGAGTTCCCATCATTCTCAAAATGGCAACCAAGGAGACTCCTCTCTTGTTGTGAACATCTTCCCTCTCTCTTCCTGAATAATAATAATATTATAATAATGACAACTGGGATCACAGGCAAGCATGGTCTGGGACAACAAAATGAAGCGGGACGCAGGCTGATAGAATTTTGCCAGGAAAACTCACTGTGTATAACAAACACTCTCTTCCAACAACCTAAAAGACAGCTTTATACATGGACCTCACCAGATGGTCAACACCGAAATCAGATTGACTACATCCTTTGCAGCCAAAGGTGGCGGACATCCATCCAGTCGGTGAAAACAAGACCTGGGGCTGACTGTAGCTCAGATCATGAACTTCTTATTGCTCAATTTAGAATAAAACTAAAGAGATCAGGGAAAACACACAGACCAGTTAGATATAATCTCACTAACATTCCTAGCGAATATACAGTGGAAGTGAAGAACAGATTTAAAGCACTAGATTTAATAAACAGAGTCCCAGAAGAACTATGGACAGAAGTCCGTGACATTATCAGGAGGCGGCAACAAAGTACATCCCAAAGAAAAAGAAAACCAAGAAGGCAAAATGGTTGTCTGCTGAGACACTGGAAGTAGCCCAAGAAAGGAGGAAAGCAAAAGGAAACAGTGATAAGGGGAGATATGCCCAGTTAAATGCGCAATTCCAGAGGTTAGCCAGAAGAGAGAAGGAACTATTTTTAAATAAGCAATGCATGGAAGTGGAAGAAGACAACAGAATAGGAAGGACAAGAGACATCTTCCAGAAAATTAGAAACACTGGAGGTAAATTTCAGGCAAAAATTGGCATGATAAGAAACAAAGATGGCAGGGACCTAACAGAAGCTGAAGAGATCAAGAGAAGGTGGCGAGACTATACAGAAGATCTGTATAGGAAGGATAATAACATTGAGGATAGCTTTGACGGTGTGGTGAGTGAATTAGAACCGGACAGCCTGAGGAGTGAGGTGGAACGGGCCTTAAGAAGCATTGCTAACAACAAAGCAGCAGGAGACGATGGGATCCCAGCTGAACTGTTTAAAGTCTTGGAAGAGGATGCTGTCAAGGTGATGCATGCCATATGCCAGCAAATATGGAAAACACAAGAATGGCCATCAGACTGGAAAAAATCAACTTATATCCCCATACCAAAAAAGGGAAATGCAAAAGACTTCTCAAACTTTTGTACAGTGGCCCTTATTTCTCATGCCAGTAAGGTAATGCTCAAGATCCTGCAAGGAAGACTCCAGCAATACATGGAGAGAGAGTTGCCAGATGGACAAGTTGGGTTTAGAAAAGGCAGAGGAACCAGAGACCAGATTGCCAATATCCGCTGGGTAATGGAGAAAGGCAGGGAGTTTCAGAAAAACATCTATTTCTGCTTCATTGACTATTCCAAAGCCTTTGACTGTGTGGATCATAATAAATTGTGGCAAGTCCTTGGTGAGATGGGCATACCAAGCCACCTTGTCTCTCTCCTGAGGAATCTGTACAAGGACCAAGTAGCAACAGTCAGAACTGACCACGGAACAACAGACTGGTTCAAGATTGGGAAAGGCGTACGGCAAGGCTGCATACTCTCACCCAACCTTTTTAACTTGTATGCAGAAAACATCATGCGATGTGCAGGGTTTGAGGAATGCAAGGCTGGGGTGAAAACTGCTGGAAGAAACATTAACAACCTCAGATATGCAGATGACACCACTCTGATGGCCGAAAGCGAGGAGGAGCTGAGGAGCCTTCTAATCAAGGTGAAAGAAGAAAACGCAAAAGCCGGGTTGCAGCTAAACATAAAAAAAACCCCAAGATTATGGCAACAAGAATGATTGACAACTGGAAAATAGAGGGAGAAAATGTGGAGGCCGTGACAGACTTTGTATTTCTAGGCGCAAAGATTACTGCAGAAGCAGACTGTGGCCAGGAAATCAGGAGACACTTACTTCTTGGGAGGAGAGCATTGTCCAGTCTTGATAAAAAGGTGAAGAGTAGAGACATCAGACTGGCAACAAAGATCCGCCTAGTCAAAGCCATGGTATTCCCTGTAGTCACCTACGGATGTGAGAGCTGGACCTTAGGGAAGGCTGAGCGAAGGAAGAGAAATGCTTTTGAGCTGTGGTGTTGGAGGAAAGTGCTGAGAGTGCCTTGGACTGCGAGAAGATCCAACCTGTCCATACTTCAAGAAATAAAGCCTGTCTGCCCATTGGATGGAGGGATAGTAGAGGCAAAGATGAAGTACTTTGGCCACATCATGAGGAGACAGGAAAGCTTAGAGAAGACAATGATGCTGGGGAAAATTGAAGTTAAAAGGAAGAGGGGCCGACCAAGGGCAAGATGGATGGATGGCATCCTTGAAGTGACTGGACTGACCTTGAAGGAGCTGGGGGTGGTGACGGCCGACAGGGAGCTCTGGTGTGGGCTGGTCCATGAGGTCACGAAGAGTCGGAGACGACTGAACGAATGAATAACAACAACAACAACAACAACAATATGACGGTTCTGGCACAAGCCAGTCAAGGTGGTCCCAGCAGTTAATCAGAACACTGGGTGCAGTGCCTAAAGACCTTGGCCTGCACTTAAACACAATCTGCACTGACAAAATTACCATCTGCCAGCTGCAAAAGGCCACCTTACTGGGATCTGCACGCATTATTCGCCAATACATCACACAGTCCTAGATACTTGGGAAGTGTCCAATATGTGATCCAATACAACAGCCAGCAAAGTGATCTTGTTTGCTGTGTACTCATCTTGTTGTGTTAATAATTAATAATAATAATAATAATAATAATAGTAATAGTAATAGTAATAGTAATAGTAATATATTATTATATGAACCCTAACAGACCAACCCTTCAAGGTTCGACTATGCCGAAGACTTGGCCTCACTCGTTAGCCTTAATGAGTCGAGTGCCATCAACACCCTCATCCACCGCTTCCGGTCACAGCTGGTTTACACTTATTCCGGTCCAGATCTGATAGTCATTGAACCATGGTCTTCTACAAACAACACTTCTAAGAAGGTACAATTGTTTCCTTCTACAGTCTTTCTCAAAATGGCCTCCTTCCCATATATTGAATGTGGTGGAGTCCCTTTCTATGGAAGCTTTTAAACAGAGGCTGGATGACCATCTGTCAGGGGTGCTTTGAATGGGATTTTCCTGCTTCTTAGCAGAGGGTTGGACTGGATGGCCCATGAGGTCTCTTCCAACTATGATCTATTATTCTATATAGCTCTACTATCTAAAGTCCTTCTCAAAATTGTAACCTTCCCATTGAACCTATAGATAACTCCATTGACCTCTACAGTCCTTCTCAAAATGACAGCCTATGATATATCATAATGTAATAATATAAATTTATAATATATTACAATAATTAAATATATTATAATAATATAACATGGTATAATATAATAATAATGTAAATTATGATATATCATAATATAATAATGTATAGTTAGCTCTATTTCCCTCTACAGTCCTTCTCAAAATGGCCACCTTGCCCTTCAATGTATAGATAGCTTCGCTTCTTTCTATATTCTTTTCAAAATGGCCGCCTTCCCATGCAATATATAGATAATAGTTCTACTTCTGTCTACAGTCCTTATCAAAATGCCCATCTTCCCATTCAAATTATAGATAGCTCCACTTCCTTCTCAAAATGGCCGTCTTCCCATTGAACCTAGAGATAGCTCCACTTCTATCTAAAGTCTTTCTCAAAATTGCCATTTTCTCATTGAAACTATAGGTAGCTCAGTTTCTATCTAAAGTCCTCAAGATGGCCACCTTCTCACTTCCTCTTCTCCTGCAGGCCTTCAAAGGGAAGCGGGATGTGATGTCTCCCCACATTTTCTCTGTGGCTCAGAAGGCCTACTGGACCATGCTGACTCAACGCCAGGACCAGACCATAATCCCTTTGGGGAGATCGGGTTCAGGGAAGACCACTTGTTGCCAGAATGTTCTTGAGTACCTGGTGGAGCATGCAGGCAGTGTGGACAACCGGGTCACAGGTCAGTTTTGGGCCACAAGGGCCGACCAATGCCTTGACCGACCACTCAATGGTCGAGTCCATGGGTGAACAGGATGGACTCATTCACCAATGGGATGGACTCAACTCAGCAGTTGAGTCCATTGGTCAACCATAGGTGGGACCGACCAATGGAATGGATCCATTGACCAATGAATTGACACAACACTCAATGGTTGAGTCCATGGGTGAACGCTAGATTGCACTGGCCAATGAGATGGACTGATTCACTCAATGGTATTGACCAATGTGTTGATTCAGTGGGTCCATTGACTCAGTGGTGTTGACCCAACACTCAGCAGTTGAGTCAATGAGTCAACTGTAGATAGAGCTGAACAACGGGATGGACTCAACTTGAGTCCATGGGTCAAAATGTAGATGGGACTGATGGGGATGGACCTATTGACCAGTGCATTGACCCAACACTCAACCATTGAGTACATGGGTCAATCATAGAGGGGACTGACCGACAGGATGGATCCATTGACCAATGCATTGACCCAACACTCAAAAGTTAAGTCCATTGGTCAACTGTAGATGGACTGACCAATAGGATGGACCCATTGGCCAATGTATTGACCCAACACTCAAACATTGAGACCATTGGTTAACTTTAGATGGGACTGGTCAATGGGATGGACCTATTGACCAATGCATTGACCCAACACTCAACGGTTGAGTCAATGGATTAACCGTACATGGGACTGACCAACGGGATAGACTCATTCACTCAATGTCATTGACTAATGAGTTGACGCAATGGGTCTACTCAATATTTTTGCCCATAGACTTAATGGTGTTGACCCAATGCATTGACCCAACATTCAATGGTTGAGTCCATGGGTCAGTCATAGATAGGACTGAGCAGCAAGATGGACCCATTGACCAATGCATCGATCCAACACTCAACAGTTAACTTGTTTTATGTTTCAGTGGAGAAGATCCAGGCCATGTTCACTATCCTCCAGGCCTTCGGGGCAGTCAGTGATGGCCGTAATGGAGCATCCACCCGGTTCTCAATGGCCATGGCGCTGGACTTCAACGCTGCAGGACACATCACGGCTGCCCACCTTCAGGTAAAACCCTCCTATGTCTGTCCCTCTGGATGGTTGACCACCAGAAAGGGCCAATCATGGAAGACTTTCCTTTTCCAGACAATGCTTTTGGAGAGGATCCGCGTCACACAGCAACCGGACGGAGAGGGCAATTTCAACGTCTTCACTCAGATGTTAGCCGGACTTGACCTGGACCAGAGGTACAATACAGTCATGCTGATGATTATAATGATGATGGTGATGATGATTATTATTGTATTTATACCCTGCTTTATCTCTGTAATATAAATATATTATTTAATAATATAATTATAATATAAAATCATAGTTATATTATTAAATTCTTTCTCTTTTCTGCAAAGGACCCTCCTCCACTTGCATCATATGAGGGACAGCAACTCCTTCGGAATCCAGCCTCCTTCTACTGTGAGTCCCATCATCCATATACAATTATATTAATTATAATAAATATAATATACCTTCAAATGTCACAATTCCCCCAATTAATTAACGAGCCCCCATCTTTGACGGCCACAGGCGGAGGAGAGGCAATCGTACAAGGCTTCCTTCTCTGGCCTTCAATCTGCCTTCAGGACAATGGGCATTGGAGTCCAAGAGGAAAGCGCCCTCTGCAGAGTCCTGGCCGCCATCATCCACCTTGGGGCTGCTGGGGCCACCAAAGGTCAGGCATCTCAGCTATTATGTTATATTATTATTATACTTATATTCTATTATTTTTAATATTATATTATATTATATTACTATATTATATTATATATTTATATTGTTACTATAATATATTTATTCTACTATTCTATTCTGTTATTATATTATATTATTATATATTTATATTCTGTTATTGTTATATTATATATTATTATTCTATTCTGTTCTTATATTATTATATATTTATATTATTCTAGTCTATTATTCTATTATTTTATTTATATTATTATATATTAATATTATTATAAATTAATATTTTAATTATATTATTATATGGTATTTTTTATCTATCCAAGCTTTCTTGTTTTGGTTCTTATGGCTTTTGTGCCATAGAGTTGCACTGGAGGGCCTAGGGGAGTCCTAGAGAGGTCACTTCCTGCATGTTTTCTAGTTGGCAGAAAGCAGTTCCTGAGATGGGAGGCAGCCAATGAAGCAGCAGAAGCTTTGGGCTGTGACTTTGAGGAACTCTCCTCCGCCGTCTTCAAGCATCACCTTCGCAACATAATACAGCAGGCCACCAGAAACATTGCAGAAGAACCCACAGAGAGTAGGCATATTCCCAATAAATTTTCCAATATTTTTCCTTTTATTTTCCAGTATTTTCAATATTTTTTCAATTTTTTCCCAATATGTTTTCCATTATTTTTCCACTTTCTTTGTATTTTTTTTCAGGGTTTTTCTAGGTTTTTTTTTCATTTTTTTCCATAATTTCAATTGTTTTTTAAATATTTCTTCCAGTATGTTTTCCAATACTTTTCCCATTATTTTTCCATTTTTAGTATCTTTTCAGTATCTTTTTATCAATATTTTTAATTTTTTTCAATATTTTTTTCAGTATTTCCCCTACTATTTCCAGTAATGTTTCAACATTTTCAATATTTTTTTCCATTTTGCAGTAATTTTTACCATTATTTCTAGTTTCTAATGTCTCTCCCATTATTTCCAGTAATTTTTCATTTTTTTTCAACAATTTATTAATTTTTTCATTTTCCAGTTTTTTCAACATTTTCCAGCTTTTTTCCCATTTTTTTCAGTATTTTCCCTATTTTTTCCAATATTTTCTCAGTTTTTTCAGTATTTTTTTCAACATTTTCCCTGTTTTTTCAGTAATTTTTTGTATTATTTTATTTGAAGTATTTTATCCAAGTAATTTTTGCGGTATATTTTTCTCAAGTAATTTTCAGTATCTTTCCCCTTGTTTTCTCCAAGTATTTTTTGAGTATTTTTCCAAATTAATATTTTTGAGTATTTTTATGTTTAGGTCCCAAATTGACGGGTGTCGAATGCCTTGAGGGAATGGCGGCCGGGCTCTATGAGGAATTGTTTGCAGCCATTGTCTCCTTAATCAATAGGTAAATAAAAATAAATAGATGGTAATATAATATGAAATGATATATATGTATATTATTCATTATTTTGTATTTTGATTAAAGTTATATTTGTTATTATATATTTTATAACTTTTATTTATAATATAATGTATTTGATTAATTTATTATATATTCATATATAATCCTTCCTGTCCCTATGCTGCCCTCTTGAAGTGAGATCTGAGCATTGCCTTCTTCAACATTTTTCAGAATTTTCCCCATTATTCCCAGTAGTTTTTCAATATTTCTCCATTATTTTCAGCTTTCCCAAATATATTCTCATTATTTAGAGTAATTCTTTTCAATACAGTTTTCCATTTTCTCCAGTAATTTCTCCAATATTATTTCCATTTTCCAGTATTTTTTCAATAATTTTCCCCATTTTTCCAGTAATTTATTTTCCATTTTTTTCACTTTTCCAGTAATTTTTCAATACCTTTCCCATTTTCTCCAGTTTTCAATGTTTCCATTTTCCCAGTATTTTTAAAACTAATTTCCCATTATTTTCAGTTTTTCCCAATTTTTTTTCCATATTTCAAGTAATTCTTTTCAATATTTTTATCCCAGTATTTTTTCAAATATTTCCATTTTTCCATACCTCAGCATTGCATTCTTCCCTATACAATATTATTATATATTATGTTATATTTATGTTATTTTATACCATTATTATAGTATATTATTATTATATTTTATATTATTACAATATAATATATAATAATATATAATATTATAAAGTATATAATACATATTATATAATAATGTATTTATGTTATGTATCATTCTATTATAATATTATCTATTTATATTATACTATATTATGTTATTATATATTTATATTATTATATTATATATTATTATTTATATTCTATTATATTATTTTATTCTAATCTATTCATATATATATATATATATATATATATATATATATGGTAACATGATATGATATAATATAATAATATATAGTGTATTTTATTAATGTATTATTCCTCTATGAATGGCAGGTCCTTCTCCTCCACACTCCTCTCTATGGCTTCCGTTCTGGTTCTAGACCTGCCGGGCTTCCGGAATCCACGCCATGACAGGAAAGAGAGAGCAGCTTCCTTTGAAGAGTTCTGCCGAAACTACGCACAAGAGAGACTTCAGGCACTTTTCTATGAACGGACCTTCACTTCCACAATGGAAAGGTACCAAGAGGTAAGTCATGGGAAAATAATATTAATATATTATATTATATTATAATATATTATTTTAGTATTATTTTAAATTATTGTTATTTTATTATATTATTATATATAATATTAATAAATATATTGTATTATGTATTATATTTGTTATGTTATTATATTTATATATTATTTTATTTTACTTTTATATTATACTAGCGGTGCCCTGCCACGCGTTGCTGTGGCCCAGTCTGGTGATCTGGAAAATAAAGTAATGAGAAAATGTTGGTTTTTAATATATGTAATTTCTTTCTTCTTGTGGGTAAACAGTATTTTTTGCTGTTTCTTTGTCAGTGTTGATGTGGAGAGTGTCTGGTTTACCTACTCTGGAACATGTAACATATCATTGTCCTTTAGGAGTGCCTTTCAAATCTATGATACTATATCTGTATATGTGTGTGAATCATATCTATCTCTCTCTCTCTCTCTATCTATCTATCTATCTATCTATCTATCTATCTATCTCTATCATCTATCTATCTATGGCTGGATGGCTCTTTGTCAGGAGGACTTTGATTACGTTTTCTTGCCATGATGAAGGGAGTTGGATTGGATGGCCTTAAGTATTTTCTGATGGTCATGGGGGTTCTGTGTGGGAAGTTTGCCCCAATTCTGTCGTTCGTGGGGTTCAGAATGCTCTTTGATTTGTAGGTGAACTATAAATCCCAGCAGCTACAACTCCCAAATGACAAAATCATAATTTTTGAGTGATGGTCACTCCTTGTGTTGTGAGACGTTTTGTTGCCAAATTTGGTGTGATTTCGTTCATTGGTTCTTTTGTTTTTAAGGTACTCATTATGCACAGAGCTTTTTATATATAGATAGATAGTCAGAGAGAGAGAGAGAGAGAGAGAGAGATAGATAGATAGATGCATCTATCCACAATGTATGGGTGGATGGCTCTTTGTCAGGAGGAGTGTGATTGCGTTATCTTGCCCTGGTGAAGGGAGTTGTAGTGGATGGGCTAAAGTTTCTGTTGGTCATGAGGGTTGTGTGTGGGAAGTTTGCCCCCATTCTGTCGTTTGTAGGGTTCAGAATGCTCTTTGATTGTAGGTGAACAGTGAATTGCAGGGACTACAACTCCCAAATGTTAAGGTGTATTTCCCGCAAAGTCCATCTGTTTTCATATTCGTGCCCAGTGTGGTCCAGATCCATCATTGCTGGAGTCCACAGTGCTCTCTGGATGTAGGTGTACTCCAATTCCGAAACAAAAGGTCAATGCCCACCAAACCCTTCCAGTATTATCTGTTGGTCATGGGAGTTCAGTGTGCCAAGTGTGGTTCAAATCCGTAAATCCCAGAAATGAGGAGTACATTGTTATAAAAGTGAAAAAGCAGCGGGCAGGAGAAGCAGTTGGGAGAGTCCCACCTCCCACCGGGTAGGTTTGGAGGCCGCCGAGTGCAAGAGGGGCGTCGGGCCGCGGTAGAAATCGAAGCCCCGGCTTAGGAGAAGACGTCTCGTCTCGTGTTGTTTTTTCTCGTCTCCTCCCGTCTCGTTTTGTTTTTGTTGCCCTCGGCGGCCCCCCGCAGCTTCCATGCCCTCCCCGGCCGTTAGTGCTTACATCGGCCTGGTGGGCTTTCTCAGGCTGGGCTCGCAATCTCTCCTGGTCTTGTTCCGTGTGTGTAT
Source organism: Anolis sagrei ordinatus (assembly GCF_025583915.1). NCBI lineage: Eukaryota > Metazoa > Chordata > Lepidosauria > Squamata > Anolidae > Anolis > Anolis sagrei. The sequence goes on from NW_026847771.1 coordinate 49,456,251, forward strand.
GTGAGGCAGCGGCGGGAGCGATGGGGTAGAGGGAGGCAGGCAGGCGGCAGTGTGCATGCGGAGGGGGACTCGGGCGCGGGGGAAGCTGGGAAATGGAGTCCTTCCTCCTCAGCGTATTCCTCCCGAGGCCTCTGCGCATGCTCCATGTTTTTAGGGTATTGTGCGTTTGTGTTGTTGCGTATTGGTGTTTTGAGGGTTGTTGGTCATACCTTGGGGGAAGAGGTATTAGCAGGCCAAATTTGGTGAGATTTCATCTGGTGGTTTTTCCGTTTTTGTTTTTTTTAATTATCTTTATTGCAAAATTTTCAATACACATATATTATAAACAAAGGGTGAGATAGGATGGGGTGGTGGTGAAAGGGAATGGGTAACTGGGTGGGAAGGTCGGGTCGGGAACTGGGTATAGTGTACAATTGGGATAGAGTGGAATTGGGTATGGGGAAAGGGAGGAGAAAAGAGGTGATGGGGTTTTTTCCGTTTTTGACCGCCTAATTACGCCCTTAAGCTTCTTATATATATAGATTTAATCAAATATTTTAATGCATTATTAATTCCTATTGAATCTGTTTCTCCTTAGGAGGGCATCGAGCCCTGCTTTGAGTTGCCTGGCTCCACCCCTTCTGCTACAGTGGCCCTGGTGGACCAAAGGCCCTCCCAGGTAATTTGCATGCATCCTTGGCTGGGCCAATGGGAGGCCTTGGAGGTGGAGCCTCACCCTCTCTCTCTCTCTCTCTCTCTCTGGCCTTTGCCCAGGTCTCAATGGCTTCAGCCGGGAAAGGAGATGACCCTCCCAAAGGCCTGCTCTGGATTCTGGAGGAAGAGGCATTGCTCCCCGGTTTGAGTGACAGCAGTGCCATCCAACGCCTTTTCTCCGCCTTCAACACACAAGAAGGTAAGCCAGGTGTTTAGTCAACATTGGCATCATCATCATCTAATATAATATAATAGTAATATTATATAATAATATATAATAATATAATTATAATAATTATAGTAATACAAAATGTAATACTATAATAAAATATTATATTAGAATTATGTATAATATAATAATAAATGCCTAGAGAGGAATAGTAGTGAGCCGGAGGACATAGGAAATTCCTAGATAGGACATCTTTAGGACCTCCAGTGGAACTCTATGGTCAACATACCATAAAATCACACTGGAGGGCCTAGGAAAGGTCTATAGAGGAATTGAATCACAATGGAGGATTACAGGAAACCCGAGGTCCTCCAGGGGAACTTTATGGTCAACTTCCACCATAGAATGGCACTGAAAACCTAGGAAAGGCCTAGAGATGAGGAATAGGCTCGAGCTGGAGGACCTAGCAAATGCCTAGAAAGGAATAGGATCCCATCGGAGCACCTAGAAAATGCCTAGAGGAATGGAATCACACAGAAGGACCTAAGAAATGCCTAGAAAGGAATAGGATCATACTGGAGGACCTAGGAAATGTGTAGAGAGGACATCCTTAGATCCTCTAGTGGAACTCTATGGTCAACATAACTTAAAATCATACTGGAAGACCTATGAAATGCCTAGAGAGGAATAAGGTTGAACCAGAGGGCCTAGGAAATGCCTAGAGACCCTAGAGTGACACTAGAATAATAGAATCATAGAATCAAAGAGTTGGACGAGACCTCATGGGCCATCCAGTCCAACCCCCTGCCAAGAAGCAGGAATATTGCATTCAAATCACCCCTGACAGATGGTCATCCAGCCTCTGTTTAAAAGCTTCCAAAGAAGGAGCCTCCACCACACTCCGGGGCAGAGAGTTCCACTGCTGAACGGCTCTCACAGTCAGGAAGTTCTTCCTCCTGTTCAGATGGAATCTCCTTTCTTGTAGTTTGAAGCCATTGTTCCGTGTCCTAGTTTCCAGGGAAGCAGAAAACAAGCTTGCTCCCTCCTCCCTGTGGCTTCCTCTCACATACATGGCTATCATATCCCCTCTCAGCCTTCTCTTCTTCAGGCTAAACATGCCTAGCTCCTTAAGCCGCTCCTCATAGGGCTTGTTCTAGAAGGACCTTTCCAGAATATCTCTAGATGGAGGAGAACAGAGAGGTAGCATCTTATTTCAATTAAAAAACTCATTAATTGCCTTTCAGGAACAGCCTTCTTCCTCAGGAAGTGCGAGCAGGCCTTGCAGTTTGAGGTCGGCCACCTCCTGGGTCATGACCCCGTCCGTTATGACGCTACTGGGTGGGTCAGCAAGGCCAAGTGGAACCTCTCAGCTGAGAATGCCGCCCAGGTCTTGCAGCAATCGAAAATGTAAGCTCTGCCCCTCCCTCCTCCTTGCTAGACTCCCATCCAATCCTCAATCAGGGCAGACCCTGCTTAGCTTCCAAAAGCGAGGCATTTCAGTTATCCTGTCTTTCCTTTCAGAGAGGCCATAAATGAGCTTTTCCAAAGCCGGTGCAAGATCCCCCTGGTGTGCCGGTCAGTGGCGGGTCTGGAAGGAAACTCTCAGCAGGCCTTGCAGCGTATCGGTTGTGTGCGGAAGTCTTTTGCCAGCAGTTTCGCGGCCGTGAAGAAGAAGTCGGTCTGTGCTCAGATCAAACTTCAGTTGGTGAGTGCAAGGGTCAAATATATTGATGCCTTATAGGGTGTGTCATTGTGTCATCAGCAACCATACCATTGTATTACATTTCTAACAGAACACAACAAACAAACAGAAAAAAAAACACACACACACACACACAAATTTTGCAAACTTGGTAGTTGATTAAATGTCCTTTGACCAGTATCTGGCCACTTGGAGTGCCTCTGGTGTTGCCGCAAGGAGATCTTCCATTGTGCATGTGGCTGGGCTCAGGTTGCATTGCAGCAGGTGGTCAGTGGTTTGCTCTTCTCCACACTCGCATGTCGTGGACTCCACTTTGTAGCCCCATTTCTTAAGATTGGCTCTGCATCTCGTGGTGCCAGAGCGCAGTCTGTTCAGCGCCTTCCAAGTCGCCCAGTCCTCTGTGTGCCCAGGAGGGAGTCTCTCATCTGGTATCACCCACGGATTGAGGTGCTGAGTTTGAGCCTGCCACTTTTGGACTCTCGCTTGCTGAGGTGTTCCAGCGAGTGTCTCTGTAGATCTAAGAACGACTTAAATATTTCTTGATTTAAGTCGTTGACGTGCTGGCTGATACCCAAACAAGGGATGGGCTGGAGATGTTACTGCCTTGGTCCTTTCACTATTGGCTGCTACTTCCCGGCGGATGTCAAGTGGTGCAATGCCGGCTAAGCAGTGTAATTTCTCCAGTGGTGTAGGGCGCAGGCACCCCGTGATAATGCGGCATGTCTCATTAAGAGCCACATCCACTGTTTTAGTGTGGTGAGATGTGTTCCACACTGGGCATGCGTACTCAGCAGCCGAGTAGCATAGCACAAGGGCAGATGTCTTCACTGTGTCTGGTTGTGATCCCCAGGTTGTGCCAGTCAGCTTTCGTATGATATTGTTTCTAGCGCCCACTTTTTGCTTGATGTTCAGGCAGTGCTTCTTGTAGGTCAGAGCACGGTCCAGAGTGACTCCCAGGTATTTGGGTGCGCTGCAATGCTCCAGTGGGATTCCTTCCCAGGTGATCCTCAGAACTTGGGATGCTTGTCTGTTCTTAAGCCTCCTCGCAGGATTGCAAGGCGTCCCCTGGGCAACGTCTTCGTAGATGGCTGATTCTCTCGATCCAGAAGCAACCAGAAGGGTGAAAATATATGAGTCAAAAAGGGTTAAAAAATACAAGTCAAAAAGGGTGAAAATGTACGAATCGGAAAGGGTAAAAATGTACAAGTCAAAAAGGTGAAAATGTATGAGCAGGAAACTGTGAAAAGTATGAGTTGGAAACTCTGAAAAGTACGAGTTGAGAAGAGTATGACAATGACTGAAAGGTGCAAGTAAAAAATGGTTGAAAGAGTGGAATGGAACAATGATTTGAATGTACGAGTCAAAAAGGATCAAAATATAAGAACCAAAAAAGAATGGAAGAGTGACTCAAATGTACAAGTCAAAAAGGGTCAAATGTACAAATCAGAAAAAGTTAAAATATGTGAGTCAAAAAAGGGCAAAATGTACAAGTTGAAAAGGGTCAAAAGTTACAAGTCAAAAAAGATCAGTGTATGTGAAAAATGGCTGAAAGAGCAAAAGAATGGCTCAGACATATGAGTCAAAGATGGTAAAAATCTACAGGTTGAAAAGGTTCAAAACATATTAGTTGAAAAGAGCTGGAAGAACAGAACAATGGTTTGAATAAACAACTCTTAAGAATCCAAATATGAATCAAAAAGGGTCAAAATATAGGAGTCAAAAAGATCAAGTGGAACAATGGCTCAAACTAACGAGTCAAAAGGGTGACAATGTACAAGTCGAAAAGTGTAGAAAGAGGGAATAATCAAATGTACAAGTTAAAAAGGGTCAAAATATATGAGTCGATAAAGGTCAAAAGATAAGAACATTAACTTGAAAGTACAACTCAAAAGGTGTTAAAATCTACAAGTTGAAAGAGCAAAACAATGTCTGGATTGTAGCAATGTCCAACCTGGGAGCCCCCGGTGGCGCAGTGGGTTAAACCCCTGTGCCAGCAGGACTGAAGACCGACAGGTCACAGGTTCGAATCCGGGGAGAGGCGGATGAGCTCCCTCTATCAGCTCCAGCTCCTCATGCGGGGACATGCGAGAAGCTTCCCACAAGGATGATAAAACATCAAATCATCCGGGCGTCCCCTGGGCAACATCCATGCAGACGGCCAATTCTCTCACACCAGAAGCGACTTGCAGTTTCTCAAGTCGCTCCTGACACGACAAAAAGAAGAAGAGAGCAATCTCCAAAGGATCACAATATATCAATAGAAAAGGGCACAAAGGGGGGATATTCACTCCAAAGTAAGTTGACAAAAAGTGTCAAGAAGAATCCCCTTATTGTTCTATGCTGATGATGCCACTTTTCATCTCACCCTCCAAAAAATTATATCAAGATGAACAAATTGAACAAGAAAAGATTTCTCAATATTTAGGGAGGCAGAAAATACAAAGAATTTCGGATGAACAAAGGGAAAATCTGAATAAAGAAATATCAGAGCAGGAAATAAAATCAGCAGTAAAGAATCTAAAACCAAATAAAGCTCCAGGGCCAGATGGACTATCAGCAACATATTATAAAACATTCCATCAAGAACTTACACCGTATTTAAAAGATATAATGAATGAAATAAGATTTTATAAAGAGATCCCAAATTCATGGAAACAAACAAATATTTGTGTGATTCATAAAGAGAAATCAGACCCAGAAGAAGTAAAAAATTACAGGCCAATCTCATTACTCAACGTTGATTACAAAAATTTTGGCAACAGAATGGCTGAAAAACTCAAAAATGTACTTAAAGACTATATAAAGGAGGAACAGGCAGGCTTCCTACCTAATAGATATCAAAAAGAAAATGTAAGAACAATTATAGATCTGATTGAATACTACGAAGTTAACCACCAAAATAAAGTAACGTTTTTGACCCTAGATGTGGAGAAGGTATTTAATAATGTAAATTGGAACTTCTTTAAATTTTTAATGAAAGAAATGGATACAGGATTTTATTTCCAAAATGTAATAGAGGCGATATATGAAAATCAGGAGGCAAAAATTATAGTAACAGAAATTTTGGAAATTAAAAAAGCGGTTAATGAAGATACTACAGATTAGAAATATGGATAGTTAATTTTTAATGTTTGTATATTTTTGTCTTTTACAATTTAGCTGTAAATCGCCTAGAGCATTCTCGGATGGAGGGCGATTAATAAGTAATTAAATGATGATGATGATGATAGGCTCACCTTTCGTATGTCAAAAAATAAGGGTATAAAAATGAAAGAAACAGATTGGAAAAAAGTTACTCAATACCTTAAACAAAGGAATAAGAAGATTTTGATTTAGTAAAGAAGAATTACACCATATTTTCTGGCATATAAGACTACTTTTTAACCCAAGAAAATCTTCTCAAAAGTCAGGGGTCATCTTATACGCCGGAAATCGTCTTATACAGCGGGTGCTGAAACGTCCAATCTGGATTGGAGAATCTATGGTTGCTGCATATTGTGGGGGGAGCTCAAAAATGGCAATGGCCGCATCCCTGGCGTATGCAGCGACTGTATGAAAGCATTAAGGGCGATGCTGTACAAGTACGGTAGAAGAAAATCCATTCATCAGGATTCATCAGGATTCATGGACTTAATGCAGTCTCAATGATGAGGTGAAGGGACGCCTCACCGGGAAGGTCTAAGTGAAGGGCGGAGCAAGCTGTCCGGGGTGCACAGGGTATGGAAAAAAGAGATAGAGTGGCTCTGGGCCCAGAAAAAACCAACTCTTTTACCTGTCTGGCCCGCCCTTGTATCCTATTACCGTACCTCCTCCTCTGCCTCTCAGAGAAGGAGGTACAGTAATAGGAAAATTACCATATTGAATAACTCGGGACTATGTCTGTTCTTGTTTTATTGTATTTTAAAGTTAATTGTATTGTTTTGGGAGTAGCGGTATACAAGTCAAATAAATAAATATAATAATAATAATAATAATAATAATAATAATAATAATAATAATAATATTGAAATCAAATCTGGTGCTTTTTAAATTTTTATTTGGTGTGCGTTGGAAGAGGGGTAGTCTTATACGGCGAATATATCCCAAACTCTATATTTTAACTGGAAAAGTTGGGGGTCGTCTTATACGCCCAGTCGTCTTATATGCTGGAAAATGTGGTAGATAATATAAAAAGGATGACTGTAAGAAGAGAGGGCAAGAAGCAAACAAGGAGAAATAGAAGAGGAAGGAGAGAAGAAGGGAAGAAGAAAAGAAAAGAAAAAGACATCGGGAAGATACCAGGAAGTCAAAATATTAACTTGTCCACTTACGAGGGGTATTTTTTAAGTAAGGTCCATTTGAACATAAGTACACAACGAAAGTTTATTTCAAAAAAGTAAATTTATATTCAGAAAGTACATACTTCACTCTATTTTTTGACATAGTTGCCAAGTTTGTTCAAACACTTATCATACCTCTGAACCAATTTTAAAATACCCTCTTCATAAAAACTTGCCGCCAAATCGCCTGTAATCGTCTGTAATCAAAGAAGGGTGACCGGAGCGGTCCTCATCATGGACGTTGTCATGGCCATCTTTGAATTGTCGTACCCACTTACGCACTTTGCTTTCACTCATAACAGTATCACCGTACACTTCACAAATCTGTCGATGAATTTCTGCAGCAGGCAGGTTCCTTGCTGACAAAACCGTATCACTGAGCGAACCTCACATGCGGCGGGTGAGTTGATAGTCTTAAACATTTTTAAAGCACAGAACAGAACCATACAGGTTAGCTACAGAGCGGAAACTGAGCACAGTTGTTCCCGAGGCATGCCAGTACACGACGCACGCACCCGTTGCGGTATGCGCGCGAACTACTAGTGTCAACAACAAAACGGACCTTACTTAAAAAATACCCCTCATATATATGGAGTTTCTTTGTGTTTTGTGTCACTCTTTTTTTCCTCTCTCTTTTCTTTTCTCTCTCTTTCTTTTCCTTTTTGGTTTTGTCCATTATATGTTCTTTCTGTCAGTTAGTTATCATTCTGTTTTTAATCTAAATTTTCAAATAAAGATTTTTTTAAAATAAAATGTATAAAACGAACAAGCAGAACAATGGCTCAAACGTACAAATTGAAAAGGGTCTAAATATTCGAGTAGAAAGAGCAGAACAATGACTCAAATACAAGTCGAAAAGGGTCTAAACATATGAGTCGAAAGAGGCTCAAATGTACAAGTCGAAAAGTGTAGAAAGAGGGGGATATTCACTCAAATGTATGTCAAAAAGGGTCAGTATGAGTTGAAAAGGGTCAAAAAAGCAGAACAATGGCTCAAATGCACAAGTTGAAAAGGGTGAGTCAAAAGTGCAGAAATATGGTTTGAATGTACGAGTCAAAAAGGGTCTAAATATACAAGTCGAACAAGCAGAATGGCTCGAATGTACAAATTGAAAAGCATCAAAATGTACGAGTCGAATGAATGGGACAGAGGCTCAAATGTATGCTACGAATTAACCCTTCTTTCCCCCTTCTTAGGATGCCCTCTGCAATTTGGTGAAGCGTTCCCAGATCCATTTTGTCCACTGCCTTCTCCCGAGAACAGAAGTAGAGACCCACCCGGATCCAACAACATCATGGGACATCCCATCCTTGCGTGTCCAGCTCTCTGGGTGTCAGATCATAGATGCCTTGCGGTTGCATAGAATCGGTATGGAAGGGTTCCGGTCTGAAGTCATGGATTCTCTCCCCATCAGAGGAAAAGGGAGACCTTCTAGAAGATTTCAAGTTGGAGGAAGGGCATTACAGGGGAGAACACAGCCCTTCAGATAGGCTTGAGTTGATCCATAAGTGACGTTATATGAGTGGGACAACCACCAATAAGGCCCCATTCTTTCCCTATAAGGATGATGGGACTTAGAGGAGAAGGACCTTCTAGTCAATCTCAAGATGAAGGAATGATATTATGGATGAGAATATAGTCCATCATATGAGGTCCTTTAGCCTTGATCTAAGCCAGGAGTCCTCAAACTTTTTAAACAGAGGGCCAGGTCACAGTACCTCAAACCGTTGGAGGGCCGGATTATAATTTGAAAAAAAAAACATGAATCAATTACTATGCACACTGCACATATCTTATTTGTAGTGCAAAAAAAAAAACCACTTAAAAACAATACAATAATTAAAATGAAGAACAATTTTAACAAATATAAACTTATTAGTATTTCAATGGGAAGTGTGAGCCTGCTATTGGCTGATGAGATAGAATTGTTGTTGTGTGCTTTCATTTCAGACTTAGGGTGACCCTGAGTGAGGGCCGGGTAATGACCTTGGAAGGCCGTATCCGCCCCCCGGGCCTTATTTTGAGGATCCCTGATGTAAGCCATAACAAACTAGGGGTAATCTAGAAGGCCCATTCTCTCCCTATAAAGACAATGGGACTTAGAGGAGAAGAAAAACATTTCAGAAGTACTCAAGTTAAAGGAACTCTCCATTGGAGGACAATATGGTCATTCAGATAGACATAAATGACTTTATATAGACGGGACAACCACCAATAAGGATTATAGGATTTAGTGAAGGACCTTCTAGAAGTTATCAAAACAAAGGTCCATCCATAAGGGACAACTTGGTCCTTTGGACCATCTGGACTCAAGACCTTTAGGATTCCAAAACACATCCAAAATGGAATGGCCCCATTATCTCCCTATACAGATGATGGGATTTAGTGAAGAACCTTCTAGAAGGTCGCAAAACATGGGTCCGTCCATAATTTGGTCAACACATTGGTCAATGGATCCATCCTGTTGGTCAGTCCCATCTATGGTTGACCAATGGACTCAACCATTGAATGTTGAGTCAATGCATCAGTCAATGGATCCATCCCATTGCTCAGTCTCATCTATGGTTGACTTATGGACTCAACCGTCTAGTATTGGATCAATGCATTGGTCAATGGGTCCTTCCTGTTGGTCAGTCCCATTTATGGTTGACCAATGGACTCAACCATTGAGTGTTGGGTCTACTCATTGGTCAGTGGGTTCATCCTGTTGGTCAGTCCCATCTATGGTTGACCAATGGACTCAACCATTGATTGTTGGGTCAATGGATTGGCTCAACACCATTGAGTCTGTGGACCAAACTATTAAGTAGACCCATAGAGTCAACACATTAGTCAATGTCAGTGGGTGAATGAGTCTATCCTTTTGGTCAGTCCCATCTACGGTTAATCCATTAACTCAACCGTTGAGTGTTGGGTCAGTGCATTGGTCAATGAGTCCTTCCTGTTGGCCAGTCCCATCTATGGTTGTTCACTGGACTCAATCACTGAGTGTTGGGTCAATGCATTGGTCAATGGGTCGTTTGGACCATCTTGACCTGAGACCTTTAGGACTCCATCATTGATCTCAAAATGGATATTAAAGTTTATAGGATTGCCCCCAAACTCAAGGAGACCTTTGTTGCCCTTTAGGATATTCTGACCGCATGGCGCTGACCCAATTCCGACGGCGTTTCCAGATCTTGGCCCAACCACTGATGAGAAAATACACTTCAGCTTATGAGACAACGGATGAGAAGAAGGTAATCACGTTGACCTTTCCCTATACGATCAGATCCAAATATATTTAATTTCTCAGAGATTTTAAATTATTATTGTTTTGCATTATTTTTCTCGATAGGCTTTGGAGGAGCTGCTCCGTGCCTTGGATTTGGAAAAGAAGAGCATCGCCTTGGGACGAACCCAGGTACACACAATGCTGTTAAGTCCCACTTTTCGTATTGCATTCATAATCCCAGTTTCAAAGTGACAATCCCAATAGAGTTGTGTTCCTAGTTGGGCCCAACTCCCATACAGTCATATAATATAATAATAAAATGTAATATAATATAATATAATATAATAATAATATAATATAATATAATACAATACAATACAATATAATATAATATAATAATATTTTTTGTCTGTGTCAGGAGCAACTTGAGAAACTGCAAGTTGCAAGTCGCTTCTGGTGTGAGAGAATTGGTCATCTGCAAGGACGTTGCCCAGGGGACACTCAGATGTTTTGATGCTTTACCATCCTTGTGAGAGGCTTCTCACATGTCGCCGCATAGGGAACTGGAGCTGACAGAGGGAGCTCAACCTGCTCTCCCCAGATTTTAACCGCTGACCTGTTGGTCTTCAGTCCTGCTGGCACAAGGATCTAACCCATTGCGCCACTGGGGGCTCCATTGCCAAAGAGGCTTCTCTCATGTCCCCGTATGGGGAGCTGGAGCTGACAGAGGGAGCTCAACCTGCTCTCCCCAGTGTCAATGCATTGATCAGCAATCCTGCCAGCATAATAATAATGATAATGATGATAATGATAATAATAATAATAATAATAATAATAATAGAAAAGAATAATATACTGATATAATAAAATATAATACTATAATATGCATAATAATAATATAGAATACTGATATAATAAAATACAATATAATACTAATAGAAAATAATATAATGTGTATAACATGTATAATAATAATAAATATAAAATAATAATAAAGGGAAATAATAATAATAATAATAATAATAATAATAATAATAATAATAAACTATGCATCTCCCTTTTTTCCCCTCCATAGGTCTTCTTGAAGGCAGGGCTCCTCTCCAGATTGGAAAAACAAAGGGATAAGATGGTCTCCCAAAATCTGTCTCTCTTTCAAGCTGCCTGCAAAGGCTTCCTCTCCAGGCAGAACTATAGGAAGCTAAAGGTGAAATGATGGGAGTGATGGGCTTTGTTGTCCCACCTAAATACATGGGTGGCTTCCATAAGAGGATGATGGACTTTGTTATCCCATAGAAATATATGAGTGGTTTCTAGAAAAGGAAAAAAATAGACTGGGTTTTCAGGATGATGGGCTTTGTTATCCCCATACAAATACAAGTGGTCTATATATAGGATAAATATATAGGAAAAATATAGACCAGATTTTAGGGTGATGGGCTTTGTTATACCATAAAAATAGATGGTTGGTTTACATAAGACATTAAACAAGCCTGGTTTTGTGATGATGGGCTTTGTTATTCCCATCAAAATATATACAGAAGGTTTCCAGAAGATGAAAAGAAGCCATCTTTGTGGGCGATAGGCTTTGTTATCCCATAGAAATATATTAGTGGTTTCTAGAATAGGAAAAACTATTAAATAATAATAGGATATGAAAAAATAGACCGGATTTAAGGATGATGGGCTTTGTTATCCTGTCAAAAATAGATGGTTATTAGGAAAAATTAGCTCAGTTTTCAAGATGATGGACTTTGGTATCCCATCAGAAATAGGTGGTTCTTAGGAAAAAAAATAGACCAGATTTCAGGACAATGGGCTTTGTTATTCCCCACCAAAATATAGACAGGAAGGCGGAAGCACTCCCTCCACCTTTGTGGACAATGGGCTTTGTTCTTCCCAGGTCCAGCGGCTGGCGATCCAATGCATCCAGAGGAACCTGTTGTCCTTTCAGAGGGTCAAGGCCTGGTCCTGGTGGGTCCTGATGGGGCGGCTCCGGCCACTGCTGACCAGCAGCCTCTCCGCTGACCAGCTCCAAGCCAAGGAGGTTGGTCTCTTATCCTCTGCATTGGCCCCAATTGATAGAATAGGAGGGGTGGTAGAGCAAGAAATTGTCCGAATATTCAAATGCGTCCTGTCCTCTTCCTTTCTTCCTCCCTCCCATCCATAATTTCTCTCCTTCCTTCTCCTTCCTTCCTTTCCTCTTTCCTTTCCTCCATTTCTTCTTCCTTTCCTTACTTCTTTTTGTTCCTTCTTGTTCCTTTCTCCATCCATCCATCCATCCATCCATCCATCCATCCATCCACCCATCATTTCTGTTGTTCCTTCTCCTTCCATTCATCCTTTCTCTTTCCTTTTCCTTCCTTCCATCCATCCTTCCTTCTCCTTCCTTACATCCTTTTTCTTCTTCTCCTTTCTTCCATCCATCCTTCCATCATCTTCTTTCTCCTTCCTTCCATCCTTTTCCTTTCTCCCTCCCTCCCTTATTTCTTTATTTATTTCCTTTCTTCCTCCTTCCTTTCCCTTTCCTTTTCTTCTTTCCTTTCCGACTATTTTTCCTTCCTTTCCTTCCATTCCATCCTTCCATCCTTTCTCTCCTTCCTTCCTTCCTTCCTTTCTTCCTTCCTTCCTTCCATTAATCCATCCTTCAATCCTTTATCTTCCTTCTCCTTCCTTCCATCCTTTCTCTCCTTCCTTCTTGTTCCATTCTTCCTTTCTTTCCACCCACCCACCCATCATCTATCATCTCCTTCCTTCTTCCTTCAATCGTTTCTCTTCTACCTTCTCTCTCCATCCATCCTTTCTCTCCTTCCTTCCATCCATTCTCTTTCTTTCTCTTTCGATCCTACCTTCTCCTGCCTTCAATCCTTTCCTTCCATCCATCCATTCTCTCCTTTCTTCTCCTTTCTTCTTTCCTTTCCCTTTCTTTTCTTGTTTCTTTTCCATCTGTTCTTTCCTTCCATCCAATCTTTCTTTCCTCCCATCCTTTTTCTTCCTTTTCCTTCCTTTCTTCCATCCATCCTTTCTCTCCTTCCTTCTCTTCCCTTTCTCCTTCCTTCATTCTAACCATCCATCATTTATTTTCTTCCTTTCTTCTTCTTCCATCCATCCCTCCATCCATCCATGATCTCTCTCCTTCCTTTATCCATTATTTTTCCTTCCTTACTCTTCTTTTCTTCCTTCCTTTCCCTTTACTTTCTTCTTCCCTTTTCATTTCCTCCATTCTCTCCTTCCTTCTCCTTCAATCCTTCCTTCTCCTTCCATCCATTCTTTTCTTCTCCTTCCTGCCTTCCTTTCTCTCCTTTGCTTCCTTCTCCTTTACTTTCCTCTTTCTCTTCCCTTTTCATTTCCTCCGTTCTCTCCTTCTTTGTCCTTCGATCCTTCCCCATCCATCAATTTATCCATTCATCCATCCATGATTTCTCTCCTTCCGTCTTCTCCTTTCTTTCCTTCCTTCCTTTCCCTTTACTTTTCCCTTCCTCTTCCCTTTTCATTTCCTCCATTCTCTCCTTCCTTCCTTCCTTCCTTCCTTCCTTCTTTCCTTTTTATTCCCAAAGGAGGAACTTTCCATCCTGAAGAAGAAACTGGAAAACGCGGAACTCCATCGCCAAAACGTAGAATTACTGGAAACAAAGGTAAAAGAAATGGGAAAGCGGGGTCTTAGAAATGCCTATCTATCTATCTATCTATCTATCTATCTATCTATCTATCTATCTATCTATCTTATCTATCTGTCTACTTGTATATCTGGGTTTGGTCCATTAATTGCAGGTCATTGACCTCACGGCGGAGCTACTGGATGAACGCTTGAAAGTGGAAGCCGCTTGCCGTGTTTTGGACACAGAGCGGTCCGAGCGGCTGAAGGGGTCGAGAGAGGTCAAGGAGCTGCAGGTAAAAGGTCAAGGGGTCAGCTTAGGTGACCTTTCCAGAACTAGTGGACAATGGGCTTCCCTTGGATGAGTTGGAGGCTGCTTTGTCCATAGATTTGCCCAATTGATTAGCAATTTAAAAGTCCCTTCTTGGGTTTATATATCTGTGGAAAGTCCAGAGTGGGAGAAAGAACTCTTGTCTATTGAAACTAGGTGTGAATGGGTTGTTGTAGGTTTTTTCGGGCTATATGGCCATGTTCTAGAGCAGTGTTTCTCAACCTTCCTAATGCCGTGACCCCTTAATACAGTTCCTCATGTTGTGGTGACCCCCCAACCATAAAATTATTTTCCTTACTACTTCATAACTGTATTTTTGCTACTGTTATGAATTGTCATGTAAATATCTGATATACAGGATTTTCATTCAGTGGACCAAATTTGGCACAAATACCCAGTATGCCCACATTTAAATACTGGTGGGGATGACGTGAGGGGTTGGGTTGATTTTGTCATTTAGGAGTTGTAGTTGCTGGGATTTATAGTTAACCTACAATCAAGGAGCCTTCTGAACTCCACCAATGATGAAATTGAACCAAACGTGGCACACATAACTCCCATGAACAATAGAAAATACCAGAAGGGTTTGATGAGCATTGACCTTGCGTTTTGGAGTTGTAGTTCACCTACATCCCTAAAGCACTGTGGACTCAAGCAATGATAAATCTGGACCAAATTTATTTATTTATTTATTTATTTATTTACAGTATTTATATTCCGCCTGTTGCAACCCAGAAGCAGGAAATGAGACCATTAGATATCAATCCACCACACTTGACTGTAGGAAAAACAATCCTTTTTTATTGATGAAAAATTGTTACAAAATAGAAGAAAATGCAAAGTCAAAAAGCCACAGTAGAATTCAGCAGCCAAGAATATCCATGAAATAGATCAAAATTCCAAAAGCCACACTAAAAACCTGGAACCTGTTAGCAAACCACTAACCGTACTTGGCGTACTAGAAGCCTCTTGGGATGTAGGCCACAAGAAACGGGAACTCTACCAAGGTAATGCCTCAGTCTAAACGATGCCTGATCTAACGAGACAGCCCGGGGAGAGGCACTTAAAACTAAAGAAACTGTTTCGAGACACACCTACAGGCTTTGAAGCCTATGCCTCCCTTTCCCTTAATCTGCTTGACCTTCGCAGACTCTGCGATTCACTCCTGTTTTTCCAAATCTGCTCTTTTCTATCCTCATTAAAGAAGCCAGGTGCTAGCTCCTCTGGAGAGCTATCCCTGCTTGGTTCTGAAACATTCTCATCAGGCTGTGTAGTTTCACTTTCCAAGCCACTGACCTCAGAATCAACATCTTCCAAACCATCAGGGAAAAATACATGTTCAGTAGCCTGTTCAGTTGCATCAAATACAATCTGAGAATCAGGTTCAGGTTCACATGCAGGCTGAACCCCAACACCGCCCTTCTCGCCCCACAGGGGACTCAGGGCGGATTACAGTGTACACATATATGGCAAACGTTCAATGCCAATTTTTGACATACAAACATATACAGACATACACAGAGGCTATTTAACTTTTTTCTGGCCGCCAGGGGAGCTGTTGCTTTCATCGTCCATCTGCGATGCTGATGAAGTACTTCCGCATTCCCCGCATGCTTCCCCGCTGGAATGCTTTGCTGGAGTCTTCTTTATGGCCTCATAAATTAGCTAATTTAGCGTCCCCACACTTTATTGTGGTACCTAATTTTCCTACTTGACAGATGCAACTGTCTTTCAAGTTGCAAAGGTCGACAACAGGCTACACACAATTGGTTGGAAACCCACTCCAACCTGGGCTGGCTTCGAACTCATGACCTTTTGGTCAGAGTGATCTTTAATGCAGCTGACACTGAGCATGTGGACAATTTCAACAGAAAGGAGGAAACCATGAAAATGAACAAAATCTGGCTACCAGTATTAAAAAAACTCTAAAATTACAACAGTAAAACAACAGAGAGGAAACAACCAGGGACAGCTAATCACCTCTCAACAAAAGATTGCCCCAGGCACTGACAGGCCATCAAATGCACCGGGATTGTGGCGCAGCTGGCTGAGTGTCAGCTGCATTAAGATCACTCTGACCAAAAGGTCATGAGTTGGAAGCCAGCCCGGGTTGGAGTGGGTTTCCAACCAATTGTGTAGCCTGTTGTCGACCTTTGCAACCCAAAAGACAGTTGCATCTGTCAAGTAGGAAAATTAGGTACCACCTTAAAGTGTGGGGAGGCTAAATTAACTAATTTATGAGGCCATAAAAAAGACTCTAGCAAAAGCATGCGGGAAATGCAGAAGTACTTCATCAGTGTCGCAGATGGACGATGAAAGCGACAGCTCCCCTGGCGGCCAGAAAAAGTTAAATAGCCTCTATCTATGTCTGTATATGTTGTATGTCAAATTGGCATTGAATGTTTGCCATATATATGTACCCTGTAATCCGCCCTGAGCCCCCTGCGGGGTGAGAAGGGCGGAATATAAAAGCTGTAAATAAATAAATAAATAAATAAATGCTAATCAAGGTGGTCAGTTGAAACATTCACACCTAGCGCCAACAGACAAGAGTCTTTTGTCCCACCCTGGTCATTCCACAGATATATAAACCCATTTTCCTAGTTCCAACAAACCTCACTACGTCTGAGGATGCTTGTCATAGATGCAGGCAAAACGTCAGGAGAGAATGCCTCTAGAACATGGCCATATAGCCCGGAAAAACCTACAACAACCCAGTGATTCCGACCATGAAAGCCTTCGACAATACTAGGTGTGAATGTTTCAACTGGCCACCTTGATTATCATTTGATGGCCTGGCAGTTTTTAGATGTGGCTTGTTACTGCCTGGGGGAATCCTTTGTTGAGGGGTGATTAGCTGTTCCTGATTGTTTCTTGTCTGGAGTTCCTCTGTGTTTGAATGTTGTTCTTTATTTACTGTTATAATTTTAGAGTTTTTAAAATACTGGTAGCCAGATTTTGTTCATTTTCATGGTTTCTTCCTTTCTGTTGAAATTGTCCACATGTTTTTTGTGGATTTCAATGGCTTCTCTGTGTCGTCTGACATGGTGGTTGTGAGAGTGGTCCAGCATTTCTGTGTTCTCAAATAATATGCTGTGTCCAGGCTGGTTCATCAGGTGCTCTGCTATGGCTGACTTCTCTGGTTGAAGTAGTCTGCAGTGCCTTTCATGTTCCTTGATGCGTGTCTGGGCGCTGCGTTTGGTGGTCCCTATGTAGACTTGTCCACAGCTGCATGGTATACGGGAGACTCCTGCAGAAGTGAGAGGATCCCTCTTGTCCTTTGCTGAACGTAGCACTTGTTGGATTTCCTTGGTGGGTCTGTAGATAGTTTGTAGGTTGTGTTTCCTCATCAGTTTCCCTATGCGGTGGTTCTCGTGATGTATGGCAAGAACACTTTTCCTCTGGGTGGATCTTCATCTTGACTCTCGTGGCTTGTTCTTGGTCTTGCAGCTCTTCTGATGTCTGAGGTGGAGTCTCCATTGGCCTGTAGAGCCCAGTTGAGGTGGTTCAGTTCGTCTTGGAGGAGGTGGGGTTGGCAGATCCTTTTTGCACAGTTTGCCAAGGTTTTCATGGTGTATTTTTTTTGTACTTGGGTGATGGTTGGAGTTTTTGTGTAGGTATCTATCAGTGTGTGTAGGTTTTCTGTAAACGGTGTGACCCAATTGTTGATCTGGTTTGCGGATGAATAGGACATCTAGAAAAGTGTAGATGACCCTATTTTTGGAAGTGGGTCCCAGTGCTTATTTTCATTACATTCTTTGCAGAATAAACATGAGGATCTACGGAAGAAATTAGAAGCCGCAGAGAAACAACTAGAGGAAACGCAGCAGCAGCTTGAACTGCGAGAAATGGCTGCCAAAAGCTCTGGGAAAGGTAGGAATATATAGTATGCATTATATTTATTTATTTATTTATTTCACAGTTTTCTATACCGAGCTTCTCAACCTCATTGAGGGACTCAGCCCGGTTTCCAGCCATAAAAAACATATACACTCATTAAAATATCATATATCACAATTACAAAAACAACTTTAAAAACACTATATATAAAACTACAGTGGTCAGTCATCCTATTAAGATGGATCTACATCAACTTCCATCCAGGGTCCTATGGTGTTGTCTCATTCATCGAAAGCCTGTCTCCATAACCACGTCTTCACCCGTTTCCTAAAAGTCAGGATAGAAGGGGCGGTTCTGATCTCCGGTGGGAGAGAGTTCCAGAGTCGCGGGGCCACCACCGAGAAGGCCCTGTCCCTCGTCCCCACCAGGCGCGCTTGCGAGGCTGGTGGGACCGAGAGCAGGGCCTCTCCAGATGATCTTAATAATCTTGATGGTTCGTAGGGGAGAATACGTTCGGAGAGGTAAACATTATATGCTTGAGGGTCCTCCTGGACTCGTCACTGAGCCTGGAATTCCAGGTTGCAGCGATGGCCAGGGGAGCTTTCGCACAATTAAAACTTGTGCGCCAGCTGCACCCGTACCTTGGGAAGTCAGACTTGGCCACAGTGGTCCATGCTCTCGTTACATCTAGGATAGACTACTGCAACGCACTCTACGTGGGGTTGCCTTTGAAGACTGCTCAGAAACTTCCAATAGTCCAACGAGAGGCAGCCAGGTTAATAACTGGGGCGGCATACAGGGAGCATACAACTCCCATGTTACGCCAGCCCCACTGGCTGCCAGTCTGCTACCAGGCACAATCCAAAGTGCTGGCTTTGGCCTATAAAGCCCTAAACAGCCCTGGCCCAAATTACCTGTCCAAACGGATCACCCCCTATTGTAGGGGCAAAGAAACCAAAATATTTCCCAAAAAGGCAGAAGCCCCCTTTCTAATAAGGAGGGCAAGGATGGACACCACAAAAGTTGAATCCTTTAAACTGCAAAAAACTATTTATTGCGTGGCCATAGCAGTAACAACAAACAAGCATATAGGGATGCAATCAAAGGGTTTGTCGCAACCCCCAATGGGGCTGCAGAGCATTTATAGTAAATGGAATATACATTTTCATTGGTTCCCAAAGACAAATCATTTCATTCGTCTAAAGCTAGCTATGCAGTTGTTCATAAGTTGTTTATGGTTTTGATTAACATTATAGCACACGTGGGATCCTAACAATGGCACAACTATGGCACAACTATGGTCTATTGTTCTCTGACCATGACTGTATCTTATCTGTTTGTTGCAAACATGGCTCTAGAGCGACTGGGAAACTTGGGGGTTCTAACTAGCCAACGGCTAGCTGGTTTTGTCCGGATATACTGTTATCCTTGAATAGTAGAATCATAGAATCAAAGAGTTGGAAGAGACCTCATGGGCCATCCAGTCCAACCCCCTGCCAAGAAGCAGGAATATTGCATTCAAATCACCCCTGACAGATGGCCATCCAGCCTCTGTTTAAAAACTTCCAAAGAAGTAGCCTCCACCACACTCTGGGGCAGAGAGTTCCACTGCTGAACGGCTCTCTTACAGTCAGGAAGTTCTTCCTCATGTTCAGATGGAATCTCCTCTCTTGTAGTTTGAAGCCATTGCTCCACGTCCTAGTCTCCAAGGAAGCAGAAAACAAGCTTGCTCCCTCCTCCCTGTGGCTTCCTCTCACATATTTATACATGGCTATCATATCCCCTCTCAGCCTTCTCTTCTTCAGGCTAAACATGCCCAGCTCCTTAAGCCACTCCTCATAGGGCTTGTTCTCCAGACCCTTGATCATTTTAGTCATTTTAGCAACTTCTTTGGAACGCTGATTTTTCAAACAATCAGCATTTTCCGTAAACATAGGCCTACTGCAGAAATAGGCCAATATGGCAATAACTCATGATATATGGGCATTGGGAACATCTCTGAAAATTCCCTTTTTTAAACTGAAATGGCAGGGAGAAGGTTTCAGGAAAAGAGATAAAGAGAGGTCCGGAGGTCTCAAAAGCACGGATTTTATTTCCAGCTGGGACCCTGGAGTGGACTATGTCCAAAAGCATCCAGAGCCATGATATAGGTGCGGACTATGCCTTTTATAGCCTCCAAATGCAGGCAAACAAAGAACATGCGTCTACATACATTTACATCATTCACTACATCACCTTAGCATCACAGAAATATCAAGTTCTATTTTCCAAGATGCAAAAGGCATGTCTCTGTGTATTTCTAGGAGCAGCTTACATCCATCAGGGGCCTGCTTTTGACCTGTCAGGAGGGAGAGAGGGGCTACTTACTTAGAGCCTAGTCTGTTGCCACTAGGACAGGCTTATCTCTCTCCTGGAATTATGTCCCCCTCTTCAGCCCCCCTCTTGCTGTGCCTGGACAGCAGCTTGCTTGTCCTGTTAGCATTCTTTCTACAAAGGCATGATTGGGGACAAAAGACGGGGCCTTCTCGGTGATTGCTCCCCGGCTATGGAACTCCCTTCCTGGTGAGATCAGGTTGGCCCCCTCCTTCCTGTCCTTTAGAAGGATGGTAAAAACTTGGCTGTGGGACCAAGCTTTCGGGACAGGGCAATGAAGCAGCAATAGGAAAGATGACCAGGCCAATTAGACTTGACGCGGATGACTAGGACGATTTTAAATGGTGTATTTTAACATTTTGATAAATGTTTTTAATGTTTATGTATGAATATAAGAATTTGTGTCCTAGCATTGAATGTTTGCCGTGTATATGCTGTGCTCCGCCCTGAGTCCCCTTTGGGGTGAGAAGGGCGGAATATAAATGTTTTAAATAAATAAAAAATAATAATATAATCTATACATATAATAAAAGTGAACATGTGTGTGTGTGGCTGAGAAGCCTCCAAAGGCACTCCCTCCACTGACAGTGCAGGTTACAGCAAGTGCCGTGAACATGGAGTCCCCAAATACTACGGCCCACCACCCAAGGAATGCTATCATTCGGGGTCCGGGGAGAATCTCATCCTAGATTTCACTTGTTTCCTCCACCACAGGCAGACATCCCAGGGTTCCTTGTGTGGAATTTGCATGACCCCACCCTTAACACTTTCCTATGGCACACAGCAAACACAGAGGGATTGATCAGCAAATGAACAGATTGGAGAGGTTTGGGGGACTGACTCAACAGGATGGAAGTTGTAGTTCAACCTGTATCAAGGCAGAGCACTGTGAACCCCTTATTGACCTGGACCCCATTTGGCACACCTGGACCCCATTTGGCACACAGAGCCCCCATGACCAGGTTTGGGGGGAATTGACCTTGATTTAGAGGAGTTATAGTTCAGCTACATCCAGAGAGCTACATCCAGAGAGCACTGTGAACCCAACCAATGATGCATCTGGACCAAACTTGCCGCAGATGAGGGGACTTGCAGTATCTTCACTCAATTTCAGAGACCACTGTGACCCTCGTGCATGACGGACCTGGTTAATATTTGGCACACAGACTCACTGTGTCGCACTTTATGTCCCACTGAGGGTTGAGGGAGGATGGACCACAGACGATGAGATTTGTAGTATCTTTGATCAATTCCATAGACTACTATGACCCCCATGAATGATGGGCCTGGAACAAACTTGGACACAAAACCCCCATGACCAACAGAACGTACTAGGGAACTGACCCACTCGCATAGGAATTGTAGTTCACCCTGCACCTCAAGCACTCTGAACCCCATCAATGATGGATCTGGACCAAATATGACACACAAAACCTTGGTGACCAACAGAACATACTAGAGGTGTTTGGGGGACAACTACCCATTCATGTGGGAGTTGTAATTCACCCTGTACACAGAGAGCATTCCGAAGGCCCCAATGGCAGAATTGGAACACATGTGAGACACAGAACTCTGATGGCCAACAGAGGTTGGGGAGGGAATGACCCACCCACATGATAGTTGTAGTTCACCCTACATCCGGAACGCTCTGAATCCCCTCAATAATGGATGTGGAGCAAATTTGGCACACAGATCCAACATGCCCAACTGTGAATAGCAACGGAGTTTAGGGGTGATTCCCCTCGGAATCTGGGAGTTGTAGTTCACCTGCATCCAGAGAATCTGTGACCAACAATGGACTTGGCACAGAGAAGTCCCGTGACCAACTGAACATACTGCAGGAGTTTGTGGGAATTGAGCTTAGAATCATAGAATCATAGAGTTGGAAGAGACCTAATGGGCCATCCAGTCCAACCTCCTGCCAAGAAGCAGGAATTTTGGGGGCTGTAGTTCACCTACATCCAGAGAGCACTCAACCCAGCCCTTGGAGTATGGGAGTTGTAGTTCACCCTTATCCAGAGAGCACTGAACTCAGCTATCGTCAAATCTGGACCACACTTGGCACACAGACCCAACATGGCCAGCTGTGCATACAGGCCTGGTTTGAGGAGAATTGATCCACAATTCTGGCAATTGTAGTTCACTCACATCGTTAAATATAGTCTAACGGGAGCATTCATAAAAAACAAAATCAAAGACTGGTTTCTTTCTAATAAATAGTGTTACTAATTAACTAAATTATACTAAATGATATTACCTTTCACCTCAAAAGGCCTTTCTCAAATTACTCGGACATTGCCAGGTACCCAAGCTAGTAATAAAAATAAAACAAAAATGATATAAAATATGTATTATAATAATATAAAATAATATAACAATATAAAATAATAATAAAATTGTGTATTACAGTACAATAACGGCTGAACGAATGAACAACAAAACAAGTATAATATTATATAATATAAGGTAGAAAAAGGCCTCATCTTTTTCAAATAAGGAGAAAATAATAGTGAAAGGGTCTTTGAGCGAAATTTGCAAATACTAAGTAAGGGGCTTTTGGGTGAAAAGCTAACAAAAACAGCAGAAGAGAAACATACCCTTTCTCTGACTTAAAAAGAGCAAATAAGCTGAGCTTCGTAACGGAACAGAGTGAAGGAAATATAGACAGGAAGGAGTTGCGGTTTTCTGTTACTTGCTTTTGTTAAAAGGTTAAGAATGTTGTTTTTGAAACGCAGAGGCCGCATGTACAGAAAGTACTTTCCATCAAAAAGGTCAGAATTATTATTCATAAAAGGTGTTTTCCCTGAGCTTTCTGTTTGTAATGGGCTATAAAGTTTGCAGATTTCAAGGGAAGAGACATGGCAGTCACTTGAAGGGTAGCATCTGTGCATGCTATCGGCTGTCCGTCTTCTTCATGAAGAAACTAAAATAAAAACCTTGTTTTTTGATCTTTTATTGGGACTGTCTCCATCCTTCCGTGCTCCCGCGATGTGGACCCGAAAAGACCCAATTTAGGGTCTCTAACAATAGCATTGAATCAGATCCAATATGGCCCCATTTCCTTTTTTTGCATTTCACTTCCATTTTGCTTACTTTACCTTGCATTTTGCTTTTTCCCCTTGCATTTTGCTATTTTCTTGCATTTTGCTTCCCTTGCAATTTCCCTGCATTTTTTTGCATTTTTTATTATTTTTTTCGTTTTGCTTGCTATTTACTTGCTTTTCTGCATGCTTTTTGCTTCAATTTTGCTTGCAAAATTGTTTGCATTTTGCTTCCATTTTCTTTTCTTTTTTGGCATTTTTCTTCCATTTTTGCATGCTTTCCCCTTGTATTTTGCTTTTTTGGTTGCATTTTGTTTGCCTTTTACTTGCATTTCCTTACTTTGTGCCCACATTTTACTTCTGTTTTGCTACTTAAATCTTGCTTTTTGCTTGCAATTTCTTGCAATTTTAATTTTTCTTGCATTTTTCTTGCTTTTTTCTTCCTTTCTATTTTCATTTTGATTTTTTGCTTTCCTTTCGCTTGCTTTTCGCTTGCATTTTATTTACATTTAGTTTGCATTTTGCTTCCATTTTATTTGCATGTTGCTTTTTGTTTGCATTTTGTATTTTGCTGCCCTTTTGCTTGCGTTTTGCTTGAAAATTTTCTTGCATTTTTATTACTTTTTCTTTGCTTTTTGCATGCTTTTCATTTTTCTTGCTTTTCTTTGTATTTTGCTTGCAGTTTATTTAAATTTTGTTTTGTGTTTACATTGTACAATTTTCCTGCATTTTTGCATTTTTTATTTTTTTTCCGTTTTGCTTGCTATTTACTTGCTTTTCATTTGCATTTTGCTTCCTCTTTATTTGCATTTTGCTTCCATTTTTCTTTTATTTCTGCATGCTTTTTGCTTCAATTTTGCTTGCAAAATTGTTTGCATTTTGCTTCCATTTTCTTTTCTTTTTTGGCATTTTTCTTCCATTTCTGGATGCTTTTCCCTTGTATTTTGCTTTTTTGCTTGCATTTTATTTACATTTCATTTGCATTTTGATATGTGTTTTGCATTTGATTTGGTGTTTTTTGCATTTTGCTTCCCCTTTGTTTTCTTTTATGCTTACGTTTTGCTTGCATTTTATTTTTATTTCATTTTCATTTTCTTTGCATTTTGCTTACCCTTTACTTGCTTTTTCTTGCATTTTGCTTGCATTTTATTTACATTTTACTTGTGTTTGCATTTTGCTTCCCTTTTTTTGTTTGCATTTTGCATTTTGCTTCCATTTTATTTCCATGTTGCTTTTGGTTTGCATTTTGTCTTTTTCTTCCTTTTTCCTTGCTTTTTGCTTGCAATTTTCTTGCATTTTTGCATGCTTTTGCCATGTTCTTCATTTTCATTTTACATTTTTTTCATTTCACTTCCATTTTGTTTGGATTTCTCTTGCAATTTTTGCATTGTTGATTACTTTTTGTTTGCATTTAGCTTGCCTTTTTCTTGTATTTTGTTTCTCTTTTGCTTGCTTTTTACTTGCATTTTGCTTGCATTCTGCTTTGTGTTTGCATTTTGCTTCCATTTTGCATGCTTTCCCCTTGCATTTGGTTTCCTTTTTTGCTAATTCCTGCTTCTCCTTGGCTTGTCCTTGGCTTGCCATTGGCTTGCCTTGGGCTGTCTCTCCATCTTTCTGTCCCAGAGGCACATGTCACTTCCTGTCAAGGTCCCAGGAGCTTTGCTGCCCCAAATCTGTCACTTCCTGTTTGCAAAGAAGCAAAAAAGGAAACACAATGGCTGCAAAAAGACTTTGCAATGAGGACAAATTGCAAAATATTGCACCACAGAAACCACCATTGCCATTGCAAATAATATTTTTCCAATTGCATTCATATAATCTCCACGGAAATATGCATTGAAATATTATATCTGTATTTTATTTTTTTATTACTAAATGTTATTATTACTATTATGAAATATTATATCTGTCTATTCTTATTTTGCATTTTATTTTATTTCATTGTGTCCCCAAGCAGGGGAGGAATGGCAGATGCAATTGGATTGTGCCGAAACAGAGATTGGATTCCTCCGGAAACGGATTGCGCTTCTGGAAGAACGGTTGGAAACTGAGCAAAAAGCCAAGAAAGAGATCGAAGAAAAGGTTTCCTCTTCTACTTTTAGTGTTTTTAAAGATTTGCAAAATTCCTTTTTTTTTTCAAAATGCAAAGTGGGTGCCAAATGCAAAATACAAAGAGTTTACATAATGCAAAGTGGTGCAGAATGCAAAAGGCAAAATGAAAGTGGCAAAAAATGCAAACTGCAACATACAAAAAAGGGAGGGCAAAATAGAAAGTGCAAAATGCAAAATCCAATGAAGTGCAAAATGCAAAGTGGTGCAAAAAGCAAAGCATTTGCAAAATCATACATGATGCAAAGCAGAGCAAAATGCAAAGTGTGAAACAAACAGCATTAGCAAATGCAAAGCAGTGCAAAATGCAAAATGGTGCAACATGCAAAAGGCTTGTAATATGTAAATTGGTGCAAAATGCAAAATATTTGTAAAATGCAAAGCATTACAAATTGAAAGCATTTGCAAAATGCAAAGTGGTGCAAACTGCAATTTATTTGCAAAATGCATAGCAGTGCAAAATGCAAAGCAATGTCTTCATTGCATTACACTTTTAAATAAAAACCATAGATGATGTCTTTAAAGAGGAGCAGACTGAAACTGGTGTTCTGCCTGTCTTTCGATTCTGCAACTGTGGGGGGCACAGTTGGCACAGTTGGCCTGTAAGGCTTGCAAAAATGGAAAGTGGTGCAAAATGCAAAAAGCAAAATGAAAGTGGTGAAAAATGCAAAATGCAAAGTAGTGCAGAATGCAAAATGGTCCAAAAGGCAGAGAGCATTGCAAAAAAGGTTTTTCCAAAGGGTTTAAAAGAGGCGGTGGTCTCTCCCCTGCTGAAGAAACCAGATTTAGATTCTTCAGTTCCCTCCAGTTACCGCCCAGTTTCGAATCTCTCGTTCCTGGGCAAGGTGATGGAGAGGGCAGCAGCGGAGCAGTTGCAGCAATTCCTAGATGACACAGCCGGACTAGATCCCTTCCAGTCCGGCTTCCATGCGGGGCACGGGACAGAGACTGTGCTGGTCTCCATCACGGATCACCTTCGATGCCAGCTTGACCAGGGCGGGTCAGCGCTGCTTGTGTTATTGGATCTCACAGCAGCATTTGACACAGTCCCACTGCTGGACAACTTTAAATTGGCTATCCTCCTTTCTTCACAGCCGTGGACAGCGAGTGGAGAGGGGAGGCCTGGTCTCTGAGAGGTCTCCTCTGTCTTGTGGGGTTCCTCAGGGGGCCATTCTCTCCTCTCTGTTGTTTAACATCTATATGCGACCACTTACTCAGCTGGTTCGAGGTTTTGGGCTTGAGTGTTATCAGTACGCCGATGACACTCAGCTGGTGCTGAAGATGGAAGGCCGACCGGACTCTGTACCCGATTATTTCCATCAGTGCCTCGAGGCTGTTACTGGATGGCTGTGTGCCAGCAGGTTGAGGGTGAATCCAGCAAAGACAGAGATCCTATGGCTGGGTCAAATGGGCAATGGGGATATCCAGCTGCCTACCCTGGATGGCGAGGCGCTACGCCCATCATCATTGGCAAAGAGTCTGGGAGTCCTTTTGGACCCTCTGCTGACGATGGAGGCCCAGGTCTCTGCCGTGAGCAGAACTGCCTTTTTTCATTTGCGGCAGGCTAGACGGCTGGCCCCCTACCTGTCCAGGGACAACCTAGCTACGGTGATCCAGGCTATGGTCATCTCAAGACTGGACTACTGTAACGCTCTCTACATTGGCCTTCCTCTGTCGGTGATCCGGAAGCTCAAGTTGGGACAAAATGCAGCTGCTCGGCTTCTTGCGGGAATTCCAATGAGATGCCATATCACACCAATCTTATTACAGCTGCATTGGTTACCAATTGAGCACCGGATCACTTTCAAAGTGATGGTACTCACCTTTAAGGCCTTGCATGGTCTGGGGCCGATGTACCTGAGGGACCGCCTCACCCCCTACCAACCCCAGAGATCCCTCCGTTCTGAGGACTAAGATCTGTTGGAAATTCCCAGTGTCAAGACCTTGCGTCTAACAGCAACCAGACGCAGAGCCTTTACAGCAGTGGCACCATCACTCTGGAATACTCTGCCACCTGAAGTCCGAGCCTTGCGGGACTTATCGGCTTTCCGCAGGGCATGTAAGACATACCTGTTTGGACGGGCTTTTGATCTCTGATATTGCTGTTTTTAAATGGTTTTAAATTGTTTTAAAATTGTGTTCGATTTTAGCCAGTCTTGTAAGCCGCTCCGAGCCCCAGGGGAGTGGCGGCATATAAGTTCGAATAATAAATAAATAAATAAATAAATAAATAGATGCAGGCAAAATGTCAGGAGAGAATGCTTCTAGAACATGTCCATATAGCCTTAAAAAACTACAACCCAGTGATTCTGGCCATGAAAGCCTTCAACAATGCCTTGATTGCCTTGTACTTTTCAAATAATATTCAATAGAGGACTCTTTTAAAGAGGTTCGAACAAGATTCCAGCGTGGACTCTGATCCTGGTGTTCTGCCTTTCCTTTGATTCTGCAGCTGTGTGGGGCACAGTTGGCCTGGGAGGCGGCCCGCCGCTCGTCACAGCAGTTCCAGCGCAAGTGCCAGCGCCTAGCCTGTGACCTGGAGGACACCCGCCTCCTTGTGGAGAACCAGCAGAACCGCAGCCACGAACTGGAGAAGAGGCAGAAGAAGTACCCTTTGACATTTAGTCTCATATACAACATATTGTCCCATATTATTAGCAAATTATTTTGCAATAATCTTTGCAATTTATTCCTGTATATTAGGTTGTGCAAATATTTCTGCAATTTTTCTTGCAATTATTTCTGGCAATTTCTTCCTTTCCCATATATACATTATTGCCAAGCTCTTTGCAATTATTTTTGCAACTGCTTGCAATTCATTTTGCAATTTATTCCCATGTATTAGGAAGTCCGCGTTTTTCTATTCCTATATATTAAATAATGCACTTTTTGCAATTTATTCCCATATATTAAATAATGCAACTTTTGTAATTTATTCCCATATATTAAATAATGCATATTTTTGAATTTTATTCCTGTATATTTCGAACAATTTATTCCTATATCCCTGAAAAAAATGTATTTATTTATTGCAATTTTTATCTTCTTTTTTTTTTTGCACAACAACAAACAACAACAACAACAGGTTTGACCTGCAGCTGGCCCAAGCTTTGGGGGAATCTGCGTTTGAGAAAAGTCTTCGTGAAAAAGTGATGCAAGAAAACACCAACCTCCAGTATCAAGTGGGGAAAATGCAAAAGAACTTAGAGGTATGCAGAGAGAAAAGTTTTTCATTCACAATTTTTCCAATATTGCAAATACATATTTGCCTACTCTCCGTATTCTACATTTCACACATTTCTTTTTTTTTTTGCAAATTTTTACTATTTATTTCAAACTTTCACAACCTTTTACAAATTCTTACAGTTTAACAAAAATTTAACATTTTTTACAATTTTTGTTACAATTTTTACCATTTTTCACTTTTACAACCTTTTACAAATGTTTGCAACTTTTTACAAACTTTTTCATTTTTCAGTTTTTACTATTTTATTTTTTTACTATTTGAATATAAATCTTTACAATTTTTGTTACAAATGTTTACATATTTTCAAAATTTTTACAATTTTTCATTTTTTACATGCATTTACAAATGTTTACATTCTTTTTTCAAATGTTTATAAACTTTTACAAATGTTTACTATTTTTCAATTTTTTACAATCTTTTAAAAATGTTTACAATTTTTTTTTCAAATATTTACACACTTTTACAAACCTTTACAACCTTTCACCAATTTTACATTTACAGTTTTACACATTTTAGAAATCCAAATTTCTATTTCCTTGGTCACTTTTCTTTGGATGCATAATCTCCAACTGCTACCTTTTTCCGTTTTTCAACTTTTTAAAACAAGAAAATTTGCATCTTTTGCATTTTTTAAGTTTTTCATGTTTTTCACAGTTTCGTTTTTCCATATAAAGATTTCCACATTTTTTCAATTTTTTCACATTTTCCCAATTTTATATATATATATATATATATATATATATATATATATATATATATGAAAATCTGAAAAAATGAGAATAGTGTAATTCAAATTTTCAAAAGTTTGGAAAAATGGGAGAAAAATTAAAAAGAAAATTTTCACAAAATTTCCATTAAAAAATACAAAAATTTTCAAAAAAGTCACAAAATTCCAAAAAATACAAAATTTGCAGAAGAATTTAAAAATTTCAAAAAAATATTTTTTAAATTTTTTTTAAAAAAATCAAAATTGTAAAATGTTCATTCTGTAAAAAGAATTTGCAATTGAAATTGTATGCTTGTCCTTCCAGGAGAAGGAGTCTGAGAAGAATGTCCTGGTCAAGCGGCTGGAGCTGCTGACCAAGCAGATGTCGGAGCTGTGTTGTCTGTCCAATGGCCTTGACACGAACAAAATGGCTGCCCTGCAGAAGCAGGTCTGGGACCTGGAAGAAAGTGCTGCCAAACAAGAGGAAGAGCTTGGTCTTCAAGCAAAAAGAATTGAACACCTGGAACAGGTAAGTTACCAGTCTCATCTGTATAGTTCTTTTCCCTACAATAAGGATTTATTGTACTCAATTAAGGATAAGATGGGATATGTAGTGATCACTATATCCTATTGTGTGTGTATGTTAAGGAGATGATGGGGTGATAGTTGATGCTATATCCTTTAGTGTATATGAATATGGATATGCAGTGAATAGATAATAGATATATAGATCTATATGAAAGGGGATGATGGGATATGTCATGAAGACTATATCATATTTGTGGTCTTGAGGTATATAGTTGATATAGATATAAATTATATAGATGAAAAGGCCTGGATTACATGTTCCATCGCACTTCCTTCTTTCCCATTAAAGTTGCATTTACATCTGGAGCTGGAGATTGAGAGGAAGCAGCATCTGCATCAGAAGAAAATGGAAGATAAAGAAGAAGAGATGGATGACCTCCGGGGAGCCTGCCAGAAGAAGGTAATAATAAGAATAGGTAATAACCCCTCTTCTGCCCAAGGTCTTCACCTGACTCCCCGATACACCAGCTATCAGAAGGTGAAATCCAGGACTCCCCAACCCACTCAGGCCAGACAGTTGTTCAAGCACCTCTCCAATAACTACAACCTACCAAACCTTCTGCCTGACAACAGCTCTTTGACTTCGACACTGGAGAGGGGCCACCAGACGGCACGCCTGGCTAGAGTGACTCAAGTCTCAGCCTCGAAACAGCTTCCACCTCCCTCTTCTCCAAAGACAGTTCCTAGGCTGCCTCTGCCGCCTTCCATCACCACCTCCATCTCCTAACCATACTGAGGATGATGACCAGGACAAAGACTTACCAGAGTCAGTCCGTTCCAATTCCGTCCTCTCCCTGGGCATAGACCTCTCACCAAACCCAGATGCCTACAATGTTGATTCTCCTTCCCCAACGGATAACATCAGAGTTTTCGCCAAACAGATGGTTCAAATGGCGAATATCCTTGGACTGAAAATCAAACAAACATCGAAGGCTGTAACTGACCCATTCTTTAAAAGGGTCCAATAGGAGGCCCCACCAGCAACCCTATTACCATTCCTGCCTTAACTTCTCAACGTAATCCAGGCTTCCTGGAAGACCCCGTTCTTGATTCCACCCACCTCGAAACGCATAGAGGCGTGGTATCGTACTGATGATGAGAGCCTCGAATGGCTGAAGCACCATCCCAACCCAAACTTGGTAGTGGTGAAGTCAGCCCAGTCCTCCAGAAGGCAGTCCAACACCTCTTCTGACTGAGAGGACACGGGTTTCGATGCCATTGGTTGAAAATGGCAGGCAAATGAATCCACAGGCAAATGAATCTCATGTATTTGAGATGTTATCAGGAAATGTTGAGGAAAAAATATTTTTAAAAAGAAATGAAAGCAATAATCAGTTTTTGTGTCAATCACAACTTTTTAGCGCTGCTACCATGGTTATTACTTTGTTAATTTTATTTTTGTTTGTAGGAAAACAATAGCAAAACACCTCCTTGCCAGAATGGCAAATTATGGAGCCTGCATGGGGGCTTACCAGCAAATCCTCAGGGAAAAACCTTAGCCCTTCCATAACAAACTTTCTGAGGAAGACCAAGCAGTCCTCTTGACTCTGTACCAGGAGGACACTTCCCTTGCTCATCACCAGATCCAGATGTCTAAACACAGCGGGCAAGATGATAGCCCACACAATCGCCATTTGCCACCACTATTGGCTGTGCTCTTCTGGCCTCGCCACCTCCTCAAAACAAATAATCAAGGACCTCCCATTTGATCCCCTCAGTCTCTTCAACACCGGTACCAATGACAAGCTAAAGTCCAATCAAGACTTTAAACTAAATGCAGTGTCCATCAGCAATCCAGTGCCCAGAGAACCCGCTGGTACCAACACTGCTACTGTCAATATGGAAATCAACCCAATATGGCCACCAGACCTACCATCAAAACTATAGGTCTCTGCCAAACCCTCAGCCTCAACAACATAAATATGATAAAAGAGAAAATATGAAAGGCAGGAGGTTCCTGGGGGGGAGAGAAGAGGGGACAGGAAGATAGAGGGAGTGAAAAGAAAAGAAGGGAAGATAAACAAGAGGGAAAGAAAAAAAGAGAAAAATGGGGATTGAAGAGTTAGACTTTTAATCTTCTCAACTGTGGTTATCGACTTCTATTATTTCCATATGATCTGTTTAGAATCAACTTTCTCCTTTCCTGTTCTCTCATGGCGTGACATTAACTGCTTATATGTCTTCTTAAATGTCCACTATCAATGTAATGTTTTCTTTGTTCATGTAATCCTTAATGGGTATCCAGTCCATTATTTTCCTCTTTTTTGAGCCTTTTCCTTGAGGTACTTCACAAACCCAAAGTCAGGGGGAGGCCTGTGACCAATCCTTGACCTCAGAGCCCTGAACTCTTACATTGTGTCGATGAAGTTCAGAATGGTGATGGTATCATAAATCCTACCTCTTCTCCACCAAAGAGACTACTTTGCGTCCATTGACCTTCAAGACGCTTACTTCCATTTAGCAGTCCGTCCTGCCCACAGAGGCTTCCTCTCTTTCTGAGTTCATCATCAGACTTTCCAGTTAACAGTCCTTCCCTTTGGACTCATCATGGCTCCACGAGTGTTCACAAAAGGCATGTTGGTCATGGCAGCCCATTTCAGGAAACAGGGCACATTCATCTTCCCTTACCTGGACGATTGGCTGATTGTGGCTCATTCTCCTTCTCTCTTCGAATCCCACGTCATTGCCACCGTACACCTGCTCAACTCCCTTGGTCTTAAGCTCAATGCTGAAAAGTCCCATTTGATGCCAATGACCAGGATAAAATTCATCGGCATCCTCTTCGACTCCACCACTCCATCCTCTTCGACTCCACCACTCCCTCCCTGAAGAGAGGTATCTCGCTCTCCAACACAAGATCCGCCAATCCAACTGTTCCCACAGGATCCAGGCCATACAGATCCAGGTCCTTCTTGGGTACATGGTATTGGCAGTCTTGGTCACCTCCTTTGCCAGATTCAAACTCCGTCCACTTCAGAAATGGTTTCTCAATCACTTAAATCCTGCTTGACACTGCAACTTAAGATTCCTCTCCATTTTGAAGCAGGTGTTAACCTCCCTTGTGTGGTGGACATCCCGGCGCAATATCTGTCTCGGCGTGCCGTTTCACCCTCGACCTCCCTCAGTCACGATAACGATAGACTCCTCCACCTTCACCTGGGGAGCCCACACCAACCATCTCGCCACACAGGACCTCTGGTATAATAAAAAGAGACTACACCACATCAACTATCTTGAACTCCTGGTGATCTTCAAGGCCCTCAAAGCCTTTGTCCTCCTGGTCACCCACAGGACTGCCCCGATCCTAACGGACAACACAGTGGCCATGTACTATATCAACGGAACGGGTTAGAGAAAATTCCTCAAAGTGACTCTAACTCTCTGGCAATGGTGCATCAACCACTCAGTGATCATCACAGCAATTCATCTCCCCGGCTCACTAAACAACCGGGCAGACACTCTCAGCCGAAAAAAGACAACCTCCCATGAGTGGAGGCTTGATGAGACACAACTCCATGTCCTCTTCAATGGCTAGTGTCGGCCAGACATCAACCTCTTCTCCTCACCCGAGAATGCCCAGCTCCCTCAGTATGGAGCCCATCTCCCTCCCGATCCCACCACCAGATGTCTCAGGGATGCCTTCCTCCTCAACTGGTCAACAATCCCTCCAATCCCTCTAATCCTGAGGGTGGTCGTGGGACTCCAATCCCCAGGCATGAACTGCATCCTCATAGCCCTGGGCTGGTCTTGACAAACCTGGTTCCCGATCCTCCTCTGGTTAGCTCAAGGTGCATCACGCCCTCTACCGCCCATGCCTCACCTCTTGACCAGAAAACAGGGCTTCCTTCTTCACTCTGATGTCCACTGTCTTCACATAACAGCCTGGAGGATACTAACATAATGTCTCTACAGTCGCCCTCTGTTCAGTCCTGAGGGCAACCCACAAACCAGCTATGACAAAAGCTTATGCTTGCAATCTGGCCCACTTTTGAGACTTTCTTTGATTCACCAATGTTGGGTTCACTTAAAATTCTTTATTTGCACTTTGTTCTCTACTAATGACTCTCTTGTTTCCTTTTCCACTGTCCTTTGATGACGCTGGTACGATGTCAACCTGTCCCAGCCATGGTTGTCCTTTCTCCTGTGACCTGTAACCAAAGTTCATAATATTGTTACTATGTACCTTAATATGCTCCGTTACACAACCAGTTACATGACACACGATATTATTATCACCTCTTGGTCCACTTCACCCTTATGTTCTCAATGAGAAGCCTTAACCATGTGAGTGTTTTTTCCCCACATTCTCATGAGACTTTTGTCACCTTCCTCCTATTGTGGTATGTCTATTATACTTATGTTTGGCTTCTTGAGGCACTTCTTGCATAGGTTATACCTGTGCTGTTGGCACTTGCTGCTGTTACAAATAAAGGTGTTCTGTTTGAACTTCAAAGGTGTCGGTCTGCATATGTCCCACCTTCCAGGACTTCAGCTTGCTAGTTTCCATATGTGTGCATTCACAGAGTCCATGAAGAAAAAGGACAGGTTACTCACCTGTAACCATGTTTCTTCAAGTGGTACTCTGTGAATCCACACAAACCCGCCCGTCCTCCCCTCAGGCAAAACTTCCCCTTTCTTGCTGCCTTTGCGGCGTAGGAATTGCGGAGCGTGCGGCCAGTGTGCCTTTAATGCTGTGGAAGTAGTGGGCGGGGTTACCACCAAAATATGAAGGTTTCAACTTTCGAAGTTTTCCATTGGAGCCTGCAGAGGTGCAGACACTCCATATTATTATTATTATTATTATTATTATTATTATTATTATAAATACATTATTATTATACATATAGAATTGATTATTATAATTTGAAATATATAGTTTATTATTATTTAATATATATATATTATATAATATGTTATTTAAAGTAGTTTATTATTATTATTTAAAATACATTATTATTATAATTAATAATTATAACAATAATTTATTTTAAATATAGACTTTACATGTATTTAAAATAATAATAAATTATATATTTAAAATGATAATATAATGTATATATATTTAATATATTATTATTTAAAATATACAGTTTATCGTTATTATTGTTTAAAAATATAATTTATTTTTATTATTTAAAATATATAGTTTATTAATAATAATAATTTTAGTTTGCTATTGTTAATATTTAAAACATATTACTAATATTTATATTATATTAATATATTATATTAATTATATATTAATATATGATTTATTATTTGAAATATATAATTTATTATTATTTAAAATATAGTGTATTACTTGTATCATTATTAGTATCTATCTATCTATCTATCTAATTTAATATATTCTTATTAATGTGCAGCTGCGCCAGCTGGAGATGCAGTGCGAACAGGAAGCGGAGGAGAAACAGCGGCTGCTGGCTGAGAAGCGCGACCTGGAAGGACTCATCGCAACCTTATGTGAACAGGTAATGCCTTGTAATAGCCCAAAGAGAGCCCCCAAACAGGAAGTGGCCTCATTATGTCACTTCCTGGGCAGGAAGTGGCCTGATTATGTCACCTCTTGGACAGGAAGTGGCCTGATTATGTCATTTCTTGGACGGGAAGTGGTAATATCACTATGACAGGAAGTAGATTAGGAATGTCACTTCCTGAACAGGAATCGGCCTGATTATATCATTTCTCAAGTCGCTCCTGGCATGAAAAAAAATCATTTCTTGGACAGGAAGTGGCCTGGTTATGTGGCTTTATAACAGGAAGTGACCTGGAGATGTCATTTCTGGAAAGGAAGTAGTGTGATTATGTCATTTCTCAACAGGAAGTGGCCTTGTGATGTCACTTCCCAACAAGATGTGGACTGGGGACATCACTTCCTGGACAGAAAGAGGCCTTGTGATGTCAACTTCTGGACAGGAAGTACCCTGGTGACATCACTTCCTAACAAGAAATTGTGTTGTTACAAAATTCCTGGAAAGGAAGTGGCCTGGGGATGTCAGGATGTCACTTTGTAACAGGAAGTGGGCTGGTTACGTCATTTCCCAAAAAGGAAGTTGCTCCCTTGACAGGAAGTGGCCTTGTGATGTCATTTCTTGGACAGGAAGTGGCCTGGGGATGTCGCTTTAGGACAGGGAGTGGCTCAGGGAGTCACTTCCCAGACAGGAAATCACTCCCCAGACATGAAGTGGATGGGCAAGCTCACTTCCTGCCTTGACTCCCCCCCCCCCCCATAGGTTGGCCACCATGACTTTGAGGTGGAGAAGCGCCTTCGCCGGGACCTGAAGCGGAGCCGTGCCCTCCTGGCCGATGCTCAACTCCTCCTCCAGGAAAGCTCTTCTAGGTCAGAAACTGGGTCAACGGAGGTCAAAGCAGAGGTGGAGAAGCTGCGCAGGCAGGTCAGACTCCACCCCTTTATCCTTCCTGCATTTATTCATTGATTCTTGAAAAGTTATTTATATTCTTCATTCATTTAATTTAGTTATGGCTATTCATCCAGTTAATTAATTTAGTAATCAAGTTAATAATTAAGGGATTATGTAAATATAAGTTGACTAAGTAATTAAGCAAGTGCAAGCTGATTCATTGTCATTATTTTTTAATTCAGTCATTAAGTTATTTTGTTAAGTAAGTTATTAAGTGATCTAATGAAGGACATAATTAAGCTAACTTAAGGAATTACATGAGTACACATTGATTCATTAAGTGATTTAATTAAGTCACTAATCTAATGAGGAAGTAATTGAGTTATGTAATTAAATAAATAACTAAGTTAACTAATTAAGGAATTAAGTAACTACAAGTTTATTCATTGTTATTAATTTTTTAAGCAATTAATGAACTAATTAAGGAATTACATATGGGCAAATTAATTAGTTAAGATATTGAACTAAGCAATACTGAATGTCTTTCTCTCCTCAACATTATCTTAATTAACTAAATTAAGTAACTTAATGAACTTAAAAGATGTAATTTAACTAACTATTTTAATTAACTAATATTTTTCTTAATTAACTTAATTAAAATATTAATTAACTACCTTAACTTCATTGAGTAATTGACATAACTACCTCAATTAGTTATTAATTATTTAAATAAATAACTAAAGTCATTATGGTTGCCTTCTCCTCCTCAACAGAATGGAGTGTCTTAATTGCCAAACTTAAATAATTGACACTTAATTAAAAAATTAAATTTTCAATAATTAACTAATTTAATTGACTAACTGACTTAGTTACCATAATTGACTAAATCAACATGATGAATAAAAAATAGGGGGTGGAGTTAATATGCAAATTATTATGCAAATGTCCCTTTCCAGTGGGAAGAGAGCGTTTCCCGTTGTGCAGAAGCGCAGGAATCCCAGAAGGAGATGACCTTTGAACTGGAAGGACTCCGCTCGGAGGTGGAGAAACTCGCTCGCAACAAAATCTTGGTATCTGTCTTGTTAGCATTTTTGATTAATTATACTAATTAGCATTTTAATTGCATTAATTAGAATTCTTTTGGGGGGATATGTTAATTTCTATACAAATTTTACGCGAATGTTGGTCCCAATTGGAGACACCTATGGCTTTCTCCTATGTTGCAAATTTCCGTGCAAATTCATATGCAAGTGTGCAGATACATGTGCAAACAAATACATTTGTATGCAAAATGTCCAAGCATTCATTTGCAAATTTACATGCAAACCTCCTGGCAAAATACACATGCAAAACATATGCAAAAGTATGCAAATTTATTGGCAAATAGCCATGCAAATGGCCATGCATTCATATGCAAATGTATATGCACATTTCCATGCAAATATCCAACAAACTTTCACATGCCAACATATGCAAATACCCTTGCATTCATATGCAAATATATGCAAATATATGTGGAAATGTCCAGGAAAATTCACATGCCAATGTATGCAAATTTATAAGCAAATAGTCAAGCAAATTCCCATGTAAATTTCCAGGCAAATTCCCATGCATTCGTATAACACACAAATATGCAAACCAATTTGCATTAAAATTTGCATTGAAGTTTGCATCATTGATGCCGTCTCCTCCATGGGAATTCGCCACACTGTTTCCCTAGCAAATTAACATGCAAATTTATGTAGGGAGGTGATTTCCCATGTAAATAGCTGTTCATTCATATGCAAATTTATATGCAAGTCTCCATGCAAATGTATGCAAATTTATACAGGCAAATAGGCAGACAAAATTCCATGCAAATTTAGATGTAAATCCCCCTGCAAATGTATGCAAATTTATATAGGCAAATAGACAGGCAATTTCCCATGGATTTGTATGAAAATCTCCATGCATATGCAAATGTGCAGGCAAACCCCAGTTGTAATTTTATGTAAATTCGCCTGCATAAAATGTGCATAGATCAGGGCTGCAAAATGTATGCAAATTGGTATGCAGATTAGGGAAACTGTGTGGCAAATTCCCATGGAGGGGACAACATCAATGATGCAAACTTTAAATGCAAATTTTAATGCAAATTGGTTTGCAAATTGTAATGCAGATGGACGAGCAGCTCTACCAATTGCAGCATGAAAAAGCGGATCTGCTGAAGCGCATCGACGAGGATCAGGAGGATCTGAACGACCTGATGGAGAAACACAAGGCCCTCATCGCACAGGTCAGGCAAAATAATAATAATAATAATAATAATAATAATAATAATAATAATAATAATAATGTTACAGAAAACGAACACGTCAAACTCTGCTGGGACTTCTGTATTCAGACTGACAGAGTTTTGGAGCACAATACTCCTGACCTCACAAAGTATGGATCATTGATGTTGCAATCCCAGGTGATGGCAGGATTGAAGGGAAACAACTGGAAAAGCTGCCACGATATGAGGATTTAAAGATTGAACTGCAAAGACTCTGGCACAAGCCAGTCAAGGTGGTCCCAGTGGTGATCGGCACACTGGGTGCAGTGCCTAAAGACCTTGGCCTGCACTTAAACACAATCGGCGCTGCCAAAATTACCATCTGCCAGCTGCAAAAGGCCACCTTACTGGGAGCTGCACGCATTATTTGCCGATACATCACACAGTCCTAGACACGTGTGATCCAGTACAACAGCCAGCAGAGTGATCTTGTCTGCTGTGGACTCATCTTGTTGTTTTTCAAATAATATAATAACATGCAATAAATATATGATATAATAAATAAATATATATTGTCTTATATTCTTATAGTATACGTTATTATATTTTGTATTACGTTATATTATTACTATATTATATATTACTATATTATATATTATTATTATTACTATATTATATACTATATTATATATTACTATATTATATATTATTACTATTACTATACTATATTATATATTATTATAGTATATATTATATTATATTTATTGTATTGTATTATTGTTATTACAGCTTTGAATGGCGATCTGTTGGGAGGGGTTTAGTGGCGCATTCCTTCTTGGTTGTTGTTTATATTGTTGTTTTTGTTCTTTTTCTGATGTTTATGTTTGTGTCTATTTAGTCCGCCAAGGATATTTCCCAAATCCAGGATCTTCAGACGCAGCTGGAAGACTTGAAGAAAGAAAAACAAAACATTCAGGAAAAAGTAAGGATAATAATAATAATAATAATAATAATAATAATAATAATATATTAAAATAAATAATTATTATTATAATGTAACAATATACTAATTATAACAATATAAATACATAATAATATCATCTATATAAATAAAAATGTAATGTTCGTTTGTGATACCATCAGAACTCAAAAACCACTGGGGGAATTGACACCAAATTTGGACACGATACACCTAACAACCCAATGTATGTCCTTCACTCAAAATTTTTTGATTTTGTCATTTGGGAGTTGGAGTTACTGGGATTTATAGTTCACCTACAATCAAAGAGCATTCTGAACTCCACCAACGATGGAATTGAACTAAAGGTGACACACAGGACTCCCATGACCAACAGAAAACACTAGAAGGGTTTGGTGGGCATTGACCTTGAGTTTGGGAGTTGTAGTTCACCTACATCTAGAGACCACTGTGGACTCAAACAATGATGGATCTGGACCAAACTTGGCACAAATATTCCATATGCCCAAATATGAACACAGATGGAGTTTGGGGGAAATAGACATTCACATTTGACAGTTGTAGTTTCTGGGATTTATAGTTCACCTACAATCAAAGAGCATTCTGAACCCCACAAACGACAGAATTGGGTCAAACCTCCCACACA
The DNA here is from genome assembly GCF_025583915.1 of Anolis sagrei ordinatus. Taxonomy (NCBI): domain Eukaryota; kingdom Metazoa; phylum Chordata; class Lepidosauria; order Squamata; family Anolidae; genus Anolis; species Anolis sagrei. The sequence continues at coordinate 49,496,416 of NW_026847771.1, forward strand.
GAACCCCCATGACCACCAGAGTGGGCCACAGCAACGCGTGGCAGGGGACGGCTAGTATATAATAAATAATAATATAATATAATATATTAAAATAAATAATTACTATTATAATGTAACATATGCTAATTATAACAATATAAATACATAATAATATATATAATAATAACATGTGATATGATATTTTATATAATAATATAATATATAATATAATACAATATTATAATAATATGATATATAATGATATGTATGTATGTATGTATGTATCTATCTGCACAAATAAGAAAATCTATATGTTTGTGTGTGGGACTTACACAGACAGCCTCCTACCTCCACAAACAGCTTTAACCCACAGTGCTGAGGAGACACCAAAAGCATTGCAGGTGATAGTGAGTGCCTCATCCCAGTGTTCCTTACTCTATCTACTGCTGTAGAATTTGCATGATCCCGCCCACTGCCTCTCCCTTAACCCCTTCCTACCCTTTCCTATGGCACACGGCAAACACAGAGGAATTGATCAGCAACCGAACATACTGGAGGGAGGTGGGGACTGACTCAACAGGATGGAAGTTGTAGTTCACCTGCACTGAACCCCACTGATAATGGACCTGGACCAAACTTGGCACACAGACACCCCCCGCCCCCATGACCCACTTTACATCCTGGTGCGGTTTGGGGAAGGACAGACCACAGACGATGGGATCTGCAGTACCTTCACCTGATTTGGCTTCCGTAGACCACTGTGACCCACATGAATGACGGACCTGGACCAAACTTAGCACACAGACATCCCTGGCAAACAGAACATACTGCAGGGGTATGTGGGAATTGACCTTGATTTTGTGATTGGTAGTTCACCCTTATTCAGAAATCCCTGATCTGGACCAAACTTGGCACACAGACCCAGCATGGCCGACTGTACATATAGGCAGGGTATAGGGGTGATTTCCCTTAGATTTGGGAGTTGTAGTTCACCTGTATTCAGAGACCACCTGTACATGACACTGTTTTAGCTTTGTTCTGAGAGCTCAGAAATAATTTGTGATCCTTTGAAAAGTGTGCCTGTGTGGTTCCAACTTTTAGCCACACTTACAATATCATAAGCATCACTGAAACCTGGTGGGATGACTGCTATTGCTGAGGGCTAGAACCTCTTTCACAGAAACATAACAAAAGGGAGAGGAGGAAGAGTTGCCTTATATGTCAAAAACAGTTACGCCGCAGAAGAGATTTTTATTTATTTATCATGTCAGGAGCAACCAGACAGTTGTATTACATTTTTAACAAAACAAACAAACAGACAAAACACAAAGTTTGCAAGCTTGGCAGTTGATGTCCTTTGACCAGTATCTGGCCACTTGGAGTGCCTCTGGTGTTGCTGCAAGGAGGTCCTCCATTGTGCATGTGGCAGGGCTCAGGTTGCATTGCAGCAGGTGGTCAGTGGTTTGCTCCTCTCCGCACTCGCATGTCGTGGATTCCACTTTGTAGCCTCATTTCTTAAGGTTGGCTCTGCATTTCGTGGTGCCAGAGCGCAGTCTGTTCAGCGCCTTCCAAGTCGTCCAATTTTCTGTGTGCCCAGGGGGGAGTCTCTCATTTGGTATCAGCCATTCATTGTGGTTCTGGGTTTGAGCCTGCCACTTTTGGACTCTCGCTTGCTGGGGTGTTCCAGCAAGCGTCTCTGTAGATCAGGGGTCCTCAAACTACGGCTCGCGGGCCACTTCCGGCCCGCCAAGGGCATTTATCCAGCCCGCGGAGGAGGAGCGCCCCCCCACACACACTGCCCCTCCCTTGGCTGGTTCACGCTATCCATCAGGCCCGATGGGCAGCGTGAGTAGGTGCTTTACGCGTGAGTAGGCCGCGCGGTGCTGCTCCTCCCTTGGCAGGCTCACGCTATCATGGGCAACTTTGATTACTGGGTAATCATGAACCCCTTACATAACAGACGTGGACCCCATTTGTCACGCAGGACCCCCATGATCAGGTTGGGGGGAATTGACCTTGATTTATAAGACTTGTAGTTCACCTACATCCAGAGAGCAATGTGAACCCAGCCAACGATGGATCTGGACCAAACTTGGAACACAGACCCAACATCGGGTCTGTGTTCCAGGCAGAAAAAATGCCTGGACTCAAGGTCCAAACTCAAGGTCAATGCCCACCAAACACTTCTAGTGTTTTCTGTTGGTCATAGGAGTCCTGTATGCCATGTTTGGTTCAATTCCATCATTGGTGGAGTTCAGAATGCTCTTTGATTGTAGGTGAACTATGAATCCCAGTAACTACAAGTCCCAAATGTCAAGGTCTATTTTCCCCAAATTCCATGTTCATATTTGGCCATATGGAATATTCGTGCCAAGTTTGATCCAGATCTATCATTGTTCGAGTCCACAGTGCTCTCTGGATGTGGGTGAACTACAACTCCCTAACTCAAGGTCAAGGTCCACCAAACCCTTCTAGTGTTTTCTGTTGGTCGTGGGAGTCCTGTATTCCACGTTTGGTTCAATTCCATCATTGGTGGAGTTCAGAATGCTCTTTGATTGTAGGTGAACTAGTAATCCCAGCAACTACAACTCCCAAATGACAAAATCAATTTTTTTGAGTGAAAGACATACATTGGATTGTTAGGTGTATGCTGTCCAAATTTGGTGTCAATTCGTCCAGTGGTTTTTGAGTTCTGTTAATCCCACAAACAAACATTACATTGTTATTTATATAGATGGAAAACTGTACATACTGGCAAGATTGGGGCATGATTGCCCTGGGAATCCGGGAGTTGTAGTTCAACATTATCCATAGAGCACTGAACCCAGCTGACGACAGATCTGAACCAAACTTTGCACACAGAGCCAACATGGGCAACTCTGATTACTGGCTGGGAATTTGGGAGTTGTAGTTTATTTATTTATTTACTTTATTTGTATACCGCTCTTCTCAGCCATTAGGCGACTCAGAGCGGTTAACAACAAGCAGCGGCAAAAATTCAATGCAAACATCATACAGCCATTTAAAAAACAATTAACACAATAATACACTAAGCAATTAACATCAATAACCATCAATAAACATCAATAAACAACTCACTAGCGTCTCATAACTAAAATCATAATCCAAGCTCGTCATCCGTTGTTCCGATTTCCTATAATTCATTGTAATTCATTGCACTGCCTATTCAAACGCCTGTTCAAATAACCAGGTTTTCACTTTCTTCCGAAATGCCATTAATGAGGGAGCTGATCTGATGTCTGAGGGTAGGGTGTTCCACAGCCGAGGGGCCACCACCAAGAAGGCCCTGTCCCTCGTCCCCGCCAACCGTGCCTGAGTTGCAGGCGGGATCGAGAGCAGGGCCTCCCCAGAAGATCTTCAAGTCCTAGTGGGTTCATAGGCGGAGATGCGTTCGGATAGGTAACTTGGGTCAGATCAAGATGATACCTGGTATTCTGGCAGCAGGAGAGGGCAGGGACTTCAGATGGTACCTGGTCTGGGTTCCTGGCCAGCTGGATGAGGTATGAAAGAGATGACAATATATACCCTTATATGGATATCACTGAACCCAGCAGATATTGGATCTCGACTACTCTTTGCATACAGACTCAACATGGCCAACTTTGAATAATGGCAGGGTCTGGGAATTGCAATTCACCCACATCCTTATGCATTTTTTATTGAGAGCATTCATTAAAAAAAAAAAAGGAAAGACTGGCTTTTTTCTAATAAACAGTATTAGACATTACCAAACTGCAAAAAACAAACAATGCCTTTCTCAACCTGGGCACCGCCGGGTTCCCAAGATAGATACGGTAGATAGATAGATATGGAAGTAAAATGCTTGTCTCCAGGCAGAACAGAGTCCCCTGGATACGGAGTCCCGTCCATTACTGTTTTACCCCTTCCTTCTTTTTCAGCTGCAGGCCTTGGAGTCCCAGCTGAAGGGTCACTGGAGTCAAGGGTCATCACCGGAGAGGTCAATCGTGAGCCGGCAGGAGGCCCTGATCCGTGAACAAGAAAACAAGGCTGCCTTCCAGGATGTCCAGGTCAAGCGCCTTGAGGTCAGCCTAGGTGGCCTTCAGCACCCCCATTATAATTATAATTGTATTGTATATATATACACATACATATATATATATATATATATATATATAGAGAGAGAGAGAGAGAGAGAGAGAGAGAGAGAAAGGGAGGGTTGGTCTAGGGGTCCCATTGTTACTATATGGACTATATTATTATATTTATATTATTATTATTACTATATTATCTAAATTTTTATCTATCCATGTAACTATGTATCTATCTGTCCATCTATTATTATCATCTTTATATTGATCTATCTTCATCTATCTACACATTCATCTATTCATCTAACTATTCATCTATCTATCTGTCCATCAATCTATCCATCCATCCATCCATCCATTTTTTAATCAGATGGCTAGATAGCTAGATAACCTATTTAAATATTTATCTTCTATCTATTATTATTATTATTACCTTTATATATCTCTATCTCTCTACCTATCTAGTGAGCTATCTATCCATCTATCTATCTATCTATCTATCTATCTATCTATCTATCTATCCATCCATCTTTCCATCCATCCACCCATCCTTCCATCTATTCATCCATGCATCCATCTAGCCAATAATAATAATAATAATAATAATAATAATAATAATAATGATGTATTGTTGAAGGCTTTCATGGCCGGAATCACTGGGTTGTTGTAGGTTTTTTCGGGCTATATGACCATGGTCTAGAGGCATTCTCTCCTGACGTTTCACCTGCATCTATGGCAAGCATCCTCACTACCTCTGAGGATGCTTGCCATAGATGCAGGCAAAACGTCAGGAGAGAATGCCTCTAGACCATGGTCATATAGCCCGAAAAAACCAACAACAACCCAATAATAACAACAACAACAACAACAACAATAACAATAACAATAACAGCAACTTAATTTTTATACCCCATCACCATCTCTCAGAAGGGATTCTGGCAGCTTACAAGTGGAAACAAATCCAGGACGTACTACAAAATCCACCAACAAAAACACAGTTTAAAACATAACATATAACAGTCCATCTATCTATCCATCCATCTATATATATATATATATTCATCCATCTATCCATCAATCTAACTAACTATGTATCTATCCATTTATCCATCCATCTCTCTATTTATGGATCTATCTATCTATCTATCTATCTATCTATCTATCTATCTATCTATCTATCTATCTTTGTCTCTTCCTTCCACTCTTCCAGATGCTGGTCTTGCGCTTGAGGGACAGCCTGATCCGTTTGGGAGAAGAGACTGAACGAGGGAAGGAAAGCGAGCGGAGAGAGAAAGAGAATGCGGAGTATGCGTGGAAGCGCATGGAGGAGATGAAGGCCCAGCTGCAGGAATTGCAGGACAGGGAGAACCAGGCTCAGCACAAAAGGGTCCAGATGGTAGGCAGACACGCATTATTATTGTTGTTATTATTAATAATAATAAGCAATTATTATGTGACATTGCAGCAACAATGGCCAATACGATCCTGCATTATTATTATTATTTTACTGACACAAAAACACAGTATGTCACAGCAAACGAGATCTATATGCTGGATTTCGTATCACAAAATCACAAGTCGAACACTCCCCAAGCATGTGATATATTTTTGAATGATGCGTGCAGATCCAAATCAGGTTGCCTTTTGCAGTTGACAGGTCGTGATTTTGTCAATTTGTATTGTTTCCAAATGCCAGCTGAGATCTTTTGGCACGGCACCCAGTGCGGCAATGACCACTGGGACCACCTGTACTGGTTTATGCCAGAGCCTTTGCAGTTTGATTTTGAGGTCCTGATAATGGCTGAGTTTTTCCTGTTGTTTTTCCTCAATGCGGCTGTCACTTGATATGGCGACATCAATAACACAAACTTTTTTTCTTTTCCACAATCATGACGTCTGGTGTATTGTGTTCCAAAACTTTGTCAGTCTGGATTCAAAAGTCCCACAGTATTTTTGCATGTTCATTTTCCACTCCCTTTGCAGGTTTATGATTCCTCAAGTTCTTTCCTACTGGCAGGTAGTGCTTGTGACCTAAGTTCCAATGAATCATTTGAGCCACAGAGTTGTGCCTCTGTTTGTAGTCTGTGCGATTTTCTTGCAGCAGTTGAGGATATGATCCATGGTTTTATCAGCTTCCTTGCACAGTCTGCATTTTGGGTCAGCAACTGATTTTTCAATCCTGGCCTTAATGGCGTTTGTTCTGATGGCTTGCTCCTGGGCTGCAAGAATCAGGCCTTCTGTCTCCTTCTTCTCCATTCGTGAGCCATAACCAGGTCTTCTCCTTATCAACTTTTCCTTCAATTTTGTCAAGGAACTGCCCATGCAATGCTTTGTTGTGCCAGCTGTCAGCTCTGGTTTGGAGTGCAGTTTTCTTGTACTGATTCTTTGTCTGCTGTGCTTTGAGAAGTTTCCGATGATTGACTTCAATTAAAGCAGGTTCTTGGCTTTCCTTGGAGGACCAGGTTGTGGCGCAGTTGGTTGGGAGTGAGCTGCATTAAAATCACTATTGACCGAGGGGTCATGAGTTCGAAGCCAGCCTAGGTCGGAATGAGCTTCCGGCCATTTGTCTAGCTTGCTGTCGACCTTTGCAGCATCTGTCAAGTAGGAAATGTAGGTACTGCTTATGCAGGGAGGCTAATTTAACTAATTTATGATGCCATAAAACTCTCCAACAGCATGCAAAGAATGAGGAAGTACTCCATTGGTGTCACAGAGCCCCCAGTGGCGCAGTGGGTTAAACCCCTGTGCCGGCAGGACTGAAGACCGACAGGTCGCAGGTTTGAATCCGGGGAGAGGCGGATGAGCTCCCTCTATCAGCTCCAGCTCCTCACGCGGGGACATGAGAGAAGCCTCCCACAAGATGATAAAAACATCAAATCATTCAGGTGTCCCCGGGCAACGTCCTTGCAGACGGCCAATTCTCTCACACCAGGAGCGACTTGCAGTTTCTCAAGTTACTCTTGACACGACCAAAAAAAAAATTGGTGTCACAAGTGGATGGTGAAGCAACAGCGCCCCCAGTGGACGGAAATAAAAAAGCATACCCTCATGAAGCTGGAATGTTAAATAGCCTCTGTGTCTCTGTCTATATATGTTGTGTGTCTATGGCATTGAATGTTTGTCATGTATATGTGCATTGTGATCTGCCCTGAGTCCCCTGCAGGGTGCGAAGAGCAGAATATAAATGCTGTAAATAAATAAATAATAAATATTCTGCCAGAGCGTGTTTTTCTTCTTCAACTGCTTGTTTGACTTGGAAAAGCCCTCTGCCATTAGACCTTCTAGGCAGATATAGCTGGTCAACATCTCTGCGAGGATGTAATGAATTATGAATGGTCATGAGTTTTCTTGTTTTTCTGTCCAAATTGTCCAATTCTGCCTGCATCCAGTTTATGATGCCAGTAGTATATCTTATGATAGGTATGGCCCAGGTGTTTATGGCCTTGATGGTATTGCCTCCATTGAGCTTGCTTTTGAGAATTTTTCTGACCCTTTGAATGTATTCTTTGCTGACCACAGTTTTCACATGTTCATTTTTTATGTGGTATGCCCAGATATTTATAGGCCTCTGGCTGGTGACACTTTATGGCTTGGCCATCACTTTAAATTATTTTTCCTACTGTTGAACATTTGTCCAAACCAAACTCCATACCGATATCAGTGCTAAAGATTTGGATAGTGTTAGTCAGACACTGGATTTCAGTTTCGGTTTTCCCATACAGCTTCAGGTCATCCATGTACAGATTATATATATATATATATATATATATATATATATATATATATATGATGCATTTCTTTTATTTATATTATTATTATGCAATTATTGTGTGATGCTGTGACAACAAAGGTCAATATACTCCTGCATTATTATCATGATTATGATTAATTATTTTCTAGGAGAAGCAAATAGATGAATTATCGGCGGTGAGGCAGACGCTTCAAGCAGACCTGGAGACAGCTATTCGACGCATTGCGGATTTGCAAGCTGCTCTGGAAGAAGTGAGATCAAGCGATGAAGACGAAAGTGATACGGAAAGGTGGGAAGCTTAATCAGTATCCAGTTTTTGTTGTTGTTGTTTTGTCGTGTCAGGAGCGACCTGAGAAACTGCAAGTAACTTCTGGTGTGAGAGAATTGGCCGTCTGCAAGGACGTTGCCCAGGGGACGCCTGGATGATTTTTTGATGTTTTATCATCCTTGTGGGAGGCTTCTCTCATGTCCCCGCATGAGGAGCTGGAGCTGATAGAGGGAGCTCATCCACCTCTCCCCGGATTCGAACCTGCAACCTGTTGGTCTTCAGTCCTGCTGGCACAGGGCTTTAACCCACTGTGCCACCGGGGGCTCCATCAATATCCAATAACCTATCAATAATCAATATCCAATGTTGATCAATAATCTGTATTTAATACTGATCAATAAATATCCAATATTGAGCTCCCCTTTGGGGAAATGGAGGCGGGGTATAAAAGTTATTACATTATTATTATTATTATTATTATTATTATTATTATTATTAAACAAAGAAAAAAATCACACAAAAAGAAAAAAGCCAGAATGGATGTCCAAAGAACTTCTAACTTGGCTAAGACTCAAAAGAGACATGCACAAGAAGTGGAAAAAGGGAGAAATCACCAAAGAAGAATTCAAACAAATAGCCAACTCCTGTAGGGAAAAGGTTCACAAGGCTAAAGCACAAAATGAGCTCAGGCTTGCCACGGACATTAAAAGCAATAAAAAGAGCTTATTTGCTTATGTTGGTAGAAAAAGGAAGAACAAGGAGGCGATAGGGCCTTTGCGAAGAGAAGATGGGGAAATGCTGACAGGGGATAGTGAAAAGGCAGAACTACTTAATGCCTTCTTTGCCTCAGTCTTCTCACAAAAAGAAAATCATCCTCAACCTTAGCAAGATGGAGTGGACGAGGAATTAGGGGAAATCCAACCCCAAATAGGAAACAAGTCGTCCAGGAATACCTGGCCACTTTAAATGAATTCAAATCTCCAGGGCCAGATCAACTACACCCAAGAGTATTGAGGGAACTAGCAGAAGTGATTTTAGAACCACTGGCAATCATCTTTAAGAGTTCTTGGAGAACGGGAGACATCCCAGCAGATTGGAGGAGGGCAAACGTGGTCCCAATCTTCAAGAAGGGAAAAAAGGACGACCCAAACAATTACCATCTGGTCAGCCTCACGTCGATGCCAGGCAAGATTCTGGAAAAGATTGTTAAGGAAGTGCAAACACTTAGAAACAAATGCAGTCATCGCTAATAGTCACCATGGATTTATCAAAAACAAGTCATGCCAGACTAATGTGATCTCTTTTTTCGATAGAGTTACAAGCTAGATAGATGCGGGGAATGCCGTGGATGTAGCGTACCTGGATTTCAGTAAGGCCTTCGACAAGGTCCCCCATGACCTTCTGGCAAGGAAACTAGTCCAATGTGGGCTAGGCAAAACTACGGTGAGGTGGATCTGTAATTGGTTAAATGGACGAACCCAGAGGGTGCTCACCAATGCTTCCTCTTCATCCTGGAAAGAAGTGACGAGCAGAGTGCCGCAGGGTTCTGTCCTGGGCCCGGTCCTGTTAAGCATCTTTATTAATGTCTTAGATGAAGGCTTAGAAGACATGATCATCAAGTTTGCAGGCGACACCAAATTGGGAGGGATAGCCAATACTCCAGAGGACAGGAGCAGGATTCAAAACGGTCTTAACAGATTAGAGAGATGGGCCAAAATTAACAAAATGAAGTTCAACAGGGACAAATGCAAGATACTCCACTTAGGAAGAGAAATGAAATGCAAAGATACAGAATGGGGGACAATGCATGGCTCGAAAGCAGTACGTGTGAAAAAGATATTATAGTCCTTGTGGACAACAAGTTAAACATGAGCCAACAGTGTCATGCGGTGGCAAAAAAACAGCCAATGGGATTTTGGCCTGCATCAATACGAGTATAATGTCTAGAGATCTTGGGAAGTCATGCTACCCCTCTATTCTGCCTTGGTCAGACCACACCTGGAATCACACTGTGTCCAATTCTGGGCACCACAATTGAAGAGAGATATTGACAAGCTGGAATGTGTCCAGAGGAGGGCGACTAAAATGATCAAGGGTCTGGAGAACAAGTCCTATGAGAAGTGGCTTAAAGAACTGGGCATGTTTAGCCTGAAGAAGAGAAGGCTGAGAGGAGATATGATAGCCATGTATGAGTATGTGAGAAGTCGTCATTTGAAGGAGGGAGCAAGCTTGTTTTCTTCTGCCCTGGAGACTAGGACACGGAACAATAGTGTATGTTGTTAGTATTGAATTCTTGCTCTTGTTGTTAACCGCGTTGAGTCGCCTACGGGCTGAGAAACTGCGGTATACAAATAAAGTAAATAAATAAAGTAAATAAACAATGGCTTCAAACTACAAAAAAGGAGATTCCATCTGATCACGAGGAAGAACTTCCTGACTGTGAGAACTGTTCAGCAGTGGAACTCTCTGCCCCAGAGTGTGGTGGAGGCTCCTTCTTTGGAGGCTGATGAGCAGAGGCTGGATGGCCATCTGTCGGGGTGCTTTGAATGCAATTTTCCTGCTTCTTGGCAGGGGGTTGGACCGGATGGCCCACGAGGTCTCTTCCAACTCTATAATTCTATTATTCTATGAGTGGGGTGAGCTTTTTTCAAATGATAATCCAGCCCTCCAACTGTTTGAGAGACTGTGACCTGGCCCTCTGTTTAAAAAGTTTCTGGATCCCTGATCTAGAACACGGCCATACAGCCTGAAAAACCTACAACAACCCAGTGATTCTGGCCATTAAAGCCTTTGAAAGTACAATATCCAATACCAACCAATGATCAATATCCAGTACTGATAAAAAAAATCAATATCCAATATGATGAATAATCAATCTCTAATAGCAACCAATAATCAATACCCAATAGTGATGAATAATCAATATCCAGTACCAACCAATGATCAATATCCAATACTGGTGAATAATCCATAACCAAAACCAATCCATAATCGATATCCAACTGATGAATAATTAATATCTAATGTCAACCAATGATCAATATCCAATACTGATCAATAACCCAATACTGATCAATAATCAATATGCAATCAATCATTGCTTTCTGTCCCTTTCTGCAGCGTCCACACAGCCAAGGAATCGTTGACATCCAGAATGGACACGTAAGTACGAATGGTCAATATATTGATTGATTGATTGATTGATTGATTGATTGATTATATTGATTGATGGATTGATTTCCTCCTTTTAGGGAAAGCGTGGGCTCCTCTTCGATCAGCCTGAACCTGGGTCCAGAGGGAAGTGTCTACTCCTGGCGGTCAGCCCCATCCCCCACCTGGAGTGACCTCAGGTCATCTATTCATATTGGGATAGATTTGAACATATTTGAATATATTTGAATATTTAATATTTTATATGTGTATATGCATGTGTGTGTGTGGTCAGAAAGCAGCCCTCTGCCAAATATTTTATATTTTAATTTAAATTATATTCTGATTAATATTTATTTTATTTATTTTTATATTTTTATTATTTATTATTAAATATATTTTATTTCATATATGTATATATTTATACATTGTATACATTTTATATGATTACATTAGCATACATTTTTACATATTTATATTTCAAATATTATATATAAGTATATATTTACATTTTTGTTTTTATATGTTTTATACAATCTATACACATGCACACATACACATTTTTCACTTTTATTATGTGTATGTGTGTGTGTGTGCTTCAGGACCCGGCAATGCCCGAGCCATTTGAAAAAGGCAGTGCTTGTTTTGGGATGTTAGGTAATATTATTTAAGTTTGGTCCAGATTCATCGTCGGCTAGGTGCAGTGTTCTCTCGATAAGGGTGAACTACAACTCCCAGATTCCCAGGGCAATCACCCCCAAACCCTGACAAAATTCGCAGTTGGCCATGTTGAGTCTCTGTGTCAAGTTTGGTCCAGATCTATCATCGGCTGGGTTCAGTGCTCTCTGGAAAAGGGAGAACTACAACTCCCAGATTCCCAGAGCAATCACCCCAAGACCCTGCCAGTATTCACAATTGGCCATGTTGAGTCTCTGTGTCAAGTTTAGTCCAGTTCTGATATCGGCTGAGTTCACAGCTTTCTGGATGTAGGAGAACTACAGCTCCCAAAACCAAGGTCCATTCCCCCAAATCCCTGCAGTATGTTCAGTTGATCATGGGGCTTCGCTGTGCCAAGTTTGATACCACTCAGGGGCGGCTCGTCCATTACGCAAAGTAAGCGGTCGCAGAACACTTTTTTTTGCCAGGGGCGCAGAGGCGCCTCTGTAAATGCCCCTCGACCGCCACTTGAGGAGCGCCCCCTCAGCTCACAACAGCCCTAGCAGTCCGGGGGGAGCCTCGGCTTTCTTACCTCGCTGCCGGGTGATCCTCTTCCCAAAGGGGCCGGGCCTTTGAGCCTCGCCTAGCCCCTCTCGTTCCTGCTCCACCCGGCCACCGAGTGCGCGAGCAGAGCCGGCACTCAATCGTTCTCCGCGTTCGATCCCTTCCCCATGACCGGCTCCCTTTCCCGATCCCCTGGCGCTCCACCCGCCTCCTCTCCTCTCACCAATCTGCGGGTGGGCCAAGGGGGAGCCGCTGCGCCTGGCCCGCTTCGGGTCCGGAGGCGTGTCTGAAGACCCCAGCGTGCGCACCAAAAGTCCTCTTCTCCTGACTTTCTCTTCAGCCATTGGGACCAAGAGAGAGAGAGAAAGAGAGCCCCTCCGGCTGGAGGTATCTCCCACCTCCGCTCCCTCCTTTGTTTTTGCGCCTACCTTCAGGAAAGGTGGGCATCTCCACCTCTCTCTCTCTCTCTCTCTTGGTCCCAATGGCTGAGGAGAAAGTCAGGAGAAGAGGTGACTTTTGGTGCACACACCGGGGTCTTCAGGCACGCCTCCGGACCCAAAGCGGGCCAGGCAAGGGAGCAAGTGCGGCAAGTGTAGTTACTGGGATGTATAGTTCACCTACAATCAAAGAGCATTCTGAACTCCACCAATGATGGAATTGAACCAAATATGGCACACAGAACTCCCACGACAAACAGAAAATATATATCAATGATTGGTTGGGGGGGGGGGCGCCAAAATACTGTTTGCTTACCATTGAAAATTACCTAGGGCCGCCTCTGATCCCGTTCCATTATTGGTGGGGGTCACTGTTTCTCTGGATGGAGGTGAACTACATCTCCCAAAATCAAGGTCCATTCACACTAATCCCTGCAGTATGTTCAGTTGGTCACAGGACTTCTCTGTCCAATCTTGGTCCCAGTCCATTGTCAATGGGGGTCACAGTTTTGCTGGATGCAGGTGAACAATAATTCCCATCAAGGTCAATTTCCCCCAAACATCTCGTTGGTCATGGGGGTCTGTGTGCCAAGTTTAGCCCAGGTCCGTCATTCGTGGGGGTCGCAGTGGCCTCTGGAAGTGAGTGAAACCTCCTGTTCGGTTGCCGATTAATTCCTCTGTTTGCTGTGTGCCACAGGAAAGGGAAGGAAAGGGTTAAGGGAGAGGCAGTGGGCGGGGTCATACAAATGCCACACCAATGGAGAAAGAAAGGAACCCTGGGATGCCCATTCTGGAGAAAACACAGAACGTCTAGGATGAAATTCTCCCTGAATGAAAGCCTTCATGTGGGTGGGGAGGCAGTATGGTGTTTGGGGAGGACATTGGCAAGGGTTGGGAAATTTTACACCAATGGAAAAAGAAAGGAACCCTGGGGTGCCCATTCTGGAGAAAACACAGAACGTCTAGGATGAAATTCTCCCTGAATGAAAGCCTTCACGTGGGTGGGAGGCAGTATGGTGTTTGGGGAGGACATTGGCAAGGGTTGGGAAATTCCACACCAATGGAAAAAGAAAGGAACCCTGGGGTGCTCGCTGTAACTTGACATGTTCTTGGAGAGAGCTCTTTTGGTGGCTCTTCAGCTCTGTGGGTTGTAGCTCTTTGTGGAAGCGGGAGGTTGTCTGTGTAAGTAGACACCTCCGCCACATATACACACACTTTTATTGTGTGTGTGTGTATCTCAGTAGGCAAGAGAGGGAGCCATAGAAACCCACTGAAAAAAAAAGTCCATATATATATATAAGAAAATACATAAGAAAATAAGAAAAGAGCGGCTGGAGAGATTTTATCCTTGGCAACAGGGATGCGGTTGCCTCGGCAACCTGGGCCTGGGGATTGTTTTGCAAAAGAGGAGGAGGAGGAAGAAGAAGGAGAAGGAGAAGTCTTGCAGCATTCCTATTATTATTATTTGCAGCTGAATAAACCAACGCCTCTTTCCCAAAACATGGATTTGCACAATGTTAGGCATATTAGCCACATTTATTTTTTTTTAAATCCATTTAAATATTGCATTTCTAATTTATTTGGCTTCTTGCAATACTATGCATTTTATTTGATGCCAATAATTCCATTTAAATATTGCATTTAGGATCCTTTTTTGCATTTGCAACAAAGATTCATGTTAAATTCATTCAAAATACTGCAAATTCAAGCCTTTTGCATTTGCAGCGAGTTGGGCTTTTTGCAATGGAATATCTACATTTAATGCACACAAAATCCATTTAAATATTGCATTTCTGTGAATTTTGTATTGTAATGCATTTGACTTCTGCGATGAATTTAATGCCAAAAAATCCATTTAAACATTACTTTTGTAGTTCTTTTGCATTTGCAATGTGTTTGCCTTCTTGCAATGAATATCCGTATTTAATGTAAAATTCCATTGCATTGCATTTATATGCATTTTGCATTTGCAATGCATTTGGCTTCTTGCAATGGAATTTCCATTTTTTGCATTTGCAATGCATATCCAAATTTAATGAGAGAAGCCTCCCACAAGGATGATAAAAACATCAAATCATCCAGGCGTCCCCTGGGCAACGTCCTTGCAGACGGCCAATTCTCTCACACCAGGAGCGACTTGCAGTCCCTCCTGACATGACCCCAAAAAAAATGCAAATAATTCAATTTCGAAATTGCTTTTCTAAGATATTTGGCTTCTTGCAACCAATATCCACATTTAATGCAAAAAATTCAATTTAAATATTGCATTTATATGCATTTTGCATTTGCAATGCATTGGGCTTTTGCAATGAAGTTAATGCAAAAGCTAATCAATTTAAATATAGCATTTAGGAGCCCTTTTGCATTTGCAATGGGCTTTTTGCAATGAATTTAATGCAAAAATAAATCCCATTTCAATACTGCGTTTTTGCATTTGCAGAATGTAAGAAGCATCCACATTTAATGCCAAAAAATCCATTCAAATATTGCATTTACAAGCCTTTTTGCCTTTGCAATGCATTTGGCTTTTTTTTGCAATGGAATATCCACAGTTAATGCAAATAATTCCATTTAAATATTGCATTTCTAAAGTCCACATTTAATTAATACAAAAACAATTCAATTCATATATGGTATTTATAAATCTTTGCATTTGCATTATGTCTGGTTCATGCCACAAATATTTATATCTGTATTTTTGTTCTGATTGCAGCAAAGATCTGGAAAGGAGATCTGTCTCTGGCATTGGCACCGAAAAAATTGGTGCAAACATGCAAAGAGAAGGAGGGGAATTGTGCAAATTGCCTCGCTCTGCCTCATCTTTTGCTCTTTCTGAATATGTTGAGGAATTGCGTCGGAAGCGGTTGAACGAAGAAGAATTGGGGGATTCCGGCCCCAATTTGCCTATTTATCAGACAACCGGAGCCTCCATTTTGAGAAGAAGCCGGCCGATGCAAGAAAACGATGAATCGTGCAAATCCCTTGCACGAGACGTGCAAAATGTTAAAAGCGAGGTGGCCACTTCATTGCAACCAAAGCCCTGGAAGAGTTCATTGGAGGAAATGAGAGAATTGGAGAAACCGATATTTGGTTCATGCAAACCCCTCGTGCAAAATGTGCAAAGCGAGGCCGCTGCTTCATTGCAAGCAAAGCCCTGGAGGAGTTCAATGGAAGAAATCAGAGAATTGGAGAAACCCAAACCAGCCCTGAAATTCGGTTTGTGTGAATCCCTCATGCGGGACGTGCAAAACGAGGTAGCCACCTCATCGCAAGTGAAACCCTGGAGGAGTTCATTGGAAGAAATAAGGGAATTGCAAAATCCAGTATATGGCCCGTGCAAGCCCCTCGTGCAAAACGAGTCAGCGGCTTCCTTGCAAATGAAGCCCTGGAGGAGTTCTTTAGAAGAAATAAGAGAATCGGAGAATCCAAAATTCACCTCGTGCAAACCCCTCGTGCAAGGAGTGCAAAATGAGACAGCCACTTCCTTGCAAGCTAAACCATGGAAGAGTTCGTTGGAGGAAATGAGAGAATTGGAGAAACCATTATACGGCTCGTGCAAACCCCTCGTGCAAAATGTGCAAAGTGAGACGGCCGCTTCATTGCAAGCTAAACCATGGAAGAGTTCATTGGAGGAAATAAGGGAACTAGAGAATCCAATATTCAACCCATGCAAATCCCTCGTGCGAGGCGAAGAAATGGGCGAATTGGTGGGGATGAAGCCCTTGGTTTTCCAAAGTCGGCGCTTTGGACGGGAGGCAGAGGACCAGGATAACTTCCCTCCGGCCATCCGGACATCCAGGAGCCCCAGGCGGGATGGTCAGCGGCCCATGAGCGTACACTTCGAGGACGAGGTCAAGGCCGTTTTGGGGCCCAAAGGAAACACCATTTTGGGGCCTGATGATGATGACGACTCCTCATCTTCCTCTTCCTCATCTGGATCTGTGGTTTCCTTCAAGGGCCGGCAGCCGGAGGGTCAAGCACCCAGGGCTGACCACCGGTTGGAAGCGGAAGGGAAAGAGGATGATGTCCACAGCATCATGAGGAAGTACCTGGGGAAGGAGTGAGGTGACTATTGAGACCCAGCGTGTTACTAGGAATATTGTCCAAAGGGTCAAATAGTGCATCTAGATCAAACATGGGCAAACTTTGGCTTTCCTCCCGGTGTTTTGAACTTCAACTCCCACAACTCCTAACAGCCTAAAGATTGTTAGGAATTGTGGGAGTTGAAGTCCAAAACACCTGGTGGACCAAAGTCTGCCCATACCTAGAGGCTCTAATAGTGCATCCAAAGTGCCCAATAGTGCATCCAATGTGACCAATAGTGTGACCAATAACGCAACAGTGCATCCAAAGTAACAAATAGTGTGACCAATAGTGCATCCAGAGTAACTAATACTGTATCCAAAGTAACAAATAGTGTGACCAATAGTATAATGCATCCGAATGGTCTAATAGTGCATTTAAAGCAACCAATGGTACATCTAGTGACCAATAGTGCATCCAAAGTGACAAAAGCAACCAATGATGCATCTAGTGGCCGATAGTGCATATAAAGTCTCCAATAGTGCATCCAAAGTGACCAATAATGCATTCAGAGTAAGTAATACTATATCCAAAGTAACAAATAGTGCGACCAATGGTGCATGAGTGTTCTAATATTGCATCTAAAGCAATCAACAGTCACCTAGTGACCAATAGTGCATCCAAAGTGACCAACAGTACATCTAAAGTATCCAATAGTGCACCCAAAGTGACCAGTCGTGTATACAAAGTGTCCAATAGTGCACCCTAATGATCAATAGTGCACCCAAAGGGTCCAATAGTGCATCTGAACATTTAATAGTGCATCTAAAGCAACCAGTGGTGCACCTAGTGAGCAACAGTGCATCCAAAGTGACCAATGATGCATCTAGTGCCCAACAGTGTATCTAGATGGTCTAATAGTGCATCCAGAGTGACAAATAGTGCATCCAAATGAACTAACAGTGCACCAAAAGGAACCAAAAGTGCACCCCAAGTGTTAAATGGTGGGCCCAAAGTGACCAATGCTGCATCCAAGGATCCATATTGCACCCAAACTGACCAATAGTGCATCTAAATGGTCTAATAGCGCAACCAAAGTGACCAATAGTGCATCTAGTGCCCAACAGTGCATGTAGCTGGTCTAATAGTGCATCTAAATAGTCTAATAGTGCATCTAGTGTCTAGTGCATTGAAAATGACCAATAGTGCATACAGATGACCTATAGTGCAGCTAATATCCAGTAGTGCATCTAAATGGTCTAATAGTGCATGCATAGTAACTAATGATGCATTGAAAATGACCAATGGTGCATCTAGTGACCAACAGTGCATCTAGCTGGTCTAATAGTGCATCTAAATAGTCTAATAGTGCATCTAGTGCATTGAAAGTGACCAATAGTGCATACAAATGACCTATAGTGCATCTAGTATCCAATAGGGCATCTAAATGGTCTAATAGTGCATCCATAGTAACTAATGGTGCATTGAAAATGACCAGTAGTGCATCTAGTGATCAACAGTGCATCTAGCTGGTCTAATTTTACCAGCATTGAATTCTTGCTGGAGTTGTAAGCCACCTTGAGTCCTCTGAGGAGTGAGAAAGGTGGGGTAAAAATGTAGTAAATAAATAAATAAATAGTGCATCGAAAGTGATGAATAATGCATACAAATGACCAATAGTGCATCAAAAGTGATGAATAGTGCATCAAAAGTAACCAATAGTCCTTGCCATCATTTAAAGCTTTAATTTTCTCTCTTTCTTCTTCTTCTTCTTCTTCTTCTTCTTCTTCTTCTTCTTCTTCTTCTTCTTCTTCTTCTTCCAGGAAATAAAGAAAAGAATGCAGAAAGAAGCACATTCAATATATGGATTTTGAAGCACATCTTTTGTGATTGTGGTGTTTGCACGAATGTTTGTGTGTTTGTGAATGAGAGACAAAGAGATTGAGAGAACGAGACCTCTGTTAACTCTCTTTGTTTTATACAAAAAATTAAAATTACAATAAATGAATTTTAAAACCTTTTGGGTCGGCTTCTTCTTTGACTGAGAAGGGATAATCTTATTAATTTAAAAAAATCAAGAAATACCTTCCTAAGATCGAGAGAGATACTCACAGGAACACCTCTGCAAACAAGAGTCCAAAAGTGGCAGGCTCAAACCCGGAATATCAAGCCATGGCTGATACCGCATGAGAGACTCCCTTCTGGGGATACAGAAGGCTGGGAGACTTGGAAGGTGACGAGTGGAGTGCCACAAGGTACCATCTTGGGCCCGGTCCTGTTCAACATCTTTATTAATGACTTAGATGAAGGGCTAGAAGGCATGATCATCAAGTTTGCAGACGACACCAAATTGGGAGGGATAGCCAATACTCCAGAGGACAGGAGCGGGATTCAAAACGATCTTGACAGATTAGAGAGATGATGGGCCAAAACTAACAAAATGAAGTTCAACAGGGACAAATGCAAGATACTCCACTTATTTATTTATTTATTTATTTATTTATTTACTTTGCTTATATACCGCTGTATCTCAAGCCCGAAGGCGACTCACAGCGGTTCACAAACAGTAAAAACAGTAGAAACAGCAGTGGTTCCATACAACATATAACAATTGACTTAACACATTATCCATAAATTACCAATAAGCAATTACAATGCACAATTATTACAAAAAAACAACCGTACCCAATCTTATCATCATCCAAGCGTAGTCCAGGTTCGTCGTCCATTGTTCCATTCCTATGTTCCATTACCAGATTGCACTAAATTACTCAAACGCCTGCACAAACATCCAGGTCTTCAACTTTCTTCGGAATGCCATGAGAGATGGCGCCAGCCTAATGTCTGTAGGAAGGGCTTCCACAGCCGAGGAGCCACCACCGAGAAGGCCCTATCTCTCGTCCCCGCCAACCGTGCTTGAGAAGCCGGCGGGATCGAGAGCAGGGCCTCCCCGGAAGATCTCAAAGTCCTGGTGGGTTCATAGGCCGAGATGCGGTCGGAAAGGTATCTTGGGCCGGAACCGTTTAGGGCTTTATAGGCCAATGCCAACACCTTGAATTGAGCCCGGTAGCAAATCGGCAGCCAATGGAGCTGGCGCAACAGGGGGGTTGTGTGCTCCCTGCGCTCTGCTCCTGTTAGAATCATGGCTGCCGCACGTTGGACTAATTGAAGCTTCCGGGCCGTCTTCAAGGGCAGCCCCACGTAGAGAGCGTTGCAGTAGTCTAGGCGGGATGTGACAAGAGCGTGGACTACCGTGGCCAAGTCAGACTTAGGCAGAAAAAACAAAATGCAAAGATACATAATGGGGGACAATGCCTGGCTCGAGAGCAGTACGTGTGAAAAAGATCTTGGAGTCCTCGTGGACAACAAGTTAAACATGAGCCAACAATGTGATGTGGCAGCAAAAAAACAGCCAATGGAATTTTGGCCTGCATCAATACGAGTATAATGTCTAGAGATCTTGGGAAGTCATGCTACCCCTCTATTCTGCCTTGGTCAGACCACACCTGGAATCACACTGTGTCTAGTTCTGGGCACCACAATTCAAGAGAGATATTGACAAGCTGGAATGTGTCCAGAGGAGGGCGAATAAAATGATCAAGGGTCTGGAGAACAAGCCCTATGAAGAGCGGCTTAAGGAGCTGGGCATGTTTAGCCTGAAGAAGAGAAGGCTGAGAGGAGATATGATAGCCATGTATAAATATGTGAGAGGAAGTCACAGGGAGGAGGGAGCAAGCTTGTTTTCTGCTTCCCTGGAGACTAGGATGCGAAACAATGGCTTCAAACTACAAGAAAGGAGATTCCATCTGAACAAGAGGAAGAACTTCCTGACTGTGAGAGCCGTTCAGCAGTGGAACTCTCTGCCCCGGAGTGTGGTGGAGGCTCCTTCTTTGGAAGCTTTTAAACAGAGGCTGGATGGCCATCTGTCAGGGGTGATTTGAATGCAATATTCCTGCTTCTTGGCAGAATGGGGTTGGACTGGATGGCCCATGAGGTCTCTTCCAACTCTTTGATTCTATGATTCTAGGTCTATTTCCCCCAAACACCATCTGTGTGTATATTTGGGCATATGGAATATTCGTGCCAAGTTAGGTCATTGTTTGAGTCCACAGTGCTCTCTGGATGTAGGTGAACTACAACTCCCAAACTCAAGGTCAATGCCCACCACACCCTTCTAGTGTTTTCTGTTGGTCATGGGAGTCCTGTTTGCCATGTTTGGTCCAATTCCATCATTGGTGGAGTTTAGAATGCTCTTTGATTGTAGGTGAACTATAAATCCCAGCAACTACAACTCCCAAATGACAAGATCAATTTGTTTGAATGATGGTCACTCCTTGGGGTGTCTTGTGTCCAAATTTGGCGGCAATTCGTCCAGGAGTTTTTGAGTTCTGTTACTCCCACAAACGAACATTACATTTTTATATAGATAGACTAGCCGTCCCCTGCCACCCGTTGCTGTGGCCCACATGGGGGTTCTGTGTGGGAGGTTTGGCCCAATTCTATCGTTGGTGGGGTTCAGAATGCTCTGTGATTGTAGGTGAACTACAAATCTCAGCAACTACAACTCCCAAATGTCAAGATTCTATTTCCCCAAACTCCACCAGTGTTCACATTTGGTTATATTGAGTATTCTTGTAGTTTGGTCCAGATCCATCATTGTTTGTTTCCACAGCCATCTTTGGATGTAGGCAGAGGCGGCCCTAGGTATTTTTCAACGGTAAGCAAACAGTATTTTGGCGCCCCCCCCCCCACCAGTTATTGATATATATTTTTTGTTCAACGTGGAGTTCTGTGTGTCATATTTGGTTCAATTCCATCATTGGTGGAGTTCAGAATGCTCTTTGATTGTAGGTGAGCTATACATCCCAGTAGCTACACTTGCCGCACCTTCTCCCTTGCCTGGCCTGCTTTGGGTTCTGCTTTGCCTGAAGACCCCGGCGTGTGCACCAAAAGTCACCTCTTCTCCTGACTTTCTCCTCAGCCATTGGACAAGAGAGAGAGAGAGAGAGAGAGAGAGGTGGAGATGCCCACCTTTCCTGAAGGTAGGCGCAAAAACAAAGGAGGGAGCGGAGGTGGGAGATACCTCCAGCCGGAGGGGCTCTCTCTCTCTCTCTCTCTTGGTCCCAATGGCTGAAGAGAAAGTCAGGAGAAGAGGCGACTTTTGGTGTGCACGCTGGGGTCTTCAGACACGCCTCTGGACCCGAAGCGGGCCAGGCGTGGTGGCTCCGCCCCTTGGCCCACCCGTGGATTGGGGAGAGGAGGAGGCGGCGGGTGGAGCGCCGGGGGATCGGGAAAGGGAGCCGGTCATGGGGAAGGGATCGAACGCGGAGAACGATTGAGCGCCAGCTCTGCTCGCGCACCCGGTGGCCAGGTGGAGCAGGAACAAGAGGGGCTAGGCGAGGCTCAAGGGCCCGGCCCCTTTGGGAAGAGGATCGCCCGGCAGCGAGGCAAGAAAGCCGAGGCTCCCCCCGGACTGCTAGGGCTGTTGTGAGCTGAGGGGGTGCTCCTCAAGTGGCGGTCGAGGGGCATTTACACAGGTGCCTCTGCACCCCTGGCAAAAAAAAAGTGTTCTGCGACCGCTTACTTCGCGTAATGGACGAGCCGCCCCTGGATGTAAGTGAACTACAACTCCAAAACTAAAGGACAGTGCTCACCAAACCCTTCCAGTATTTTCTGTTGGTCATGGGAGAACTGTGTGCCCAGTTTGGTTCAATTCCATCGATGGTGGGATTCAGAATGCTCTTTGATTGTAGGCGAACTATAAATCCCAGCAACTACAACTCCCAAATGACAAAATCAATTTTTTTGAGTGAAGGACATACATTGTGTTGTTAGGTGTGCTGTGTTCAAATTTGGTGTCAATTCGTCCAGTGGCTTTTGAGTTCTGTTAATCCCACAATATATACATATATAGTTCTATAGAAGATAGAAAGCCAGAAGATTACATTAACAGGGTTCGTCTTCTTTTTCTTCCCTTATGCGCGTGACGTCAGCGCGCCTGGCTATATCCTCCCACTTCTAGCTTTGTGGAGGCGTGACGTCAGCGCGCAACGGAGGAGGCGTGGCTCCCCTTCTTGCAAACTTGCCTCCGCGTGACGTCAGCGCCCAACCGACGAGGCGCGGCTTTCCCTTGCTGTATCTCGCGGGCGAGGCGTGGCTTGGCATGACGTCAGCGCGCAAGGGAGGAGGCGTGGCTTCTCTGCTCGCTGCCTTTTGCAGGGGGCGTGGCCCCGCCTTGGCCCCGCCCTCCTCCCGTTTGGGGGGAAAAAAAGGCAAAGCAACCAACCTTTCGGATCTAATTTCGATTTTCTCCCATATTATTATTATTATTATTAAACATGCACGATTTTCGTTTTTTTTCCCTTTTCCTCTTCCTGTTAGGAAGCGGAAGCCAGGAACCTTTGCAAGGTAAGGATGCAAATATTGCAATCTCTTATTATTCCATTTTTATGCATAATAAACTGATTAGAATATGCAAATGTATATATACATGCATGTGTAATGGTCTTAATTGGAATGTTACAGCCTTCAAAGCCAAAACGGCACGCCTATTTGCACGGGAAGAGCCCGAACACGCATGTTGCACTTGTGAATGCACACAAAGATGCGTGTTTGGGGCTTGGGAAAGGTCATAGCCCCATTCAAAGTTGCTGAACCGATTCCTTTATGCCTCTAAAATCATTCTATGTATATAAAGCAAGAAAAGGGGGCTTCAGGTGCTCAAAACACGTGTGAATACATCCAAAAGATGCGTGTTTGGGGCTTAGGAAGGGTCATAGCCCCATTCAAAGTTGCTGAACCGATTCCTTTATGCCTCTAAAATCATTCTATGTATATAATGCAAGAAAAGGGGACTTCCGGAGCTCAAAACATGTGTGAATACACCCAAAAGATGCGTGTTTGGGGCTTAGGAAGGGTCATAGCCTCATTCAAAGTTGCTGAATCGATTCCTTTATGCCTCTAAAACCCTTCTATGTACATAAAGCAAGAAAAGGGGGCTTCCGGTGCTCAAAACACGTGTGAATACACCCAAAAGATGCGTGTTTGGGGCTTAGGAAGGGTCATAGCCCCATTTAAAGTTACTGGAACGAAACCCTCATAATTATTATTAGTATTTAAACCCCTATTTTGTACAAAAAGGCACCCAAAGGGTCTTAGAAGCAAAATGCACGTGTGAATGCGGCTACAGATGCGAGTTTGGGGCCTAGGGAAACGAAAGCATGATGGAAAGGGCGTGTTTCGGTTTCCTAGACGTATCGTTACGCGTTTTGCACCGAAAGTAACCCGAAAAGGCGGCTCTAAAGGGCAATACACGTGTTTAGGGCTCAAAGATGCGTGTCTAGGACCTAAAGATGCGTGATTGGGTACTAGGAGGCGTTGAGAATACTTTGAAGGCCTCAAATAGACTCCTAAAGACGATAGCTATAAATATGAGACAGTAAGGGGGGGATCAGTCTAGATGACCTTTAGGGTTCCCAATTCTATTGTATGATTAGACTTCCCATTGAAAGGTTGAGGGGCTCTTTTGGA
The DNA here is from genome assembly GCF_025583915.1 of Anolis sagrei ordinatus. Taxonomy (NCBI): domain Eukaryota; kingdom Metazoa; phylum Chordata; class Lepidosauria; order Squamata; family Anolidae; genus Anolis; species Anolis sagrei. The sequence goes on from NW_026847771.1 coordinate 49,520,845, forward strand.
TTCCTATTAATATTACTATTATTTTCTAATGTTATAGAATGGGGGGTCAGTCTAGATGACCTTTAGGGTTCGGAATTGAATGACCATCTGTCGGGAGGGATTTAATTTTTATCAATTGAATTATTGTTATTATTTAATGTATTATTATTATAACATTATTATTAGAATAGTATTTATTATTATGATGATGTATATGTTTGGGATCTCAAAGACTGCTTATTATTATTATTATCAGGATATGTTTTAATAAAATATAATAAGATTTATTATTATTATATTTGGAATCCTAAAGGCCATCTAGTCTAACCTATTATTATTATTATTATTATCAGGATATGTTTTAATAAAATATAATACGCTTTATTATTATTATTATTATTATTATTATTATTATTATTGGAATCCTAAAAGCCGTCTAGTCTAACCTATTATTATTATTATTATTATTATTATTATTATTATTATTATAATATTAGGATATATTTTAATAAAATATAATAAGATTTATTATTATTATTATTAGTAGTAGTAGTAGTAGTAGTATAATATTTGGAATCCTAAAGGCCATCTAGTCTAACCTATTATTATTATTATTATATTAGGATATATTTTAATAAAATATAATAAGCATTATTATTATTATTATTATTATTATTATTATTATATTTGGAATCCTAAAGGCCGTCTAGTCTAACCTATTATTATTATTATTATTATTATTATTATTATTATATTTGGGATCCTAAAGGCCATCTAGTCTAACCTATTATTATATATGTTATAATTATCGTTATGGTTATATTTGGGATCCCAAAGGCCATCTAGTCTAACCCAGTTGTTGTTGTTATTGTTTGTTTATTTATTTATTAATCAATTTTATATACCTCCACTCCCCGAAGGCTAGGAGTGGTTCACAATATACTGTTGTTGTGGTTGTTGTTGTTGTTATATTTGGGATCCCAAAGGCCACGTGGTTTAACCATTATTATTTGAAACACAACAGCAAACAAGATCACTCTGCTGGCTGTTGAATTGGATCACACGTCGGACACTTCCCAAGTGTCGAGGACTATGTGATGTATCAGCGAATAATGTGTGCAAATCCCAGTAAGGTGGCATCAATTGTTTTTAAGTGCAGGCCAAGGTCTTTAGGCACTGCACTCAGTGTGCCGATCACCACTGGGACCACCTTTATTGGCTGTACCAGAGTCTTTGCAGTTCGATCTTTAAATCCTCGTATCGTGTCAGCTTTTCCAATTGTTTCTCTTCAATCCATTATTATTACTATTATTATTAGGTAATTTATTATTATTATTATTATTTGTATTATGGTTAACCCTATCATTATTATTATTATTATTATTATTATTATTATTATTATTATAGTATCCCCATTATTAAATTTTATTATATGGAACACCTGGTGATACAATCGGTTAAACCTTTGTGCCGGCAGGACAGAAGACCGACAGGTCGGAGATTCGAATCCGTGGAGAGCATGGATGAGCTCCCCCAGTCAGCTCCAGCTCCCTGTGCGGAGACATGATAGAAGACTATAATGATAATAATATGGCCTTTGGGATCCCAAATATAACAACAACAGTATATTGGGAACCACTCCAAGCCTTTGGGGAGTGGCAATATATAAAATTGATTAATAAACAAACAAACAACAACAACAGGGTTAGACTAGATGGCCTTTGGGATCCCAAATATAACCATAACGATAACATATATAATGGTTATATAATGAGATAAGAAAATAATAGTAATAATAATTTAAAAATAGAATTATAATAATATTGGAAGGTGCCCTTAAAGGTCATCTAGACCGACTCGCCATTCTCTGCTATGGATATAATAATAACAATAATCATATATATAGATATAGATATAGATATAGATATATAGATATAGATAGATAGATAGATAGATAGATAGATAGATAGATAGATATATAAATGTAATGTCAGTTTGTGGGATTGACATAACTCAAAAACCACTGGACGAATTGACACCAAATTTGGACACAAGACACCTATCGGGCCAACGAGTGACCATCACTCATAAAAACACTGAAAATCACAGTAGAAGAGGCTTAAAAACCACTAAAATAAAAAAAATACATTACAACACGTGCACAAAACCACATATCTATATAAATAAAAATGTAATGTTCGTTTGTGCTACCATCAGAACTCAAAAACCACTGGGGGAATTGACACCAAATTCAGACACAAGACACCTAACAGTCCAATTTATGTCCTCCACTCAAAAAAAATGATTTTGCCATTTGGGAATTGTCGTTGCTGGGATTTATAGTTCACCTACAATCAAAGAGCATTCTGAACTTCACCAATGATGGAATTGGGCCAAACTTAGCACACAGGGCTCCCATGACCAACAGAAAAAACTGGAAGGGTTTGGTGGACATTGACCTTGAGTTTGGGAATTATAGTTCACCCATATTGTTTGTGGACTCAAACAATGATGGAGATGGACCAAACTTGGCACGAATATTCCATATGCCCAAATATGAACACAGATGGAGTTTGGAGGAAATAGACCTTGACATTTGGGAGTTGTAGTTATTGGGATTTATAGTTCACCTACAATCAAAGAGCATTCTGAACTCCACCAATGATGGAAGGGTTTGGTGGGCGTTGACCTTGAGTTTGGGAGTTGTAGTTCACCTACATCCAGAGAGCACTATGGACTCAAACAATGATGGATCTGGACCAAACTTGGCACGAATATTCCATATGCCTAAATATGAACACAGATGGAGTTTAATGGAAATAGACCTTGACATTTGGGAGTTGTAGTTGCTGGGATTTATAGTTCACCTATAATCAAAGAGCATTCTGAACTCCACCAATGATCGAATTCTACCAAACATGGCATACAGGACTCCCATGACCAACAGAACACACTGGAAGGGTTTGGTGGGCATTGACCTTGAGTTTGGGAGTTGTAGTTCACCTACATCCAGAGAGCACTGTGGACTCAAACAATGATGGATCTGGACCAAACTTGGCACGAATATTCCATATGCCCAAATATGAACACAGATGTAGTTTGGGGGAAATAGACCTTGACATTTGGGATTTGTACTTACTGGGATTTATAGTTCACTACAATCAAAGAGCATTCTGAAACCCACAAACGACAGAATTGGGGCAAACGTCCCACACAGAACCCCCATGACCAACAGAAAATACTTAAGGCCATCCTGTCCAACTCTCTTCACCAGGGCAAGAAAATGTAATCAAAGCCCTCCTGACAGAGAGCCATCCAGTCATAAATATAGATAGATAGATATGATTCTCTCTCACACACACAGATATAGTATCATAGATTTGAAAGAGACCCTTAAAGAAGGACTATGATATGTTGCATATTCCAGGGTGGGCAAACTAGACACTCTCCACATCAACACTGACAAAGAAACAGCAAGAAATACTGTTTACTTACAAGCAGAAAGGAATTACATATATTAGAAACCAACACTTTCTCATTACTTTATTTTCCAGATCAACAGACTGGGCCACAGCAACGCGTGGCAGGGGACAGCTAGTACACAAATATATACATACACATGTATGCGTATATACACACAAACACATATACACAGTCTGGGCCACAGCAATGCGTGGCAGGGGACGGCAAGTGGGTATATATATATATATAATGATAATATATTTCAATATTAAAATAATATAATTGCATTATTTCTTGCCTTCATTTCTAATGTGAGGATCGTATTAGCCTTTTGCGCTGCAGCGTCACGGAAATCAAAATCATCTTTTATTTTGTACCCGCATCATTCAAAAGGCTTGCCAAGCTCCTCGCCAAGAGCTATTTCCAGCCTTTGTCCTGGTTTCTCCTTCCTTCCTGTCACTTCCTTTTGCAAATCATTGCCTTTTCCTTTTTGCCCTTTTTGCCGAATGCAGATTGGAGACTGATCTCTTCTGACAACCTCTTTTTGCAAGATTATTTTGCAAGATTGGCTTTGGAAAAAAATAGATCCCAAAGCATTGCTAATTTTTTTTGCAATGTCTTTGCAATATTTCTGCAACCTGTTTGCAATATTTTTTGCAACATTTTTGCAATACCTCTGCAATTTATTTGCAACATGTTTGCAACATTTCGGCAATATTTTTGCAATATGTTTGCAACATTTTTGCAATACTTTTGCCATGTATTTGCATTATTTTTGCAATTTTTATTGCAACGTGTTCGTCATATTTCTGCAACCTGTTTGCAATATTTTTTGCAACATTTTTGCAATACCTCTGCAATTTATTTGCAACATGTTTGCAACATTTCGGCAATATTTTTGCAATCTGTATTATTGCAATATGTTTGCAACATTTTTGCAATACTTTTGCCACGTATTTGCATTATTTTTGCCATTTTTATTGCAACGTGTTCGTCATATTTCTGCAACATGTTTGGAAGATTTTTTTCGCAACATGTGCTTGTTTTATGTTTCCAATATTATTGCAACATGTTTGCAAAATATTTGCAATAGTAAAAATATTGAAAAATTACTAAAAATGGAAAAGAATACTGGAAATAATGGAAAAATATTGAAAAAATACTGGAAATAATGGAATAAATGTTGAAAATTGCTATTTTCAATTTATTTGATTTCAATATATTTTCAATATATTTCAATTTTTATTTTTTTGTCGTGTCAGGAGCGACTTGAGAAACTGCAAGTCGCTTCTGGTGTGAGAGAATTGGCCGTCTGCAAGGACGTTGCCCAGGGGACACCTGGATGATTTGATGTTTTTATCATCCTTGTGGGAGGCTTCTCTCATGTCCCCTTGTGGGGACATGTCATCCTTGTGGGAGGCTTCTCTCATGTCCCGCATGAGGAGCTGGAGCTGACAGAGGGAGCTCATCCGCCTCTCCCCGGATTCGAACCTGCGACCTGTCGGTCTTCAGTCCTGCCAGCACAGGGATTTCAACCACTGCGCCATCGGGGGCTCCTGAACAATATTGAAAAAATATGAAAGAATTACTGAAAATCATAGAAAAAATTACTGGAAATAATGGGAAAATATTGAAAAAATATTAAAAATACTGAAAAAAATACAGAAAAATCTTGAAGAAATACTGGAAATAATGCTAAAAATTCCTGAAAAATAAAAAAAATGAAATAATGTTGAAAACATTTTTTAAAATATTGGAAAAATATTGAAATATTGGAAAGAAATACAGAAAAATATATAGAAAAACCCCCGGAAATAATGGTAAAAAATCATGGGAAATGGAAAAAATGTTGAAAAAAAAACCCCTGGAAATTAGTTAAAATATTGAAAAAGAATACTGGAAAAAATGGAAATAAATTTGAGAAAATTACTGGAAAAATGGGAAATTTTTAAAAGTTACTGAAAATAGTTTACCAATATGTTTGCAGTATTTTATGAATAGTTTAGCGATTGATTTGCATTATTTTTCAATATCTTTGTAATATTGAAATATTTTCAATATATTGCAATAGGTTTCCAATACTTTCTGTAATTTTTTTTGCAATGTGTTTGCAATATAATTGCAACATTTTAGCAAAATATTTGCCTTTTTGCATTGTGTTTACCATATTATTGCAATATGTTTGCGATATTTTGCAGTAGTTTGCAACATTTTTGCATGTTTTGCAATACTTTTTGCAATATTTTAAGAATAGGTTTGCAACATATTTGCACATTTTTATTTCAATAGGTTTGCAATGTTTCTGCAATAAGTTTTCCCTTTTTGCAATGTGCTTGCAGTATTTTTTGAATACTTGTGCGTTATACCTGCAATATGTTTGCAACATGTTTGCAATATTTTGTGAATAGTTTCACAATATTTTTATGTTCTTTCAAATCTGTATGCCATATTGAAATATTTCTCTGATAAATTTGCAATATTTTGCAATATTTTTTGCACTTTTTGGCAATACTTTTGCAATGTGTGTGTTATATGTTTCTAATATCACTGCAACATTTTTGCAATATTTTGTCATACGTTTGCACCCATTTTGCAAAACAGTTTTGTAATATTTTAGCCATATGCATTTTTGTAATATTTATGCATTAACCTGCAATATTTTTGCAATACATTTGCATTATTCTCCAATATGTTTGTAATATTGGAGAATAATAGTTTGCAATAAGGAAATTCTGTGACTCTAGCAAAAAAAAAAGACCGATATGAGTCTGACATTGAATTATTATTATTAAATATATTTACTATTATTATTATTCAACATATATTATATTGTTATTATTAAATCTTCTATTATTAATAAATATATTTACTATTATTCAGTATAGTATTATTAAAGTATTATTAAATATATTTAGTATTATTATTAAATATATTATTATTTTGTTATTCTTAAATAAAGTAATATTATTCAATATATTTACTAATATTATTAAATAATATAGTGTCATTATTATTCTTAAATAAGTGATTATTACGTTAAATATATTTACGATTATTACATATATAATTATTATATTACTATTAGTCTAGAATAAAGTATTAAATATGTATTATTAAATATATTATTATTGGCATTATTATTAAATTATTATTATTATGAAATGAATTATTATATCATTCTTTAATACTAGTCTTTAATATGTTATTTTATTGTTATTCTAAAGTTATTATTAAATATACTTATTATTCAATATATTATTATCTTGTCATTATTCTTAAATAAATTTTTATTAAATGTAACTATTATTATTCAATATATTATTATTGTTGTTATTATTATTATTTTATTATTATTATTTTATGATGCCTTTAGAGTCCATGAGTTGAATAATAATAATAATATCCAATAATAATGATGTTAACAATAAATACATTCTTTTAAAAGGTTTCCAGGGAACAGCTTGCAGATGAGTCATTCAAACTAATGGAAAAGGAAGGAATATATGCGTGTGTGTGTAATTAGCACAACCTTCATTCTTCCTTCATTTATTTTGGCAAAGTTTCCATTTTTCGGATAGAAGGTTCGACAGAAGGCTTTCTTGAATATATATAGACACACACACGTACACACAAGCTGCACCCGGCCACTCGTTGCTGGTGCCCAGTCTGGTTAAATGGAAACGAAAGAAAAAAGAAAGAGCTGGTTACTAAAATACGTAATTTCATAATGCTTGTGGATATACAATTTTTTTTGTTGTTGTCTGTGAAATAATAATAATAATAATAATAATAATAATAGCGGTGATACTGGTCTATATAATAACAATTAATGTGTTTTGGGGTGTGTTATCTGCTTCAACATATATCAAGACACTAGGTTTGCAAGTTTTGAGCTTTGCATTTGGCTTAGCCTGATAGGGTTTTGAGCTGAAGAAACCTTTGGCTGTTGCTGGGAGCGGTTATGCAGTGTCCTGAAGCTGAAGACTGAGTCCGTTTGGACTGCCAAGGAAACTGCTTGTTTATGGCAAGATAAACTGCTTGTTTATGGCGGTGGCGCAGTGGGTTTATTTATTTATTTACTTACTTACTTTATTTCTATACCGCTTTTCTCAGCCCTCAGGCGACTCAAAGTGGTGAACAACATCAGTACAAAATATCACAAAACAAGAATAGGGCAATTAAAAACAATTATCACATAAATCATTAACATCCGTATAACAATCATTAGCGCCTCAACAGTAAAATCAGAATCCAATCTCGTCATCCATTATTCCATATTCCTATGTTCAATTACACTGTTTAATCAAATGCTTGTTCGAACAGCCAGGTCTTCACTTTCCTCCGAAACGCCAGCAGGGAGGGGGCCGATCTGATATCTGCAGGCAGGGCGTTCCACAGCCGAGGGGCCACCACTGAGAAGGCCCTGTCTCTCGTCCCCGCCAAGCGCGCCTGTGATGCAGGCAGGACAGAGAGCAGGGCCTCCCCAGATGATCTTAGTGTCCTAGTCGGTTCATAGGAGGAGATGCGTTCGGAGAGGTAAGTAGGGCCAGAACCGTTTAGGGCTTTATAGGCTAAAGCCAGCACTTTGAATTCTGCCCGGTAGCAAACTAGTAGCCAGTGGAGCTGGCGCAACAGAGGAGTAGTGTGCTCCCTGAGTGTCGCTCCTGTTAGCAACCTGGCTGCCGAGCGCTGGACCATTTGAAGCTTCTGAGTAGTCTTCAAAGGCAACCCCACGTAGAGAGAGTTGCAGTAGTCTATGCGGGATGTAACCAGAGCGTGGACTACCGTGGCCAAGTCAGACTTCCCAAGGTACGGGCGCAGCTGGCGCACAAGTCTTAACTGTGCGAATGCTCCCCTGGTCACCACTGAAACCTGGGTTCCAGGCTCAGCGACGAGTCCAAGATCACACCCAAGCTGCGAACCTGCGTCTTCAGGGGGAGTGTGACCCCGTCCAACACAGGCTGTAACCCTATACCCTGTTCGGCCTTACGACTGACCAGGAGTACCTCTGTCTTGTCTGGATTCAATTTCAATTTGTTCGCCCTCATCCAGACCGTCACAGCGGCCAAGCACCGGTTCAGGACCTGGACAGCCTCCTTAGTAGCAGGTGGAAAGGAGTGACAGAGTTGGACATCATCCGCATACAGATGACACCGTACCCCGAAACTCCGGATGATCTCCCCCAGCGGCTTCATGTAGATGTTAAACAACATGGGAGACAATATTGATCCCTGTGGAACCCCACAAGACAATGGTTGTGGGGCAGAACAGGTGTCCCCCAGCAACACCTTCTGAGATCGACCCTCTAGGAAGGACTGGAGCCACTGCAGAACAGTGCCTCCAAGGCCCATTCCCACGAGGCGTCCCAGAAGGATACCGTGGTCGACGGTATCGAAGGCCGCTGAGAGGTCCAGCAGAACTAGCAGGGACAAACTCCCCCTGTCTAGCTCCCGGCGTAGATCATCCACTTAAAGCACTGAGCTGCTGAGCTTGTTGACGGAAAGGTTGCAGGTTCGATTCCGGGGAGCAGCGTGAGCTTCCGCTGTCAGCCCTAGCTTCTGCCAACCTAGCAGTTCAAAAACATGCAAATGTGAGTAGATCAATAGGTACTGCTCCGGCGGGAAGGTAACGGCGCTCCATGCAGTCATTCCGGCCACATGACCTTGGAGGTGTCTATGGACGACGGCGGCTCTTCAGCTTAGAAATGGAGATGAGCACCACACTCCAGAGTCAGACATGACTGGACTTAATGTCAGGGGACAACCTTTACCTTTTAAGGACATTTTACTGATAACTAAGTAGAGAGACTGTATTATTTTGCCATGTGTTTGCATGTCGTTGTGTAAAGAAGACTCTCCGGTATTGTAAATAAGATGTTGTGTAAAGAAGACTGTATTATTTTGCCATGTGTTTGCATGTCGTTGTATAAAGAAGACTTGTTGTATATTGGTGAGAACAATTCTTCTGTTTTATTTTGTGTTTTTTACCTATAGGGAATAGAACTATATTTTTGTTTCTACGTAAAGCAACAGACTCGTGTGTATTTTTTGAGTTTTTATCACACTGAGAGTAAAAGGGGCTGAGAGACTTTATGCGGGCTACTAACGCTACTCTGAGACACCTCGCCGCCCTTTTCCCCACTGTTCTTACTTATTACTAGCTGTACCCGCCAAGCGTTGCTGTGGCCAAACTTCCCTCCCTCTTTCTTTCCTTCCTTCCCTCTTTTCCTTCCTTCCCTCTATTTCTTTCCCTTCCTATTTCTCTTCTTCTTTCTTCCATCTCTACCAGTTTCTTCCCCCTCCCCCCGCTTCTTTGCTCTTTGGTTGCATCCTTCCTTCTCTCCTTTCCTTCCATCCATCCTTCCCTGTCTTTTGTTCCTTCTCTCCTTCTTTCCCTCTCTTTTTCCTTTCACTTTTTTATTTTCTTCTCTCCTTCCTTGCTTCTCTTTCTTTCTTTCTTTCTTTCTTTCTTTCTTTCTTTCTTTCTTTCTTTCTTTCTTCTTTCCCTCCCTCCTTGTCCCCTTCCTTCCCCCTTTCCCTCGTTACTTCTTGACTGTCCCCTTTAATTTCTATTATATAGTGATATAATAACATATAGTAATCTGGGAGCCCCCGGTGGCGCAGTGGGTTAAAGCACTGAGCTGCTGAGCTTGTTGAAATAGTAATGATATAATATAAAATAACATGTACTATAATAGAATAATGGGGAGTCCCTGGTGGCTCAGTGGGTTAAAGCGCTGAGCTTGTTGACGGAAAGGTCGCAGGTTCGAATCCAGGTAGCGGTGTGAGCTTCCGCTGTCAGTCCCAGCTTCAGCCAACCTAGCAGTTCGAAAACATGCAAATGTGAGTAGATCAATAGGTACCGCTCCGGTGGGAAGGTAACGGCGCTCCATGCAGTCATTCCGGCCACATGACCTTGGAGGTGTTTATGGACGACGCCGGCTCTTCAGCTTAGAAATGGAGATGAGCACCACACTCCAGAGTCAGACATGACTGGACTTAATGTCAAGGGACAACCTTTACCTTTTAAGGACATTATACTCATATTGTCGAAGGCTTTCATGGCCGGGATCACTGGGTTGTTGTAGGTTTTTCCGGGCTATATGGCCATGTTCTGGAGGCAATTTTTTCTCCTGACGTTTCGCCTGCATCTATGGCAAGCATCCTCAGAGGTAGTGAGGTCTGTTGGAAGTAGGAAAAATGGGTTTATATATCTGTGGAATGACCAGGGTAATGTTTCAGCTGATCACCTTGATTTGCATTCAATGGCCTGGAAGCGCCTGGGGGGAATCTCTTGTTGAGAGTGAATTGATGTGCCTGATTGTTTACTCTGTTGTTTTGCTGTTGTAATTTTTGAGTTTTTTAATACTGGTAGCCAGATTTTAAAATGGAGACTCCACCTCAGAAATCAGAAGAGCTGCAAAACCGAGAACAAGCCACGAGAGTAAAGATGAAGATCCACCCAGAGGAAAAGTGTTCTTGCCATACATCAAGGGAACCACTGACCGCATAGGGAAGCTGATGAGGAAACACAACATACAAACCACTTACAGACCCACCAAGAAAATCCCACAAATGCTACGTTTAACAAAGGACAAGAGGGATCCTCTCACCTCTGCAGGAGTCTACCATGTACCATGCAGCTGTGGACAAGTCTACATAGGGACCACCAAACGCAGCAGCATTGCCCAAACACGCATCAAGGAACATGAAAGGCACTGCAGACTACTTCAACCAGAGAAGTCAGCCATAGCAGAGCACCTGATGAACCAACCTGAAGAACACAGAAATGCTGGACCATTCTCACAACCACCATGTCAGACTACACGGAGAAGCCATTGAAATCCACAAGCATGTGGACAATTTCAACAGAAAGGAGGAAACCATGAAGATGAACAAAATCTGGCTACCAGTATTAAAAAACTCAAAAATTACAACAGCAAAACAACAGAGAGTAAACAATCAGGCACATCAATTCACTCTCAACAAGAGATTCCCCCCAGGCGCTTCCAGGCCATTGAATGCAAATCAAGGTGATCAGCTGAAACATTACCTTGGTCATTCCACAGATATATAAACCCATTTTCCAAACTCCCAACAGACCTCACTACCTCTGAGGATGCTTGCCATAGATGCAGGCGAAACGACAGGAGAGAATGCCTCTAGAACATGGCCCTATAGCCCGGAAAAACCTACAACAACCCATTTTACTGATAACTAAGTAGAGAGACTATATTATTTTGCCATGTGTTTGCATGTCGCTGTGTAAAGAAGACTCGCCGGAGATATTGTTTGTTGTATATTGGTGAGAACAATTCCTCTGGTTACTTTGTGTGTTTTTGACCTATAGTGAATAGAGCTATATTTTTGTTTCTACGTAAAGCAACAGACTCATGTGTATTTTTTTGAGTTTTTATCACACTGAGAGTAAAAGGGGCTGAGACATTATGCAGGCTACTAACGCTACTCTGAGACATCTCGCCGTCCTTTTCCCCACTGTTCTTATTTATTATTATTTCTGGTATTCCTACCCTGTCTCTTCTCTACCCCCGAAGACTTAGGACAGCTTACATTTAGTAACGATACAATGCCACTACATAACAATTACAATTGTATAACCACAATTAAATACTTAAAGCAATCACTAAAAACAGTACATACAGTACATGGTTTTTGAGTTCTGTTAATCCCACAAACAAACATTACATTTTTATTTATATAGATATAATGGTATAGTACAGTGTTTCTCAATCTGGGGGTCGGGACCCCTGGAGGGGTCGCAAGGGGGTGTCAGAGGGGTCACCAAAGACCACCAAAAAACACAGTATTTTCTGTTGGTCATGGAGGTTCTGTGTGGGAAGTTTGGCCCAATTCATCGTTGGTAAGGTTCAGAATGCTCTTTGATTGTAGGTGAACTATAAATCCCAGCAATTACAACTCCCAAATGTCAAGGTCTATTTCCAAACCCCACTAGTATTTACATTTGGGTATATTGAGAATTTGTGCCAAGTTTGGTCCAGATCCATCATTGTTTGAATACACAGTGCTCTCTGGATGTAAGTGAACTACAACTCCCAAAACTCAAGGTCAATGCACACCAAGCCCTTCCAGTATTTTCTCTTGGTCATGGGAGTTCTGTGTGCCAAGTATGATTCAATTCCATCGTTGGTGGAGTACAGAATGCTCTTTGATTGTAGGTGAACTGTGAATCCCAGTGACTACAACTCCCAAATGTCAAGGTCTATTTTCCCCAAACCACACTAGTGTTTACATTTGGATATATTGAAAATTTGTGCCAAGTTTGGTCCAGATCCATCATTTTTGAGTCCACAGTGCTCTCTGGATGTAGGTGAACTACAACTCCCAAAACTCAAGGTCGATGCACACCAAGCCCTTCCAGTATTTTCTCTTGGTCATGGGAGTTCTGTGTGCCAAGTATGATTCAATTCCATCGTTGGTGGAGTACAGAATGCTCTTTGATTGTAGGTGAACTGTGAATCCCAGTGACTACAACTCCCAAATGTCAAGATCTATTTTCCCCAAACCACACTAGTGTTTACATTTGGATATATTGAAAATTTGTGCCAAGTTTGGTCCAGATCCATCATTTTTGAGTCCACAGTGCTCTCTGGATGTAGGTGAACTACAACTCCCAAAACTCAAGGTCGATGCACACCAAGCCCTTCCAGTATTTTCTCTTGGTCATGGGAGTTCTGTGTGCCAAGTATTTATTCAATTCCATCGTTGGTGGGGTTCAGAATGCTCTGTGATTGTAGGTGAACTATAAATCCCAGCAACTACAGGACAAAATCAACTGACAAAATGACAGTTATGAAGTAGCAATGAAACTAATTTTATGGTTGGGGGTCACCATAACATGAGGAAGCGTATTAAGGGGTCGTGGCACTAGGAAGGTTGAGAACCACTGGTATAGTACAATATAGTAATATTAATACTGATATTGTTCTATGCTAATATAATATATTGTATTTATATATATATATATATATATATATATATATATATATATATATATATATATACACATATACATATCTCGTAAGCTGCTCTGAATGCCCCTTCGGGGTAAGAAGGACGGCATATAAATGTCATAAATCTATATTTATTTATTTATTTATTTATTTATTTACTCCATTTGTATACCGCATTTATCAGCCTGGAGCGGCGACTCAATGCGGTTTACAGTAAAAATAAACAGTGAACAATATATAAGACGTACATCGACAAACAATACACATAATCATCAACGCCTACTTAGAATCAGATCCCGTTCTCATAGTCCTTAATTCAATCCTTGTTCAATGCCGTCATTATTGGGGTGGTTGTTACTGCATAGCTAACCGAATGCCTGCTCATAGAGCCACGTCTTAACCCTCCTTCGAAACACCAGCAACGAAGGGGCCTGCCTGATGTCCACTGGTAACGCATTCCATAGCCGAGGGGCCACTACCGAGAAGGCCCTGTCTCTCGTGCCCGCCAACCGCACTTGAAATTTTATTTATACCCCGCTACCATCTCCCCAAGGGATTTGGGGCGGCTTACATGAAGCCAAGTCCACAACACATCAATAAACAAAACATCAAATAAAACAATCAATACAATACAATACATAAAACATAACAAAATCTATATAAATAAAAATGTAATGTTCGTCTGTGGGATTAACAAAACTCAAAAACCACTGGATGAATTGACACCAAATTTGGACACAAGACACATATCAGGCCAACGTGTGACCATCACTCATAAAAACACTGAAAAACACAACAGAAGGGACTTAGAAAGCCAAAAACAACAACAACCAAAAGTACATTGCAACGCATGCGCAAAACCACAGATTTACACAAATATATACAGAAATACACACACAAACATATGCACACAAAAAACATACACAGAAAGGGGGAAGGAAGGAGAGAAGGGGGAGAGAAAGAAGGAGAGAAGGAAAGAAAAGTAGAGAAGGAAGGAAGGAGAGAAGGAAATAAAAAGTGAAAGGAAGGTGAGAAGAAACGAAAGAGAGAAAAAGGGAGGGAAGGAAGGAAAGAGACAAGGAAGGATGGAACGAAATAGCAAAGGAAGCGAGAAAAGAAACAGGTAGAGAAGGAAGAAAGAAGAAGGGAAAAAAGAAGGAAGGAAGGAAAGAGAGAGGGAAGGAAGGAGAGAAAGAGGGAGGGAAGGAAGAGAGAAAAGCAACAAGGAAGGATGGAACCAAAGAGCAAAGGTAGAGAAGGAAGAAAGAAGCGAAAGAAAAAGAGGGAAGGAAGGAAAGAGAGGGGGAAGGAAGAGAGAAAAGGAAGGATGGAACCAAAGAGAAAGAAGCGAGAAAAGAAACAGGTAAAGAAGAAAAGAAGAAGGGAAAGAAAAAGAGGGAAGGAAGGAAAGAGAGAGGGAAGGAAGAAGGAGAGAAAGGGAAGGAAAGAAAAAGTGACAAGGAAGGATGGAACCAAAGAGCAAAGGAAGCGAGAAAAGAAACAGGAGAGAAGAAAGAAAGAAAAAAAGGGAAGGAAGGAAAGAGAGAGGAAGAAGGAAGGAAGAAGAAAGGAAGAGAAAGGGAGGGAGATGGAACCAAAGAGCAAAGGAAGAGGAAAGAACAGGTAGAGAAGGAAAAAAGAAGAAGGGAAAGAAAAAGGGGGAAGGAATGAAAGGGGGAAGGAAGGAAGGAGAGAAAGAAAGGAGTAGAGAAAGAGGGAGGGAAGGTTGGCCACAGCAACACGTGGCAGGTACAGCTGGTAAATAAATAAATATCAAGGCAAAAAATCCCACAATATCTGCTTTCAACTGGGTTATCTGAGTCCACGCTGCCATATATTCCAAGCAGTTAATGTAGGATTTTATTCAACTGTGTGGAATGGGCCTTAGAAGAATCAAGGAGGAAAGAAGGATAGAGAAAGGAAGGAAAGAAAGAGAAAAGAAGGAGGCAAGAGACTGAGAAAGGAAGGACAGTAAATTAAAGAACAACAGTCAGAAAATAGGGGAATTCCAGACAGGAAACAATCAAATTACCAGTTAAGACCTCCCAACAAAGGATTCCCCCAGGCAGCAACCAGCCAGGCTTTGAAGCTGCAGGGCTATTCAATGCTAATCAAGGTGGCCAACTGCAACATTTTCACCTGCCTGTACATTATTCCACAGATATATAAACCCCATTTTCCTAGTTTCCAACAGACCTCACAACCTATGAGGATGCCTGCCATAGATGCGGGCAAAATGTCAGGAGAGAATGCTTCTGGAACATGGCCAGACAGCCCGGAAAACTCACAGCAACCCAGTGATTCCGGCCATGAAAGCCTTCGGCAAAACAATATTATTGTTATATATGGTAACACAGAGGTCTTTTTGTCCAACCCTATTATTAGGATTCGCTCTATTATAATAATTATTATTTGCTATTATTATGATTAGCATATGTCAGGGGTGCTTTGAATGTGATTTTCCTTCTTCTTAACAGAATGGGGTTGGTCTGGATGACCCACGAGGTCTCTTCCAACTCAAGGATTCTATGATTATTGTTATTATATTATTAAATATATAATATTATATTTGGGCTCCTAACAGTCATCTAGTCTGACATTCTTATTATTGTTAAATGTGTTGTTATTATTTTGTATTATTAAAATTCTTGTTATTGTTGTTGTTATTATTATATTTGGACTTCTAATTATCACCTAGCCTTCCAGTAAATTATCACCTAGCTGCAGGTTGACAGTTCAAAGCCTGGGTCAGGGTGAGCTTCTGACCTTTAGCCCAGCTTCTGCCTACCTAGTGGTTCGACATCAAACGTGAGTAAATAGATATTTAAGGCACCCATAAGGAAATGCTGACGATTCAGTCAAGGAGGAAGTTACAAACAAAGCTCTTCGACAGGGAAGATGGAGTGACAGCACTCTCCTGTGGCTGGAACCAAGCGCAGCCTCCATGATGCTGAAGATTGGAAAGCCTAGATATACCTCTATCTATGCACACTTCTCTGTCTTGTCAGTGTATAACGGCATTGAATGTTTGCCATGTATGTGTTCTGTGATCTGCCCTGAGCCCCTTTCGGGGTGAGGAGAGTGGAATATAAATACTGTAAATAAATAAATAAATAAAATATTAGAGTATCATTCTTAAATAATTGCTTATTACTATAATTTATTATTATTATTATCATCATTATTATTGGGCTCCTGGTCTAATATTATTTTCATTAAATGTATTATTTCCATTAGATTTATTATTAAATGTAATATTAAATGTGATATTAAATGTATTCTTAAATATATAAGCATAAGAATAATTTGTCATATATAATATTATTTTATATCAGTATATTACTTTTATATTATTCTATTATAAAGTAAAGGTAAAGGTTTTTATTTATTTATTTATTTATTTATTTGAAAGTTTTCTATACCGATCTTCTCACCTCCAGGAGGGACTCAGATCCGGTTCACAACATGTGTTCATATACAAAAATACAAACCACACAATGCATCATCATTACACAATTAAAAACATATTACAATACAACATCGTCATCAACACAATCCCATAGCCATGTCGTCAAAGCATTCCTGGTCATAATTCACAGTTATTCATTCTCCTTCCATGTGGACCAAAGTTGACTCAGTTATCAAAGGCCGCATTCCATAGCCAAGTCTTTGTTAGCTTCCTGAACGTCAGGAGGGAGGGAGCAGTTCTAATCTGTGGGAGGGAGTTCCAAAGCCGGGGAGCCACCATCGAGAAGGCCCTGTCTCTCTTGTCCCCACCAACCGCGATTGTGACAGTGGTGGGATCGAGAGCCCCGGAAGATCTTAAAGACCTTGATGGTTCGTAGGGGAGAATCCGTTCGGAGAGGTAAACAGGGCCAGAGGCGTTTAGGGCTTTGTAGGTCAAAGCCAGCACTTTGAATTGTGCTCGGAAGCTAATCGGCAGCCAGTGGAGCTGGCGTAACAGAGAGTCGTATGCTCCCTGTACCCAGCACCCGTTAGCAATCTGGCTGCCGAGCGTTGGACTAGCTGCAGCTTCCGGGCAGTCTTCAGAGGCAACCCCACGTAGAGAGCGTTGCAGTAATCTAAACGGGATGTAACCAAAGCGTGGACCACCGTTTTCCCCTGACATTAAGTCCAGTCGTGTCCAACTCTGGGGTGTGGTGCTTATCTCCATTTCTAAGCCGAAGAGCCGGCCTTGTTCGTAGACACCTCCAAGGTCATGTGGCCGGCATGACTGCATGGAGTGCCGTTACCTTCCCGCCGGAGTGGTAACTATTGATCTACTCACATTTGCATGTTTTCGAACTGCTAGGTTGGCTGAAGCTGGGGCTGACAGCGGAAGCTCACACCGCTACCCGGATTCGAACCTGCGACCTTTCAGTCAACAAGCTCAGCAGCTCAGCACTTCAACCCACTATTTATTTATCGTGTCATCAGCAACCATTGTATTACAATTCTAACAGAGCAAAACAAACACACAGATTAAAAAGAAAAAGGAAAAAAAGGGGGGAAAAACACAGAGATTTTGCAGATTTGGTATTTGGTTAAATATCCTTTGACCAGTATCTGGCCACTTGGAGTGCCTCTGGGGTTGCCGCAAGAAGGTCCTCCATTGTGCATGTGGCAGGGCTCAGGGTGCATTGCAGCAGGTGGTCAGTGGTTTGCTCTTCTCCGCACTCGCATGCCGAGGATTCCACCCTGTATCCCCATTTCTGAAGGTTAGCTCTGCATCTCGTGGTGCCAGAGCACAGTCTGTTCAGCGCCTTCCAAGTCGCCCAGTCTTCTGAGTGCCCGGGGGGGAGTCTCTCATCTGGTATCACCCATGAATTGAGGTGCTGGGTTTGGGCCTGCCACTTTTTGACTCTCGCTTGCTGGGGTGTTCCAGCAAGTGTCTCTGTAGATCTAAGAAAACTATGTCTTGATTTAAGTCGTTGACGTGCTGGCTGATACCCAAACGGGATGAGCTGGTGATGTCTCTGCCTTGGTCCTGCTTTAACCCACTGAGCCACCAGGGACTCCCCATTATTCTATTATAGTACATGTTATTTTATATTATATCATTACTATTTTATTGCATATATTTATTATTATATTATACATATTTTATATCTAGTCATTTTACTATTTTGTTATCATTTCATATTGTATTACAATATTATTATTACCTTATAATTATTAAGTAATTATTCTGCCTCCTCTTTTCAGGAGAAGCCTATTTCTTGGAGGAGTTTCTTCCTACTAATCAAACAGAGGAGGTGGGACAGGAAGTGACACGGCCCTGGCTGCTCCAGATCTCCCCGCCCCCTCCCCCTCATGAGCTGGAAGGGGAGGGGCTTAAGGAGGAAGGGGGCGGGGCCACAACCACCACTGCCTTCCAGGCGGAAGCAACACAAAGTAAGCAATCTATATTATCTATATTATATTATATTATATTATAATATTATGCATTATAATTATTATTTTCCATTATTAGTATATTATATAATCCTTTAAGATAATAATAATAATAATAATAATAATAGTAATAATAATAATAATAATAATAATAATAATAATAATAGGAATTCCCTTGAACAAAACTCCAGGAGATCTCACTAGGAATCACCAACACGGCTTTATGGTGGGCGCTTCCTTAAGGAATGCAGACGGCCAACTCTATGGTGATTCCTTCCTTCCTTCCAGGTCATTGTGGAGTCAACTTCTTTGACCCGGAAGGGTATATTGACTCGGGGGACTACCCTCCGCTGCTCCGGGGCGAATTCCTAGAGTGTACCTACAACGTCACCGTCTACACCGGTTACGGGGTTGAACTCCAGGTCAGTATTATTATTGTTATTTATATTATTATTAGCTTGGGGTTATTTGAGAAAAGCATTGCTTGTCTGTGATCCAAATTGGGTCTAGATCCAGTGTCAGGAGGTTCAGTGGATGTGGGTGAACTACAAATCCCATATGCAAGTCCCATTTTAGATGGTCCATCCTCCTCCCTACTGCATCAGGATTTAGAGTGGGTCATGGGGGATCTGTGTTCCAAGGTAGGTCTTGATCAGTCTTTGGTGTGGGTCGCAGTGGTCTCTGAAAGTGAGTAAAGGTACTGCAAGTCCCATTGTCCATGGTCGGTTATTCCACAAACCACACCAGACATAGAGTTCATCATGGGGGCTCTGTGTGCCAAGTTTGATCTTCATCAGTCATCGGTGTGGGTCGCAGTGGTCTCAAGAAGGGAGTGAGGATATTACAAGTCCCATCATCCATGGTCCGTACACTTCCAAACTGCACCAAAATGTAGAGTGGGTCATGGGGGCTCTATGTGCCAAGTTTGGTCCTGTTCTGTTATTGGTGTGGGTTGCAGTGGTCTTTCAAATGAGTGAAGGTACTGCAAATCCCATCCTCCATGGTCCATCTTCCCTCAAATACCAACAGGACATAAAATGGATCGGGGGGGGGGGTCTGTGTGCCAGGTTTGGTCCTGATCTGTCATTGATTTTCGTCACAGTGGTTTCAGGTAGTGAGTGAAGGTACTGCATGTCCCATACCCTCTGGTCGATCCTCCTCCAAGCAGGACCAGGGTGTAGAGTGGATCATGGGGGCACTGTGTGCCAAGTTTGGCCTTGATCAATCATTGGAGAGGGTCGCAGTGGTCTCAGGAAGTGGGTGAAGGTACTGCACCGGGATGTAGAGTGGGTCATGGGGGGTTTGTGTGCCAGTTATTTATGGAGATTGCAGTGGCCTGTGGAAGTGGCAGCCAATCAGAAAGTGCCACATACACTGCCCGCCACCCTCCACATACATACATACATACGAACATTGACTTTTATTATATACTAGCTTGGGGACCCGACGCTGCCTGGGTTATTTGAGAAAGGAATTGTGTATCCAGGTTGGTCTTTATCAGTTATTTATATCGCTCACAGTGGTCTCAGGAAGTTAGTGAAGGTACTGCGAGTCCCATCATCTGTGGTCCATCCTCCTCCAAATTGCACCAGGATGGAGAGTGGGTCATGGGGGCTCTGTGTGCCAAGTTTGGTCTTGATCAGTCATTGGATGAGGGTTGCAGCAGTCCTGGGAAGTGAGTGGAGGTACTTGAAGTCCCATCATCCATAGTCTGTTCTCCTCCAAACCTCACCAGAATGTTGAGTTGTCTATGTGGGCTCTCTGTGCCAAGTTTGGTTTTTATTGGTATTTGGAGGAGTGTTGCTGTGGTCTCAGGAAGTGAGTGATGGTACTGCAAGTCCTGTCATCCATCGTCCGTCCTCCTCCAAAAAGCACCGGGATGTAGAGTGGCTCATGGGGGCTCTGTGTGTCAAGTTTGGTCTTGATCGGTCATTGGATGAGGGTTACAGCAGTCTTGCGAAGTGAGTGACAGTACTTGTAATCCCATCATCCATGGTCGGTCCTCCTCGAAAGTGCACCAGGATGTAGAGTGGGTCATGGGGGCTCTGTGTGTCGAGTTTGGTCTTGATCAGTCATTGGTGAGGGTCTCAGTTATCTCAGGAAGTGAAGTTACTGCAAGTCCCATCATCCATCTCCAAATTCTTCCAAACTGCACCAGGATGTAGAGTGGGATCTGTGGTCTCTCTGTGAATTGTGGTCCTGATCCATCATTGTTGGCAGTTGTAATGGTCTCAGGAAGGTAGTGCAGGTATTGCAAGTCCCATCGTCCATGGTGCACCCTCCTCCAAACCGCAGCATGATGTAGAGTGCGTCATGGAGACTCAGTGTGCCAAGTTTGGTCTTTATCAGTAATTGGATGAGGGTTGCAGTGGTCTCAGGAATTGAGCAAAGGTACTGCAAGTCCCATAATCCATGGTCCATCCCCGGCCAAACTACACCAGGGTGTAAAGTGGGTCATGAGAGTCCCATCGTCCATAGTCTGTTCTCCCCCAAACCTCACCAGAATGTTGAGTTGGCCATGGGGGCTCTCTGTGCCAAGATTTGTCTTTATTGGTATTTGGATGAGTGTCGCTGTGATTTCAGGAGTGAAGGTACTGCAATTCCCATCATCCATGTTCCACCCTCCTCCAAACTGCAGCAGGATGTAGATAGGGTCATGGGGGCTCTGTGTGCCAAGTTTGGTCTTGATCAGTCATTGATCAGGGTCGCAGTGGTTTCAGTAAGTGAGTAAAGGTACTGCAAGTCCCATCATCCATGGTCCACTCTCCTCCAAACTGCAGTAGGATGTAGAGTGGGTCATGGGGGTTCTGTGTGCCAAGTTTGGTCGTGATCAGTCATTGGATCAGGGTCACAGTGGTTTCAGTAAGTGAGTAAAGTTACTGCAATTCCCATCATCCATGGTCCACCATCCTCCAAACTGCAGTAGGATGTAGAGTGGGTCATGGGGGCTCTGTGTGCCAAGTTTGGTCTTGATCAGGGTCGCAGTGGTTTCAGTAAGTGAGTAAAGATATTGCAAGTCCTATCATCCATGGTCCATCCCCCTTAGAACTGCATCTGTGTGCCAAGTTTGGTCCTGATCCATCATTGGTGTGGGCCACAGTGCTCTAAAGAAGTGAGTCCCGTCATCCAGCATCACTCTAGCCTGCAATGTGAGTTGAAGGAGTGCCTTTGGAGGCTTCTCAGCACTTGGAACTAGAGCCTGTTTGTGGAGGCCGGAGGCTGTCTGTGTAAGTGGACACCTCTGCCACCTACACACATTTTCACTTTTATTATGTGTATAGATAGATTATTATTGTAGTTAATATTATTATATTATTTTATTCAATATTCAATATTGTTATTATATATTCTACTATATTATTATTATTATCATCGTCATCACCAGGTGAAGAGCGTGAACCTGTCGGAGGGAGAGGTGCTGTCCATCGGCGGGTGGGCACCTGCTGCTGACCGCTGGGCAGTGCTGGCCAACCAGAGCCTGTTGGTAGAAGGCCAGGTCATCCGCAGCTTGACCAACACCATCTCTGTCTTCTTCCGGACCTTCCCAGATGATGCCATGGGCACCTTCCAGCTCCACTACCAAGGTAATATTGTGTGTGTGTGTGTGTGTGTGTGAGCAAAAATAAGAGTGTGAAAATAGTAGTGAAAAAATGTGGGAAAAAATAGTGAAAAGTTGTGAATCCATGTTGGCAGGAGTTCAGTCCACACTCCCACACTGATTGGTGAGTTCTTGTGAAAACTATAGTGTATGTGTGAAAATAATAGTGAGAATAATAGCTGTGTGTCCACACTGCCAGGAGTTCAACCCGCTTTGATACCGCTCTTGATTGGTGGGGGTCTTGTGAAAACTATAGTGCACTATGAGTGTGAAAATAATAGTGCAAAATAGCAGTGCAGTTGCACCATCAGGAGTTCAACTGCATCAATACAGCCTTGGACCAATGGAATATTGCGCAAATAATACTTGTTGAAGTAACAGTGGAAACAGCCATTGTGGAAATAATAGTGAAAATAGTCATGTGTTCGCACTGTCAGAGTTTAACTCACATTGATACTGCTCGTGATGGATGGGTTCTTGTGAAAATAATACATGTGAAAATAGTTGTCCGTCTGCACCACCAGTGTTTAACCCACATCGACACAGCTCCTGATAGATAGGTACTTGTGAAAATAATGCCTGTGAAAATAATATTGAAAAAAGTTGTGCATTTGCACATTAACCCACATTGATAGTGCTTTGGATTCATGGATTCTTGTGAAAATAATACTTGTGGTGAAAAAAATAGTCGTGTGCCTGCACTCTTGGGAGTTCAATCTACATCAATACCACTCCTGGTGGATGGATTCTTGTGAAAATCATACATGTGAGAATAATAGTGAAAACATTAAGTGTGAAAATAATACTGAAAATAGATGTGCCTTCACGTAGGTAAAGCACATTGGTAAAGCTCCTGATGGATGGATTCCTGTGAAAGTAATATGTGTGAAAGTAAGAGTGAAAGCAATATGTGCAAAAACTGTGGCGTAATGTAAAATAAACCATGTGTGGTTCACATTTGATCAGGTGACACACTGCCTTGCCAGAGAAAGAAAATACCATGCAGGTGAACGATGAAGAACAAGTAGTTTACTCTTCGTAAATCCAGAACAACATATGTACAATGTGGTCAGTTGCATCAACTCACATAATGTCCTTTTATGAGAAATTCAAAATAGTCCTTTGTCCATGTGGATAAACTTCTTCAGCAGCTCATGACACACACACACTCATTGATTCCTTGCATGCTCCAACAAAAACAATACCTGTGAAAATAACCTGTACTCACATTGATACCACTCCTGGTGGATGGATTCTTGTGAAAATAACACAGGCGAACATAATAGTGAAAATAGTTGTGTGGCAGCACCGTCGAGAGTTAACCCACATTGACCCCACTCCTGATAGATGGATTCTTGTGAAAATAGTATGAGTGAAAATAAGCAGTGTATATGCATGTGAAAATGATAGTGAACTATAACTGTGCATCCGCACCGGCAGAGTTTAAGCCACACCAATATTGGTCCTGGTGGACAGATTCTTGTGGAAATAATAGTGAAAAAATAGCAGTGCGTCCACACTGTGGAGTTTTAACACTCATTATTTATTTTGCAGTGTTTGTGCTGAGCTGCAGCTTCCCCCGGCGGCCAGAGCACGGGGAGGTGACGGTGCTGAGTCTGCACCCAGGTGGAGTGGCCCGCTTCCATTGCCACCTGGGCTACGAGGTCGAGGGGCCCGCCGTCACCATTTGCACCAATGCCTCCCGCCCCTATTGGAGTGCACCCCAGCCCCTCTGCACAGGTAAGGGACGTAAACCAGCCATGCAAATGGCAGTCGTGTAAAGGAGCTTCACACCTAGTCGAGCAAATGAGTTTCTCAGTCAGTCGGAGTCCCCTGGGGGCCATTTGGCTCTTCAGCTAGCCTCCCAGGAGGGGAAGAAGAAGTAGAAGAAGCACAGACCAGCTTCAGTGGAGGCCACCCTAGCCATGCTGCTCGATGCCGTGGCTGCAGCTTCCTTCCAGCAAGAGCTACCCATGCTGGGACATCACATTCACCGAGGGTGTGGCCCTGCTTTCTCTGAAGACAGCCCACCCCCTGCAACGGACCAACGCCATGCCCTCCCTATCCTCGCCCCAGTGAGGTCGGAAGTGTGGTCCCGGAGACACAGGACCGAGACCACGACTTCGTGCTCAGCCACTCCTACTGCGATTGTGGGCCGGATCTGCTCCCTCTTGGGGTGAGCCACACCTCACAGGGACTGCCCTCCCCCGGAGCCACCCCAGGACTGTTAGGCCTCCACGGGATTGTCCTGTATACACATCCCCAGTTTCCTTGGCCGCCTAGGAGGCACGTATCCCAGGAACCATGGGAGGTCTCCTACAGCTATGTTTCAGTCCTGGGGTTCCAGGCTCGGCAATGAGTCCAGGAGAACTCCCAAGCTGCAAACCCATGTCTTCAGGTGGAATGTAACCCCTTCCATCCAACACAGGCTGCAACCCTATGCCGTGTTCAGCCTTTCAACTGACCAGGAGGACCTCTGTCTTGTCTGGATTCAATTTCAATTTGTTCGCCCTCATCCAGACTGTCACAGCTGCCAAGCACTGGTTCAGGACCTGAACAGCTTCCTTAGCAGCAGGTGGGAGAGTGGTAAAGCTGAACATCATCTGTGCACAGATGACATCGAACTCCAAAACTCCGGATGATCTCTCCCAGCGGCTTCATGTAAATGTTAAACAACATGGGGGACAATACTGATCCCTGAGCAGGTGTCCCTCAGCAACACCTGGGAACGTCCCTCCAGGAAGGACCGGAGCCACTGCAGAACAGTACCTCCGAGTCCCATTCCCGTGAGGAGCCCCAGAGGGATATTGTGGGCAATGGTATCGAAGGCCGCTGAGAGGCCCAGTAGAACCAACAGGGACACACTCCCCCGTCTAGCTCCCAGCGTAAATCATCTACTAAGGCGACCAAGGCTGTCTCGGTACCATGTCCTGGCCAAAAGCCAGACTTCGCTGGGACTAGATAGTGTCTTCCAAGAACACCTGGAGTTGTGAGGCAACCACATGTTCCAGGACTTTGCACAAAAAGGGGAGATTGGAAACTGGCTGAAAGTTCTCATGCCGTTCTTACACTATTGCATGTTTTCACCTTTGCACTCACTTGTGCAAAGATAACATTGTAGTGCACTCATATGGTTCTTTCACTTTTGTACTTTCTTGTGCGAGGTGTACACCTTTTTGCACGTGCTTGTGTAAAAGGCTTACATTTTCCATTTCTTTCTACAGCTCCATGCGGGGGCCTGGTGCGCAACGCAACTGTGGGTCGGATCTTGTCTCCAACGCAAATGGTGAACAACATGAGCTGCGAATGGAGCATCATGGCCCCAAAAGCAGGGCAGAAGCTGCACCTCCACTTTGAGAAAATGGCCCTGCAGCCAAGCAGAGGGCAGAGGTAATGAATGAATAAATAATAATATTACATAATATCTTTATTAATAATGTATTTCATAATGTATGTAATAATATATTTAAAATAACAATATAATTAATATTTAATAATAATGTGTTTAGTAACGTATTTAATAATATCTAATAATATATTTAATAGTAATAATACATTTATAATAGTATATTTAAAATATGTAATAATATATTTAAAATAATATATGTAACATAATATTTAATACCTTATTTAATAATAATATTTAATAGTAATTATATTATTATTTAATAGTAGTAATATAATTAGTAATAGTAATAGTAATAATTATATTTAATAATATATGTAATAATTATTGTATATTTAATAATGTATTTAATAATAATATGTTTAATTTAATGTAATAATATTTCAAAACTTTTAAACAGGCTGGATGGCCATCTCTCGGGGGTGCTTTGAATACAATTTTCCTGCTTCTTGGCAGAATGGGGTTGGACTGGATGGTCCACGAGGTCTATTCCAACTCTAGGATTCTATGATTTAATAATAATAAATTTGATAATGATAATATATATTTAATAACTAGCTGTCCCCTGCCACGCGTTGCTCTGACCCAGTCTGGGAATTGTCGTTGCTGGGATTTATAGTTTACCTACAATCAAAGAGCATTCTGAACTCCACCAATGATGGAATTGGGCCAAACTTAGCACACAGGGCTCCCATGACTAACAGAAAAACCTGGAAGGGTTTGGTGGACATTGACCTTGAGTTTGGGAATTGTAGTTCACCCACATCCAGAGAGCACTGTGGACTCAAACAATGATGGATCTGGACCAAACTTGGCACAAATATTCCATATGCCCAAATATGAACACAGATGGAGTTTAATGGAAATAGACCTTGACATTTGGGAGTTGTGGTTGCTGGGATTTATAGTTCGCCTACAATCAAAGAGCATTCTAAACTCCACCAATGATGGAATTCAACCAAACATGGCATACAGGACTTCCATGACCAACAGAACACACTGGAAGAGTTTGGTGGGCATTGACCTTGAGTTTGGGAGTTGTAGTTCACCCACATCCAGAGAGCACTGTGGACTCAAACAATGATGGATCTGGACCAAACTTGACACAAATGTTCCATATGCCCAAATATGAACACAGATGGACTTTGGAGAAAATAGACCTTGACATTTGGGAATTGTAGTTACTGGGATTTGTAGTTCACCTACAATAAAAGAGCATTCTGAACCCCACGAATGACAGAATTGGGGCAAACTTCCCACACAGAATCCCCATGACCAACAGATAATACTTAAGGCCATCCAGTCCAACTCCCTTCATCAGGGCAAGAAAACGTAATCAAAGCCCTCCTGACAAAGAGCCATCCAGCCAGGGATAGGGATAGATAGATATGATTTACAGACACACACAGATATAGTATCACAGATTTGAAAGAGACCCTTAAAGAAGGACTATGATATGTTGCATATTCCAGAGTAGGCAAATCAGACAATCTCCACATCAACATTGACAAAGAAACAACAAGAAATACTGTTTACTCACAAGCAGAAAGGAATTACATATATTAGAAACCAACACTTTCTCATTACTTTATTTTCCAGATCACCAGACTGGGCCACAGCAACGCGTGGCAGGGGACAGCTAGTAGATAATAATAATGATCACCATTATTTCTCTTATTCTGCAGGCTGCAGGTTTTTGATGGGAACTCCTCCTCCTCTTCGCTGATCTTTGACTCAGCAAACAATCCCATGATTCCCTTTGAGGGGCTGATCAGCCAAGGCGACGCTCTCACCCTCATATTCTTCCAATCCAATGGAGAACAGGAAGGAGAAACAGGAAACCCTGTTTTCAACATCCACTTCGAAGGTCATTATGAGATTGTCTATTATTACCGTATATACTCGAGTATAAGCTGAGTTTTTCAGACCTTTTTTAGACTGGCAGTGTGGTGTGCATGTGCGGGCGAGGGAGAGAGAGTGAAGCTGGAGGGAGGCTCACACCAGCAAGTCCCTTCAAGACATGGGGGTTCTGTGTGGGAAGTTCTATCATTGGTGGGGTTCAGAATGCTCTTTGATTGTAGATGAACTATAAATCCCAGCAAAGACAACTCCCAAATGTCAAGATCTATTTTCCCCACACTCCACCAGTGTTCACATTTGGGCATATTGCATATCCATGCCAAGTTTGGTCCAGATCCATCATTGTTTGAGTCCACAGTGCTCTCTGGATGTAGGTGAACTACAACTCCCAAACTCAAGGCCAGTGCCCACCAAATCCTTCCAGTATTTTCTGTTGGTCATTGGAGTTCTGTGTGCCAAGTTTGGTTCAATTCCATCGTTGGTGGAGTTCAGAATGTGTATGTGGGGGGAATTCACCTAGATTTATAGCTGCTATAGGTACTGGGATTTATAGTTCGCCTGCAATCAAAGAGCTGTCTGGACCTCATCAATGAAGGACCTGGAACTAACTTGGCACACAGAACCCCCATGACCAAGAAAAAACGCTGGAGGTCTTTGGAGGGATTTATAGGAGTTGTAGTTCACCTACATCCAGAGAGCACTGTAAATGTAAACAATGAATCTGGGCCATATTTGGCACACATACCCAATATAACCAAATTTGAATTATGGTGGATTTGGGGTGGAATTGACCTTGATATTTGTTAGTTGTAGTTACTGGGATTTATAGTTCATCTGTAATCAAAGAGCACTCTGAACCCCACCGATGATGGGCTGGGACCAAAATTGGCACAGAGAATCTCCGTGACCAACTGAACATACTGCAGAGGTTTGGAGGGTGGGGAGGGTGTTGACCTTGATTTGGGAAGTTGTAGTTCACTTGTGTCCAGATAAACAGTGCCCCCTCGACAATTGACCGGGACCAAACTTGGCACAGAGAAGCCCCATGACCAACAGGAGAAATTTGGGGGAAAGGGAGTTATAGTTCACCTGCATCCAGAGAAACAGTGACCCTCACAGACAATGAACCTGGACCAAGCTTGGCACAGAAAAGCACAATGACCAACGGGAGAAGTTTGGGGGAAAGGGAGTTATAGTTCACCTGCATCCAGAGAAACAGTGACCCTCACGGACAATGAACCTGGACCAAACTTGGCACAGAGAAGCACCGTGAGCAACTGAACATACTGCAGGGATTGCGGGGAATTGACATTGATTTTGGAAGTTGTAGTTCACCTGCATCCAGAGAGCACTGAACCCAGACATCGACAGATCTGGCCCAAACTTGGCACAAAAACTCAACACAGCCAACTGTGAATACTGACAGGTGTTGCGGGAAGATTGGCCTGGGAATCTGGGAGTTGTAGTTCACCCTCATCCAGAGAGAATGAAGCCCAACTGACAACAGATCTGGACCAATCTTGGCACCCAGAACCAACACAACCAATTATGAATACAGAGAGCACTACAGCCAGATGATGATGTGCCTGGCCCAAACTTGGCACACAGACCCAAAATGGCCAACTGTGAATACAGGTAGGGTTTGGGGATGATTGATCCATGATTCTTGGAATTGTAGTTCACCCACACCAAATGTCTTTTCCAAATAACCTGGGCATCGCTGGGTCCCCAAGCTAATAATAGTAAGTATGTATAATATTAAAAATACCTCTCTATCTCTCCTTTAGCCTTTGAGCGCGGCCACTGCTACGAGCCTTTCATCCAGAACGGGAACTTCACGACCTCGGATCCCACCTTTGACCTAGGGGCGGTGGTGGAGTTCACCTGTTACCCGGGTCACGACCTCGAGCAAGGCCCCGCCTCCATCCAGTGTGTCAACCTCCGCGAACCGCACTGGAATGACACCGAGCCCCTCTGCAGAGGCGAGTACATTATATATTATTATTACACGTTATTATATATTTTATTTTAATTTTATATATTATATTTTGTATTACAATATTTTAGCATTTTAATTTTATTATAATTTATATATTATATAATATATATACTTTAATATTTTATTAGTATTGTTTTTTATATTTTAGTATTATATTTTGTCATACTTTATTATAATTTATATTATATGGATATGTTGTATATTTAATTTTATGTATTTTAGCACTCAAGCCGGTCGCAGTGGCCTGTGGAAGTAGGAGCCAATCAGAAAGCTGCTACATACAAACATATCCACATACATACAAACATTGACTTTTATTATATATAGAAGATATAGATAGATACACATAGATTATGGATATTATTATTATGTTACTGTATGTTTAATATTATGCATTATATTATGTAATACTTTTATTATATATTTATTATATTATGTTCATTTAATATTATATATATTATAATGTTATTGCATGTTATTTAATATTATGTAGTATTATTTTATTTGTTCTTATTATTCTTTCCTATGTTCTGTCTTGCAGCCTCCTGTGGTGGTGAGCTGACGGGCGGCTCTGGGGTGATCCTGCCTCCCGATTGGCCGGAAGAGCCCTTTTACCCCGCCCCCTCCTTCTCCTCCTCATCCAATCCTGTTGCGGAGAGGGGGCGGGGCTGCATCTGGAGGATTCACGTCTCTCTGGAGAGGAGAGTTCGACTTGACATTCAGCTGTGAGGAGGGCGCTATTTTGTGCCATAGAGTTGACTTCCTTTTGGGGCCTAGAGAAGGCTCCAATCCAGAACAGGAGGACTTGTAGATTTAGAATAGAGATAAAAATAATTATATAATATAGATCAATAATAATAATAATTAATTAATTAATTAATAATAATGATATACTATAGATGAAATAATAAAAATAAATTATATAATATAGATAAAATAATGATATGTGATACATAAAATAATATATAAAATAATACTAATAATTATATAATATTGATAAATAATAATTATTAATGATACATAAAATAATAAATCAAACAATGATGTAATATAGATATAATAATTAATAATTATATAATTATATAATATAGATACAATAATAATAATAGTAATTAATAATTATATAATATAGATACAATAATAAAAATAAATTATATAATATAGATAAAATAATGATATGCGATACATAAAATAATATATAAAAGAATACGAATAATTATATAATATTGATAAATTATTATTAATGATACATACAATAATAAATCAAACAATGATGTAATATAGATATAATAATTATATAATTATATAATATAGATATAATAATAAAAATATTAATTAATTAATAATTATATAATATAGATACAATAATAAAAATAAATGATATAATATAGATAAAATTATTATATGTGATACATAAAATAATATATAAAATAATACTAATAATTATATAATATTGATAAATAATAATTATTAATAATACATAAAATAATAAATCAAACAATGATGTAATATAGATATAATAATTAATAATTATATAATTTAGGTAAAATGTTGATAATATAAGATAGATAATATGTTAATAATTATTATATAATATAGATAAAATAATAATGATATACTATATTTATTATATTATTATCAGCGTCTATCCTAAGCCTGCATTTCCTCACTCGTCAAACAGGTGTCTATGCTGCTAATTGGTTTTCCCAATGCATTTCCTTGCTATTTCTCTCCTATCTAGTTGGTGTCTGTGCTGTTGCCAATGATGTGTGTATGTATATATGTGTGTGTGTGTGTGTGTGTGTATATATAGTATTACTTACTATATTATTATATTATATTATATTATATATTGCATTTTATTTATATTTTATATTTAATATATTATTATCTATCCCAAGCCTGCATTTCCTCACTCATCCAGCAGCCAATGCCATTTCCTGTTCCCGTCTCTCCCTCTCTTTCTGGTAGGTTGAACTTGAGCGGGAGCGACCTGCTGTTGATCTTTGATGGGGATGACCTGGGGTCCCGCCCCCTGGGCCACTTCCTGGGGTCGTCCCCGCCGGGGTCACAGAGGCTTTACACGTCTTCACCCGACCTCACCGTTCAGTTCCACTCCGACCCAGGCCCTGCCCACAAGGCATTCATCCTCACCTACACTGGTCAGTCACTTGGGATATTATCGATCGGTTATTGGTTATTGATTGGCTTTTGGTTATTGGTCTGTCGATTGTTGGTTACTGAGTGATCAGTTATTGGTTATTGATCGATCATTGGATTCTGATCAATTATTGGCTATCAACTTGTTATTATATATTTTATTAAATTATTATTATTTTATTGTTATTGGTTATTGAATGATCAGATATTGGTTATTGATTGATTATTGGATTCTGATCAAATATTGGTTATTGATCGACTGGTTATTTTA
The DNA here is from genome assembly GCF_025583915.1 of Anolis sagrei ordinatus. NCBI lineage: Eukaryota > Metazoa > Chordata > Lepidosauria > Squamata > Anolidae > Anolis > Anolis sagrei. The sequence goes on from NW_026847771.1 coordinate 49,552,965, forward strand.
TATTTTATTACATTTATTATTGTTTTATTTTTATTGATTATTGAATGATCCGTTATTGGTTAGCAATAAATTATTGGTTATTGATCTACTGGTTATTTTATATCTTATTCATTTTTGTATTATTTTTAGTATTTTGTTATATATATTATATTTTATATTTGATTTTATACATTTTATAGTGTATTAATATGCAGGAAGGTAATCGCACTACATGCAGTCATGCCCTCGGAGGTGTCTACAGGCAACGCCAGTTCTTCGGCTTAGAAATGGAGATGAGCACCAACCCCCAGAGTCGGACATGACTGGACTTAATGTCAGGGGAAAACATTTACCTAATGGTTATGAATCAATCAATTATTGATTATTGATTTATTTTGTGTCAAATTGATTTATCTATAATTGGTTACTGGTCAATAAGTTACGAGTTATTCATCAATCGGTTATTGGCTGACTACTGGTTATTGGTCGATAGGTTATTGATGAATTGGTTATTGATCAATCGATTAATTGGTTATTGATCAGTCAATTATTGTTATTGATAGATCCATTATTGCTTACTGATTGATCGATTATAGGTTATTGATGGATCTATTATTGGTGATTGAGTGATCCATTATTGATCGATCAATTTTAGGTTGTTGATCAGTTATTGATTCTTGGTGGATTGATTATTGGTTATGGATCGATCGGTTATTGGTTTCTGATACAATAAATTATTGGTTATTAGTCAATCCATTATTGCTTATTGATCAGTCAGTTATTGGTTATTGATTGATTATTGAGCAGTCGAGTATTGGTCATCAATCAGTTACTGGTTATTGTTTTCTCTCCCTTTCTTTCCACCAGAGGTGCCCCATAATGACTCATGCCCGGACCTGCCAGAGATCCAGAATGGGTGGAAGACGACGTCCCACGCAGAGCCCAATGTACGAGGGGCAAAGGTCACCTACCAGTGTGACCCCGGGTACGACATCCTTGGCCCAGAAACCCTTGTCTGCGGGCCCAACCTTGCCTGGAGCAGCCCACCGCCCTTCTGCGAAAAGAGTGAGCAGAAGATATGCATGATGATATAAAATAATAAGAATATGGTAATGTAATAATATAATTTAATATAATAATATAATATAATACTTATTTCATTAAATGTAATATAGTAATATAGTTAATTATTTTATTCATTGTAATATGAATAAAATTATAATAGTTATAATAATATAATAATAGTATAATATATATCATAGTAAAATATAATAATAATAAACTTTATTTGTACTTCGCCACCATCTCCCCAATGGGGACTCGGGGCGACTTACATGAGGTTAATCTCCAAAAGCGCAGCGGAAGAGCCAGGTTTTGAGGTTCTTTTGAGATTGAAGCAAACTTGGCACACAGGACTCCCATGACCAACAGAAAATCCTGGAAGGGTTTGGTGGGCATTGACCTTGAGTTTGGGAGTTGAAGTTCACCTACATCCAGAGAGCACTGTGGACTCAAACAATGATGGATCTGGACCAAACTTGGCACAAGCACTCAATATGCTCAAATTTGAACACAGATGGAGTTTTGGGGAAATAGATCTTGACATTTGGGAGTTGTAGTCACTGGGATTCACAGTTCACCTACAATCAAAGAGCATTCCGAACCCCACGAACGCCAGAATTGGGGCAAACTTCCCACACAGAACCCCCATGACCAACAAAAAATACTTAAGGCCACCCAGTCCAACTCCCGTCATCAGGTCAAGAAAACATAATCAAAGCCCTCCTGACAAAGAGCCATTCAGCCATAGATAGAGATAGATATTATTCACACACAGAGAAATATAGATTTAAAAGGACAATTATATGTTGCATGTTCCAAAGTGGGTAAATCAGACAATCTCCACATCAACACTGACAAAGAAACGGCAAGAAATACCATTTACCCACAAGCATAAAGAAATGACATATATTAGAAACCAACACTTTCTCATTATTTTATTTTCCAGATCAACAGACTGGGCCACAGCAACGCGTGGCAGGGGACAGCTAGTAATATATAATACAGTAAAATATATTAATATAACCATATAGTAATAATATAACAATGTATATAATGTATTATGTTATAGGGATGCCCTATGGGATTCCTCTCTCTCTGTCTCTCTCTGCATTAGTCATGTACTGTACGGACCCCGGGGAGGTGGCGCATGCGACGCGGCTGATCTCGGACGCCGGCCTGCTGGTGGGCACCACCATCCAGTACACCTGCGTGCCCGGCTTCGTCCTGGAGGGCAGCAGCGCCCTCCTTACCTGCTATAGCCGCGAGACCGGCACCCCTTCCTGGACCTCCCGCCTGCCCTCCTGCGTCCGTGAGTAGGCCCCACTCCTAGTCAGGCCTCCAAGACAGTTGGGCACCCACCCCGCACAACGCCCACTAGGCCACGTTTTCATCTCAGGGGTGTGGCCTAGCAGAGAGGAGAAAGCCTTCTAGCCATAATTTTGGACTCAGCTGCAGGAAACCTATGGGGAGGGAATATGCAAATAAAGGGGTGGAGTGCAGCCAGTAGAAAGTAATCTAGGCTGCCCTAGGCCCCACCCACTGGCTGCAGGGAACCTATGGGAAGACGGGATGCAAATGAAGGTGGAGTGAGTCCTGAAAGACTTTCTCCTGACTGCTAGGCCTCACTCACCCTCCCTCCACCTTCATTTGCATCCTCTCTTCCCATAGGTTCCATGCAGCTGGTGCTTGGGGTCTAACACAGCCAACAAGGCTTTCTACTGGCTGCCAGGCCTCCCGTTATTTGCATGCCTGCTTCCCATAGGTTCCCTGCAGCTGGAGGCGGGGCCGAAGGCATAGTGAGGCCTAGAAGGCTTTCTCCTGACTGCAAGGCCTCACTTATCTCCAGCAGCTTCCTAATGAATTCCAATAATAGTAATATTTCTATACCCCGCCACCATCTCCCCGAAGGGACTCAGGGCAGCTTACAAGGTGACAAGCCCAAAAATACAGATTAAAACACACACAATTAAAAAATAAAATAAAATAAAATCAACCGCAACATTAGAAAAACATTACAATCACGTTACGCGTTTTAAAAACAGACTCAGGGCAGCTTACAAGGCGACAAGCCCAAAAATACAGATTAAAACACACACAATTAAAAAATAAGATAAAATAAAATCAACCGCAACGTTAGAAAAACATTACAATCACGTTACGCGTTTTAAAAACAGTATAGTGGCTGAAAGAATAAGTGTTGAGTGCGGAAGGATCAGGGAATTTATTTATTTTTATTTATTTCAAATATTTGTACCCCACCCTTCTCTACCCCCGAAAAGGGGACTCAGGGCAGCTTACAGGCAGCAACAATTCATATACAAACAGGTAAAATAACAGTTACATAATAAATAAAAACATTAGATTAAACACCATTTAAAATAGTGCGAATTGAATTAGTTGGCCATGTCTAAGTCCGAGTTCTACCATCAACAACTTTTAATCCGAAACCTGTCCATAGTCCATTTTCCATAGCATTGTCGTAATTTTATTGTCAGCCTGGTATCCAAATGCCTATCCGAATGCCTGGTCCCATAGCCACGTCTTCAACCTTTTCCTGAAGGAAAGGAGGGAAGCCATTGACCTAATTTTGCTGGGGAGCGAGTTCTACAGGTGGGGGGCCACCGCCGAGAAGGCCCTGTCTCTCGTCCCCACAAAGCGCTTTTGCGACAATGGTGGGATCGAGAGCAGGGCCTCCCTGGGAGATCGTAAGTTTCGAGGTGAGACGTAGGGGGAGATACGTTCGGACAAGTAAGCTGGGCCAGAACCGTATAGGGCTTTATAGGTCAAGACCAGCACTTTGAATTGTACTCGGAACTGGACCAGCAGCCAGTGGAGCTGACATAACAGGGGGGTGGTATACTGCAATTGTTCCTAGACAGAGCCCAGGGAAAGTGCAAGGTGAGCTTCAAATTAAGGTCATAGCTGGAAGGGTAACATCCTTAGGCATTTACAGTAACAGGATTACAGATGGGAGGGCCAAGGAAAGTGCAAAGAGCTATGGCGAGATCGATCCAATTCTCTGGTGAAACTGCCTAATCACAGCGGAACATCCAAATTTTAAACTCCTAATAGGCTTTCTATTGACTGCTAGGCCTCACTTCTCTTCAACAGCTTTCAACTGTCTTCTAATAGGTTCTTGTGGGTTTTTTCGGGCTATAGGGCCATGTTCTAGAGGCATTTCTCCTGACAACATGGCCCTATAGCCCGAAAAAACCCACAAGAACCTAGTGATTCCAGCCATGAAAGCCTTCGAAAATACATTGTCTTCTAATAGGCTTCCTATTGACTTCTAATAGGCTTCCTACGGATTGCTAGGCTTCAATTCTCTTCAACAGCTTCCTATTGACTTCTAATAGGCTTCCTATTGACTCCTAATTGGCTTTCTATTGACTGCTAGGACTCACCTCTCAACAGCTTCCTATTTTTTAATAGGCTTTCTATTGACTCCTAATAGGCTTCCTACTGACTGCTAAGCCTCACTTCTTTTCAGCAGCTTCCTATTGACATCTGGCTTTCTATTGACTACTAGGCCTCACTTCTCTTCAACAGCTTCCTATTGACTTCTAATAGGCTTTCTGTTGACTCCTAATAGGCTTTCTATTGACTGCTAGACCTTACTTCTCTTCAACAGCTTTCAACTGTCTTCTAATAGGCTTTCTATTGACTCCTAATAGGCTTCCTACTGACTGCTAAGCCTCACTTCTTTTCAGCAGCTTCCTATTGACATCTAATAGGCTTCCTATTGACTTGTAATAGGCTTTCTATTGACTGCTAGGCCTCACTTCTCTTCAGCTTCCTATTGACAGCTAATAGGCTTTCTATTGACTGCTAGGCCTCACTTCTCTTCAACAGCTTTCAACTGTCTTCTAATAGGCTTTCTATTGACTCCTAATAGGCTTCCTACTGACTGCTAAGCCTCACTTCTTTTCATTAGCTTCCTATTGACTTCTAATAGGCTTTCAGTTGACTCCTAAGAGGCTTCCTACTGACTGCTAGGCCTCTTCATTAGCTTCCTATTGACTTCTAATAGGTTTTCTATCGACTCGTAATAGGCTTTCTATTGACTGCTAAGGCTTAGTTCTCTTCAGCAGCTTCCTATTGATTTCTCGTAGGCTTCCTATTGACTTCAAATAGGCTGTCTATTGACTTCTAATAGGTTTTCTCCTGATTGCTAGGCCTCACGTCTCTTCAACAGCTTCCTATTGACTTCTAATAGGCTTTCTGTTGACTCCTAACAGGCTTTCTTTTGACTGTTAGGCCTCACTTCTTTTTAACAGCTTTCAACTGACTTCTAATAGGCTTTCTATTGACTTCTAATAGACCTCCTATTGAAAAGATAGTAGGAAGCCCATTAGGAGCCCATACAAGCCTAGCAGGTTCAGAATGCCCACTAGGCTGCATTTTCTCCTCAGGAGTACGGACTAGCGGACAGAAGAAAACCTTCTAACTGTACTTTTGGACTTAGGCCCCGCCCCCAGCTACAGGTGACCTATGGGGAGAGGGCATGCAAATGAACAGGAGGAGTGAGACCTAACATTCAATAGAAAGCTCCTGAAGAGAAGTGAGGATCGAGACCCCACCCCCAGCTACAGGGAACCTATGGGAGAGAGGCATGCAAATGAGAGTAGGGACCTCAAGGCCTGACAGTCAATACAAAGCCCTCTATTACTTCTTTGGCTGTAGGCCCTGCGCCTTTTGCCTTTTAGTGCTTTTCTCCGGAGGCTTCACCCTTTCTTCCCTCAAAATATGTCCTTTTAGGCCCCACCTTTGGCTACAGGGAACCTTATTTTATTTTATTTATTTAGAAGGTTTATATATATTCTCACCTCGAACGAGGGACTCAGGCCGGTTCACAACATGTGTTCAAATACAATAATATACAAAAATAACACAGTGCATCATCATTACAGGTTACAATATAAGTACAGTAAAAACATCATCATCACATTACCCAAGCCAAGTCGTCAATACAGTCACAGTTCATTACCCTCCTTCCATGAGGACGAAGGTTATAGATTCAGTCCCCAAATGCCACGTTCCAAAGCCAGGTCTTTATTAGTTTCCTGAAGGTCAGGAGGGAGGGAGCAGATCTAATCTCTAGTAAGAGGGAGTTCCAAAGCCGAGGAGCCACCACCGAGAAGGCCCTGTCTCTCGTCCCCACCAAACACAATTGCGAAAGTGGTGGGACTGAGAGCAGGGCCCCTCCGGAAGATCTTAATAACCTTGATGGTTCATAGGGGAGAATCCGTTCGGGCAGGTAAACTGGGCCGGAGTAGTTTAGGGCTTTATAGGTCAAATCCAGCACTTTGAATTGTGCACGGAAGCTAATCGGCAGCCTGTGGAGCTGGTGTAACAGAGGGGTCGTATGATCTCTGTACCCCGCTCCTGTTAGCAATCTGGCGGCCGCTCGTTGGACTAGTTGAAGCTTCTGGGCAGTCTTCAGAGGCAACCCCACGTAGAGAGCGTTGCAGTAGTCTAGATGGGATGTAACCAGAGCGTGGACCACCGTGGCCAAGTCAGACTTCCCAAGGTACAGGCGCAGCTGGCGCACAAGCTTTAATTGTGAAAAAGCTCCCCTGACCACCGTCGAGACCTGGGGTTCCAGGTTCAGCAATGAGTCCAGGAGTCCTATGAGAGGGAGGCATGCAAATGAAGGGGAGGGACCTCAAGAGAGTCAATGCAAAAGCCTCCCACCAGCTACAGGGAACCTATGGGAAGAGAACATGCAAATGACGAGGACACTTAGCAGTCAATAGAAATCCTAGGCCATCCTGTGCCTTAGGCTCCGCCCAACAGCTGCAAGGAACCTATGGGAAACTGTCATGCAAATAAAGGGGGAGGAGTGAGGCCTAGCAGTCAATAGGAAGCCTATTGGAAGTCAATGGAAACCTGAAGAGAAGTGAAGCCTGGTAGTCTGGAGAAAGCCTATTAGGAGTCAATAGAAAGCCTATTAGAAATGAATAGGAAGCTGCTGAAGAGAAATGAATCCTGGCAGTCTGGAGAAAGCCTATTGGGAGTCAACAGGAAGCCTATTAGAAGGTGAATAGGAAGCTACTGAAGAGAAGTGAGGCCTAGCCATCATGGGAAAGCCTATTAGAAGTCAGTAGAAACCTGAAGAGAAGTTACTTAGGCGATCCCTCGGTGGACGAGTAAGATGGTCTTCCTTGATGACTATTTTTGTGGGTTTGTAGGTGGCTGTGGAGTCCTATTCTTGACCCGCATCTTCTCCCACAGTGAAGGCATAGTTTCCAGGTGGAAGGCGGTCCCGGTCGGGGTTGGCTTGACGCGCCTTCCTCTTGGCACGTTTCTCTCTTTCACCCTCCACTCGTGCCTCTTCAAATTCTGCAGCACTGCTGGTCACAGCTGACCTCCAGCTGGAGCGCTCAAGGGCCAGGGCTTCCCAGTTCTCAGTGTCTATGCCAGAGTTTTTGAGGTTGGCTTTGAGCCCACCTTTAAATCTCTTTTCCTGTCCACCAACATTCCGTTTTCCGTTCTTGAGTTCGGAGTAGAGCAACTGCTTTGGGAGACGGTGGTCGGGCATCCGGACAACGTGGCCGGTCCAGCGGAGTTGATGGCGGAGGACCATCGCTTCAATGCTGGTGGTCTTTGCTTCTTCCAGCACGCTGACGTTTGTCCGCTTGTCTTCCCAAGAGATTTGCAGGATTTTCCGGAGGCAGCGCTGATGGAATTGTTCCAGGAGTTGCATGTGATGTCTGTACACAGTCCACGTTTCACAGGCATAGAGCAGGGTTGGGAGGACAATAGCTTTATAGACAAGCACCTTGGTATCCCTACGGATGTCCCGGTCCTCAAACACTCTCTGCTTCATTCGGGAAAATGCTGCACTCACAGAGCTCAGGCGGTGTTGTATTTCGGTGTCGATGTTGACTTTGGTGGAGAGGTGGCTGCCAAGGTAGCGGAAATGGTCAACATTTTCTAATATTACACCATTAAGCTGTATCTCTGGCATTGGAGAGGGGTTGGCTGGTGTCTGCTGGAACAGCACTTTGGTTTTCTCGATGTTCAGTGACAGGCCGAGCTTCGTGTACGCTTCTGCGAAGGTGTTTAGAGTGGCTTGTAGATCTTCTTCTGAATACACACAGACAACATTGTCATCAGCATACTGGAGTTCTATAACAGATGTTGTTGTAACCTTGGTTTTGGCTTTCAGTCTGCTGAGGTTAAACAGCTTGCCATCTGTCCGATAGATGACTTCCACTCCGGTGGGAAGCTTCCCATCAACAAGGTGAAGTATCATTGCGATGAAGGTGGAGAATAGAGTTGAGTAAGGTTTAGCAATAGAGAAGTAAGGTTTAGCAGTCAAGAGAAAGCCTTCTAGGCCTCACCGTGTGTTGGGCCCCACCCACCAGCTCCAGGGAACCTATGGGAAGTGGGCATGCATATGAAAGAGAAGAGCGAGACCCAGCAATTAAGAGAAAGCCTTCTAGGCCTTGCTTGTCAGCCATTTTGGGTATCTACTTCTTCAGAGAGGCCCTTTTGCATGGTGTTTCTTCGACTTGGCGGCATCTATTTTGTTTCAGCGGAGGAGTCCCTGGCATGTGAGAACCCGGGCCTGCCGGAGAATGGCTACCAGATCCTGTACAAGCGCCTGTACCTGCCAGGGGAGTCACTCACCTTCATGTGCTACGAGGGGTTCGCCCTTGAAGGGGAAGTGGCCATCCAATGCACTCCTGGGGCACCCTCCAGGTGGAGTGGCCCCCTGCCCACATGCAAAGGTCAGTTGTCATTGTCGCTAAGGTTATCATGAGGTGATGCTGCGACAGGAAAGGCCAATACAATATTTTTCTATATTATTATTATCATTACTTCCTTTTTTTTCCTTTCAGTCAATCAAGCCACATTCGAACGCGCCTTAGAAGGTGAGTCTGAGCTTCGACTTCCTGTATTATATTATATTATATTATTATTATCATTATTATTATTATTATTATTGCATTGAAGTGACCATAGGGTATTTTTTAATTTTAATATCATTATATTATTATCTTCAGTTTATTTGTATTGTATTATATTTTCATTAGATATTAATATATTATTTTTATTATATTCTTAGATTATTACCATATATTTCTCTAATCATATAATAATTATATATATTGTATATAACAATAATATATTAATAGCACTAACATGATCATAGAGTAGCCCAGGAGGGACCAGAACATTCCTAGACCTTCACTTCCTGTTTTGCAGTGGCGGCCACTTCCTTAGAAGGCGGCAACATGGCGCTGGCGATCTTCCTTCCTGTTTTGGTGGTCTCTGTACTCCTGGGTGGTGCTTACATCTACATCACAAGGTAATTGATTTAGACTGCCTTTTAGGTTAGAACGGGGCTAACTTTTGACCCCCCCCCCTTGACCCCTCATTTTCTGTTTCTCAAGGTGCCGCTCTTACTCGAGTCTCCGCCTCCCACTCATCTATTCACACCCTTACAGTCAGATCACAGTGGAAACGGAGTTCGACAACCCCATCTATGAAACAGGGGTAAGTATGCAAATCCGGCCCTCTGCGTTTCGCATAATATGCAAATCCCTTCCCTTTATTTAAATTGGATATAAGGGGGAAATCCATTCTTTCTCTCAATGGAAATCATATAAATAAGAGAATATAATAATATATAATATAATTAAAATATATTAAATATGATTAATATAATAATTATATATATCAACATATATATGTTTTAATATATTATAATATTTGAAAACATTGTATTTAATATATTCTGTTATTCTATAATAAAAATATAATACTACTGGTACTATATCATAAGATATAATGATGTACTGTTTTATTATTTTATTATTAAATAAATAATATATTTAAAATATATAATATACTAGCGAACCGGGTGATGCCCTGAGAATCTGGGAGTTGAAGTTCACCTGCATCAAGAGCACTGAACCCAGCCGATGTCGGATCTGAACCAAACTTGCCACACAGACCCAACATGGCCAACTGTGCATACAGGCGGTATTCGGGGGTGATTGACCTGGGAATCTGGGAGTTGTAGTTCACCCATATCCAGAGAGCACTAAACCCAGCTGACAACGGATCTGGATCAAACTTAAGTGATATTACCAAACTTCCCAAAGCAATCAATCACTTCATCTGTACTATTCAATCATTTAGGCACAGACCACTGCGACCCCCAGGACCAAACCTGGCACACAGACCCCCCCCCCCATGACCTACTTTATGTCCTGTTTGGGGGAGGATGGACAATAGATGATGGGACTTGCAGTACCTTGACTCACTTCCAGAGACCACTGCAACCGCCATGCATGATGGACCTGGACCAAACTTGGCACACAGACCTCCCCATGGTACACTTCATGTCCTGAATGGACCACAGATGATGGGATATGCAGTACTTTCACCTGCTTTGGATCCAATTTCAAATGACCACTATGATCCTCATGAATGATGGGCCTGGACCAAATTTGGCACATAGAACCCCTCATGACCCTCTTTACGTCCTTTGGGAGGATGGATAACAGATGATGGGATCTGCAGTACCTTCACCTGATTCAGTTCCAAGTTCAACAGACCACTGAGACCCACATGGACTTGGACCAAACTTAACACACAGATTCCCCATGACCAACAGAACACATTGGAGAAGTTTGGTGAAAAAAAATGCAACAGACTGGGACCAAACTTGACACAGAAAAACCCCATGATCAAGTGAACATACTGCAGGAGTTTTGGGAATAGACTTTGATTTTGGGAGTTGTAGTTCACCTGTATCCAGACAGCACTGAATCTAGCCAACGACTGACCTGGACCAAATTTGGCACAGAGACCCAGCATGGCCAACTGAATACTGGCAGGGTTTCAGGGTGATTGCCCTGGGAATCTGGGAGTTGTAGTTCACCCACATCCTAATGCAATTTCTAATGGGAGCATTCATGTAACACAAAAGCAAAGACTGGCATTTTTGTAATAAATAGTGGCACAGATTACCTAAATTATATTACCGAACATCCAAGAGCAAACAATGCCTTTTTCATCTGGGCACTGCCGGATCCGAGCTAGTAATAATATATAGCATTATAAACTGCAATACAAATAACATTATTAAATATTTATAGAATTACCGATTATTATTATTATTATTATTATTATTATTACTAGCTGTCCCCTGCCACGCGTTGCTGTGGCCCAGTCTGGTGATCTGGAAAATAAAGTAATGAGAAAGTGTTGGTTTCGAATATATGTAATTCCTTTATGCTTGTGAGTAAACAGTATTTCTTGTTGTTTCTTTGTCAGTGTTGATGTGGAGAGTGTCTGGTTTGCCTACTCTTTAAGGATCTCTTTCAAATCTATGACACTATATCTGTGTGTGTGAGAGAGAATCATATCTATCTATCTATATTTATGACTGGATGGCTCTTTGTCAGGAGGGCTCTGATTACATTTTCTTGCCCTGGTGAAGAGAGTTGGACTGGATGGCCTTGAGTATTTTCTGTTGGTCATGGGGGTTCTGTGTGGGAAGTTTGCCCCATTTCTGTCGTTTGTGGGTTTCAGAATGCTCTTTAATTGTAGTGAACAACTCCCAAATATCAAGGTCTATTTCCTCCAAACTCCATCTGTGTTCATATTTAGGCATATGGAATTTTTGTGTCAAGTTTGGTCCAGATCCATCATTATTTGAGTCCACAGTGCTCTCTGGATGTAAGTGAACTACAACTCCCAAACTCAAGGTCAATGGCCACCAAACCCTTCCAGTGTGTTCTGTTGGTCATGGAAGTCCTGTATGCCATGTTTGGTTCAATTCCATCATTGGTGGAGTTCAGAATGCTCTTTGATTGTAGGTGAACTATAAATCCCAGCAACTACAACTCCCAAATGTCAAGGTCTATTTCCCTTAAACTCCATCTGTGTTCATATTTGGGCATATGGAATATCCGTGCCAAGTTTGGTCCAGATCCATCATTGTTTGAGTTCACAGTGCTCTCTTGATGTGGGTGAACTATAATTCCCAAACTCAAGGTCAATGTCCACCAAACCCTTCCATTTTTTTCTGTTGGTCATGGGAGCCCTGTGTGCTAAGTTTGGTCCAATTCCATCATTGGTGGAGTTCAGAATGCTCTTTGATTGTAGGCAAACTATAAATCCCAGCAACGACAATTCCCAAATGCCAAAATCAATTTTTTTGAGTGGAGGACATAAATTGGACTGTTAGGTGTCTTTTGTCCAAATTTGGTGTCAATTCCCCCAGTGGTTTTTGAGTTCTGATGGTAGCACGAACTAACATTACATTTTTATTTATATAGATTATAAACTGCAATATAAATAATATTATTAAATATTTATAGAATTACCTATTATTATTATTATTATTATTATTATTATTATTTACAGCATTTATATACCGCTTTTCTCCCCCCAAGGGGGATTCAAAGCGGTTTACAGATAGATAATGGCAAAAATTCAATACAACAGTAAAACCACACTTTAAACATAAATCATATTAAAAACAGTACATCATCAAATATCAAAACAGTTATTAAAACCATAAAACAATCTATTGTCCGAAGGCCTGGTCCCAGAACCATGATTTTAATTTTTTTTCTAAAGGTCAGGAGAGAGGGAGCAGATCTTACCTCCTTTGGGAGTGTGTTCCATAGCCGGGGGGGCCACAGCCGAGAAGGCCCTGCTCCTCATCCCCGCCAGCCGCATTTGCTGTTGACGGGAGGGAGAGCAGGGCCTCCCCGGATGATCTTAAATTGCAAGGTGGTACTTATTTCTATTATATGAATAATATATGAATAATATGCATAATATAAAATACTATTTGTATTAAGTTCCTCATAAATACTATAAATTATAATATAAATATTCTAAAACATTACATTTATAAAAAAATTAAAAAAATTATAACAAAAATTATAACAGCTAAACAACAGAGAGGAAAAAACCAGGCACAGATTAACACCTCCCAGCAACAGATTTTCCCAGACTCAGGCAGGCCTTCAAATGCTAATGAAGGTGATCAGCTAAACATTCACACCTAACTGCAGCAGGGAAGAGCTCCTTGCCCCACCCCAGCCATTCCACAGATATATAAGCCCATTTTTCCTACTTCCAACAGACCTTCTCAACCTCTGAGGATGCTTGCCATAGATGCAGGCGAAACGTCAGGAGAAATGCCTCTAGAACATGGCTCTATAGCCCGAAAAAACCCACAAGAACCTATTACATTTATATATAATACAATACAACAATAACCATTTTTATTGATTAGCCAGTTGGCCTTATCAAAAACACACAGTGCAAACACAACATACTTCTGGTCCTATTAAAATAGAATACAAATATATAGGAATGTATCAACTTAAAACCAATGTAGCTTAGCTGTAGATATATGCATCAACTATCCTCGTCTCCCCTACACTGCACCCCAATCTGATCTATGTACTCTGATCTCCTTTTAGCAGCTTTAAACAAATAAAGGGCAACTTTTGTTGTCAGAATGGGGTTTATTTATTTATCGTGTTATCAGCAACCAGACCATTGTGTTACATTTCTAACAGAACAAAACAAACAAACAGATTAAAAAAACACACACAAATTTTGCAAACTTGGTAGTTGATTAAATGTCCTTTGACCAGTAGCTGGCCACTTGGAGTGCCTCTGGTGTTGCCTCAAGAAGGTCCTCCATTGTGCATGTGGCAGGGCTCAGGTTGCATTGCAGCAGGTGGTCAGTGGTTTGCTCTTCTCCACACTCGCATGTCGTGGACTCCACTTTGTGGCCCCATTTCTGAAGGTTGGCTCTGCATCTCGTGGTGCCAGAGCGCAGTCTGTTCAGCGCCTTCCAAGTCGCCCAGTCTTCTGTGTGCCCAGGGGGGAGTCTCTCATCTGGTGTCACCCACGGATTGAGGTGCTGGGTTTGAGCCTGCCACTTTTGAACTCTCGCTTGCTGAGGTGTTCCAGCGAGTGTCTCTGTAGATCTAAGAAAACTATTTCTTGATTTAAGTCGTTGACGTGCTGGCTGATACCCAAACAAGGGATGAGCTGGAGATGTCTCTGCCTTGGTCCTTTCACTATTGGCTGCTACTTCCCGGCAGATGTCAGGTGGTGCAATACCAGCTAAGCAGTGTAATTTCTCCAGTGGTGTAGGGCGCAGACACCCCGTGATAATGCGGCATGTCTCATTAAGAGCCACATCCACTGTTTTAGTGTGGCGAGATGTGTTCCACACTGGGCATGCATACTCAGCAGCAGAGTAGCACAGCGCAAGGGCAGATGTCTTCACTGTATCTGGTTGTGATCCCCAGGTTGTGCCAGTCAGCTTTCGTATGATATTGTTTCTGGCACCCACTTTTTGCTTGATGTTCAGGCAGTGCTTCTTGTAGGTCAGAGCACGGTCCAGAGTGAATCCCAGGTATTTGGGTGCGCTGCAATACTCCAGTGGGATTCCTTCCCAGGTGATCTTCAGAGCTCGGGATGCTTCTCTGTTCTTGAGATGAAAGGCACATGTCTGTGTTTTAGATGGGTTGGGGATCAGCTGGTTTTCCCTGTAATAGGCAGTAAGAGCACCTAGAGCTTCGGAAAGCTTCTGTTCAACCATCTCAAAGCTCCCTGCTTGAGCAGTAATGGCACGATCATCAGCATAGATGAAACTCTCTGTCCCTTCTGGCAGTGGCTGGTCATTTGTGTAGATGTTGAACATGGATGGAGCAAGCACGCTCCCCTGAGGCAGGCTGTTCTTCTGTTTCCGCCATCTACTTCTCTGGCCCTGGAACTCAACAAAAAAGCTCCTGTTTTGTAGCAGGTTTCCTATGAGGCGGGTGAGGTGGTCGTCCTTTGTGATATTATACATTTTTCTCAGGAGGAGGCGGTGGTTCACAGTATCATAGGCTGCGGACAGGTCTATGAAGACAGCTCCTGTGATCTGCTGCCTTTCAAAGCCATCTTCTATGTGCTGAGTCAAGTTCAACACTTGCGATGTGCAGCTTCTGCCTTTTCTGAAGGCAGCTTGCTGTGGGATCAGACATGGGTCTATTTTTTCCGTAATTCTATGCAGAATAATTGATGTAAAATGTGGTTCAGATTTTCAACTTTGGGGGCGCCACAGATACATAGTCTTTATCATACAATACATTATTTAAAATATTATAAACTATATATATATACTGTAAAATTTAATATTAATAATATTTTGTATTTATATCAGTTGAGATGTTAAATATTTATATTAATGTTGTTCATTCGTTCAGTCACCTCCGACTCTTCGTGACCTCATGGACCAGCCCACGCCAGAGCTCCCTGTCGGCCGTCAACACCCCCAGCTCCTTCAAAGTCAGTCCAGTCACTTCAAGGATGCCATCCATCCATCTTGCCCTTGGTCGGCCCCTCTTCCTTTTGCCTTCCACTTTCCCCAGCATCATTGTCTTCTCTAGGCTTTGCTGTCTCCTCATGATGTGGCCAAAGTACTTCAACTTTGTCTCTAGTATCCTTCCCTCCAACGAGCAGTCGGGCTTTATTTCCTGGAGGATGGACTGGTTGGATCTTCTCGCAGTCCAAGGCACTCTCAGCACTCTATTAGCATTTATATTAATAGAAATATGAAATATTGATAGGAATATTAATAATATAAAATATTGATAGTAATATAACACAGAAAATATTAATATTAATTTAATTAAATAACATAAAATATAATAAATAATAAAATAATTGTTTTTTTATTATTGACTGAAAATTACTCTTTTTTCACTTTTAGGAAACAAGGGAATATGAAGTTTCCATATAAATCTACACCTTTTTTCGTGTTTAAATCTTTTATTTTATTTCTTCTTTTTTGGGGAATCTATATATATATTTGAAATATATATATTTTTGGACAACGGTTGGTTTTCTGCAAGAAAAGAAGAAAATAATATTGATGTTTTTCTTCCACCAGTTTTTTGGATATGTTTTGATCAATTTTTGACAAATTTATTTCAAAGAATTTTTTTTTGTTTTTTCTTGCAACTAAAAATCTTAATTAAAAATTATTTTTTAATATTTTTAAATATTTTTGAACATTTTCCTTTCTTTTAAGATTTTATTTTATTTATTATTTTAATATTTTATGCATTTAATTTAAAATTTTGTATCAATATTTTAATATTTAATTTCATGCATTTAATTTATTTATTATTTTACTATTTTGTGCATTTATTTTATTATGT
The DNA here is from genome assembly GCF_025583915.1 of Anolis sagrei ordinatus. Classification (NCBI taxonomy): domain Eukaryota; kingdom Metazoa; phylum Chordata; class Lepidosauria; order Squamata; family Anolidae; genus Anolis; species Anolis sagrei. The sequence continues at coordinate 49,569,209 of NW_026847771.1, forward strand.
TCTATTTTTATTTAGATACTGTGCAATTATTTTATGTGTTTAATATTTTGTGCATTTATTTTTATTGTGTTTTATTTTTAATTGAATATTGTGCATTTATTTTATTTTTATTTTAATATTTTTGTGCCTTTATATTTATATCAAATTTATTATTTTGTTATAATTTCCTTCCATGAAAAAAAAAACCAAATGAGCCTGTATTTGGTGGTTTAATCACTTATTTTAATGTATTTTAATGTATTTACACCCCACCCCCCTCAACTAAATGAATAAAAATGTGCCAATTTTTACATGGGTTTTTTGGAAAGAAATAAACAAAATAATAGCCAGGAAAAATCATTCAATATAATTTTTTTCCTTTTTTGTATTTTTTCAGGATTTTAATTTTAATTTATTTTGCATTTATTTTGGGATTTTCAATTCTAATTAATTTTGCATTTGGATTTTTAAAAAGATTATTTATGATTATTAAAATATTTTATTTTGCATTGTGAGTTCTAATTTTAATTTTCTTTTCTATTTTTAAAATATCTGTTTTCATTAATAGGAGTTTTGTTATTAAAGGTTCATTTGGTATTTTTAAATTAATGTATTTAAATTTTCCAATTTTTAATTTAATTATTATTAAATTCTAATTTTAATTTCTTTGCATTTTGGATTTTTAATTGCAGTTCATTTTATTTTTGGATTTTTCATTCTAATTTATCTCTTTTTGCATTAAAGGTGCATTTAGGATTTATTTTTAATTGCAGATAATTTACTTAATATTTGTAATTTTTAATTTTCATTTATTTTTATTTTTTGCATTAAAGATACATGTGGAATGCATTCTTAATTATTTTATTTTTATATTTTTAATTATAATTTTTATTTTTTACATTTCGTATGTTTAATTGTAATTCGTTTTTTTGGATTTCATAACACTATTTTTTGTATTTTTGTATTTTATATTGCATTTTTTTTATTTTATTGGATTTAATAACATTATTTTGCATTTTTTGGATTTTTTAAATTGCAATTTATTTTAGTTTTGGATTTTTTAATTTAATTTTTCTTGCTAAAAGGATTAATTGTTGTGGAAAAAGAGGGACTTTTTTGAAAGAAATAAAGGAACTTTTGTGGTTTTTTGGAAAATATTTTGGAAATAATGGGGGAAAACAAACAAGAAAGAAAGGATGGAAATCAATGTGCATTTTGGACTTTTTGCATTGACTTCTATGCGATTTTTTAAAAAGAAAAGAAGGAAACAGAAAAGAAATGAAATAATAAAGAAGTGAAAGAATGAGATTGAAATGAAAGAAAAGGGGGGAAGGAAGAAATGATTGAAGGAAATAAAGAAGAGAATGAGATTGAAATAAAGTAAGGGGAAGGAAGGAAAGGAAGGAAGGAGAAAAGGAAGGAAAGAAAAAATAAAGGAAATAAAAGAAAAGGATGAAAGAAGAAAAGAATGGAAAGAAAAATAAAAGGATAGAAAGGATAAGGAAAGAATAGAAGGAAGGAAGGAAGCAAGGAAAGAATGAATAGAATAAAGAAAGGAAAGGTTATAGAATAACAGAAGGAAAGAGTAAGATTAAAAGGAAAGAAAGAAGGAAAAGAATGTAATTAAAATGAAGACGAAAGGAAAGAAAGGTAAAAGGAGAAAAGGAAAGATGAATGGAAGGAAAGAAAGGTTGAAAAGAAGAAAGAAAAAAAGTTAACAGAAAGAAATAAAAGAAGGAAATGAGATCAAAAGGAATAAAGGAAGAAAAGGGAAAGAATAGAAAGAAGGAAAGGAATAAGAAAGGAAAAATGAAAAGAAAAGGAAAATGAAGGAAAAGATAGAAGGTTATAGATAAAGGAAAGAATTAGATTGAAAATAAAGGAAGGAAATAAATAAGAATGAAAAGGAGAAAAAAGAAAAGGAATGAATAAAAAGAAAGGAAATAGAATGATAGGGAAAAAAGGAAAGAATAGAGGAAGGAGATTGAAAGATGAATGAAAGGAAACAATAAGGAAAGAAGGGAATGAATAAGGTTGGAAAAAAGGAAGGAAAGAATGAGATCAAAAGGAAAGAAGAAAGGAAAAGGAAAGATTAATTGAAGGAAACAAGGAAAGAAAGGTTAATAATACAAGTGAAAAGTAGGAGAATAGAGGAAAGAATGAAAAGAATGGAATAAAGGAAGGTAAAGAAAAGAATAGAAAGAAGGGAAAGAATAATAGAAGGAAAGATTAATGAAGAGCAAAGGAAGGAATGAGGGAAACAATTGAAGGTTATAGAATAAATGAAGGAAAGAATGAGATTGAAATAAAGGAAAGAAAGATTGCAAATAAGAAAAGAAAGAACAAAGGAAAAAATTAAGGAAAGAGTGTAAAGGAGGAAGAAAGAATAAAGGAAGGAAAGAATGAAAAGAAAGGAATAAAGGATGGAAAAGGAAAGAAGGGAAAGAATGATATAAAGAAGGAAGAAAGATGAATCAAGAGAAGGAAGGAATGAAGGAAGTGATAGAAGTGGGTTTTTGTAGGTTTTTTCGGGCTATATGGCCATGTTCTAGAGGCATTTCTCCTGAAGATGATAGAGGGTTATAGAATAAAGGAAGAAAAGAATGAGATTGAAATAAAGGAAAGAAAGAATAAGATTGAAAAGATAACGAAGGGAAAAAAGAAAATAAGGCTGTAAAGAAGAAAGGAAAGAAATAATAGGAAGAAGGGAAAGAATGGAAGGAGATTGAAAGGAAGGAAGGAAAAATAAGGAAAGGTGAATGAATAAGAAATAAAAGGAGAAATAATAAAGGAAAGAATGAAAAAGGAACAAAGCAAAGAGATCAAAAGGAAAGAAGGAAGAAAAAAGGAAAGGGAAAGAATAATAGAATGAAAAATGATAAAAAGAAGTTATAGAATAAAGGAAACAATAAAAGAAGGGAAGGAAGGAAGAAAGGACAGGTTGAGAAGGAAGGAACGAAAAATAGGAAGGGAAAGAATGAATGAGTTTAAAAGAAGGAAGGAAAGAAAGATTAAAAGGAAAAAGAAAAGGATACAATGAAAGGAAGGAAATAATAAAAAGGGGAGCTGATTGAAAGGAAAGAAGGAAGGAAGAGAAGGAAGAAAAGAATGAATAAATAAAGGAAAGAAGGAAGAGAAGTAAGAAGATGGATTGAAGTGAAAGGAAAAACTGAGATGGAAAAGAAAGAAGGAAAGAATAAAGAATAAAGGAAGGAAATTGAAAGGAAAAAGAAAGGAAGGAAAGAGAATGAGATTGAGATGAAGGAAGGGAAGAAAAGGGAAAGAATGAATTTGAAAGAAGGGAGGGAGGGAAGGAGGTAAAAAGGAGGGAAGGAAAAAGAATGGAGGAGGAAAAGGAAAGGAAGGAAAAAAAGTAAATGAAAAGAAAAATAAAGAAGGAAAAGGAAAAATGAATTACAAGAAGGAATCAAATAGGGAGAAGGAAGAATAAAGGACAGGAAGATTAAAAAAGGAAGGGAAAAATAATAGGGAAAGAATAAAAGGAGATTGATAGATGAATGAAGGAAATGATAGGTTATAGAATAAAGGAAAGAAAGATAAAGAATAAAAGGAGGAAAGGAAAAAGACAAAGGGACGGGAGGAAAGAATGAGGTTGAAAAGGAAGGAAAAATCAGGAAGGAAAGAAAGATCAAAAGGAAGGAGAAGGAAAGATGAATGAAGAAGAGAAAGGGAAGGAAAGAACTGATAAAAGGTTTTAGAATAAATGAAGGAAAGAATGAGATTAAAAGGAAGGAAGAGAAAACGAGAAAAGGAAGGGAAAACGAGATTGGAAGGAAAGGAGGAAAGTAATAGAAGAGAGAAGGAAAGATGAATGGAAGGAAGGAACAAAAAAGGAAACAATGGGGGAAAAGGAAAAGAAAGAAGGGAGAAGAAAGGATGGAAGGAAAAACAATAAAAGAAGGAAAGAATGAGATTAAAAGGAAAGAGTGAGATTGAAAAGAAGGAAAGTAATAGAAAGAAGGGAAAGAAGAAAAGGGGAAAAAATGAAAGAATGAGATTAAAAGGAGAAGAAAGGAAGGAGATTGAAATGAAGGAAAAGAAAGATGAATAGAAGGAGGAAATGAAGAAAGGAAGGAAAGAATGAGTTTAAAAGAAGGAAGGTAATAAAGAAATAAGGGAAAGAATGCTAGGAAGAAGGAAAGGATTAATGAAAAGAAGGAAGGAAAAGATAGGATATGGAACAAAGGAAAGAATGAGATTGAAAAGAAAGGAAAGAAAGAAGCAAAGGAAAAGGAAATGAAAGATTAATGGAAAGAAAGAAAGATTGAAAAGACGAAAGGAAATAAAGGAGTGAAAAAATAAAGGAAAAAATGAGATCTAAAGGAATAAAGAATGGAAAAGGAAAGAATAGAAAGAAGGAAAGATTAATGAAAAAGAAGGAAGGAATGAAGGAAAAGATAGAAGGTTATGGAATAAATGAAGGGGGGAAAAGAGATGGAAATGAAAGAAGGAAAGAATAGGGCTGAAATGAAGGAATGAAAAATAAGGAAAGATAGGAAAGAATAAGTGAAAAGGATAATAAAGGAAAGAATTAAAAGAAAGGAAAGATCAAGGGAAAAGAAAGAATAGAAAGAAGGGAAAGAATGATAGAAGAAAGAAACGAATGAAGAAGAGAAAGGGAAGAAAAGATGGAAACGATAAAAATTTATAGAATTAATGAAGGAAAGAATGAAATTGAAATGAAGAAGAATGAAGAGAAGAAAAGGAAAAGGAAGAATAATAGAAGGGAAAGAAAGGAACAAGAAGGAGAGATGAAGGAAGAAAAAAAGTAATAGAAAAAAGGAAAGATGGAACATAAAGAGAAGGGGAAGGAAGGAAAAACAATTAAAGAAGGAAATAATAAGATTAAAAGGAGAAGGAAAACAGGCAGGAAAATAAAGAGAAGGGAAAGAAAGAACGAGGAGGAAGGAAGCAAAAACAAAAAAGGAAGTAGAAGGAAGGAAAGAATAAAGGAGAAGGAAGGAAAGGCAACGAATAAAGGACATAAACATTGAAAGGAAGAAGGGGAAAGGAAAGATGAATGAAAGGAGGGAAGGAAGATGAATGGAAGGAAAGAAGGAAAAGAATGAGTTTAAAAGAAGAATAAAGGAAAGGGAAATAATACTAGAAAGAAAGGCAAGATTAATGAAGAGAATGAAGGAAAGAAGGGGGAAAGGAAGTAAAGGAAAGATAGGGAAGGAAAGAATGAGATTGAAAAGAATGAAGGAAAGAATGAGATCAGAAGGAATAAAGGAAAGAAAGAGAAAAATAGAAGGGAAAGAATAATAGAAGGAAAGAAAAAGAGAAATGGAAGCAGTGAAGGAAATGATAGAAAGGTTATGGAATAAATAATAATAATGGAAAGAAAAAATATGATTGAAAATGAAGTGTAGAAAGAAAAGACGGATTGTTTCCTATTATTTCCTTTGTGGTTTGTTTGTTTGTTTACCTGGAATTAAATAAAACAAAGCCGGATCTTGACCTCGTTTCTTGTCTTAGTAAGCTTAAATAAATTAATAATTAATAAATAAATAAATGGAAGGAAAAAACAAAACAACGGAGAGTCTTGACGCTTCTGGGAGAGATCATCCGGAGTTTTGGAGTCCGATGCCATGTGTACGCAGACAATGTCCAAATCTATCACTCCTTCCCACCTGTCACTAAGGAGGCTGTTCAGGTCCTGAACTGGTGCTTGTCAGCTGTGATGGTCTGGATGAGGATGAACATCTACCTTGGAAAGTGATCTGGCCACAGTGGTCCACACTCTTGTTACATCTGGAATAGACTATTGCAATGCGCTCTTCTTGGGGCTGCTTTTTGAAGCCCAATGGGTGTCACGTATAATTATCATCTTCATCATTTAATTACCTATTAATTGCCCTCCATCCAAAATCCTCTAGGCGATTTACAAGCTAAAATTGTAAGAGATAAAAATACATACATACAAAAATTAATAATTAACATAGATCAAATGCTCTTGTGAAAAGCCAAGTCTTAAGTGCTAGAGTAAAAGGCCCTAAGTCATGAATGGCTCTCATATAAGGCGGCAAGGAATTCCACAAGGCAGGGGCAGAAATAGAAAAAGCCCTGTGTCTGGTCCTTTCCAAGTGCACTTCTCTAGGACCCGGTATATAAAGTAAGTCACGTTGTGCTGGTCGTTGCGACCTCCGATGATGGGAGAATGAGAGACGGTCCCTAAGATACGATGGACCCTGGCCGTAAAGAATTTTAAAGGCCAGAACTAGCATCTTATACAGACTTCAATATCCATGCCAAGGCGACCCTCACAGGAGCGGCTCAGGACTTCATGTCTGCCATGGCAACCATGGGGCTGTCCCAACAAATATCTGGCCCCACCCACTGTGCTGGACGTACATTGGACTTGGTTTTCTGCCAGGGATGGGAGCAAGGTGGCGGTGTTGAGGAGTTGACCATCTCTCCGTTGCCATGGACCGACCATCACCTGGTCAGATTTAGGCTCACTGCGCCCCCCAACCTCTGCAAAGGTGGAGGACCCATTAAGTTGGTCTGCCCCAGGAGGCTTATGGATCCGGATGGATTCCTGACGGCTCTTGGGGATTTTCCCGCCACCTCGGTAGGTGACCCTGTCGATGCCTTGGTCGCTCTCTGGAATGGAGAGATGACCAGGGCAATTGACACGATCGCTCCGGAACGTCCCCTCTCAAGTAGCCGAGCTAAACCAGCTCCTTGGTTTACTGAGGAGTTGGCAGTGATGAAGCGAAGGAAGAGGGAACTAGAGAGCGTGTGGCGTTCGGATCCGAGCGAGTCAAATCGAGCACGGTTTGTGTCCTTTTTAAGGGCATATGCCGCGGCAATAAAAGCCGCAAAGAAAACTTTCTTTGCGGCTACTATTGCGTCTGCAAGGAACCGTCCGGCGGAGTTGTTCCGGATTGTCAGAGGTCTTTTAACTCCCGCCACCTCAGGCGGGAGCCCTGACAATTCGGCCACGCGCTGTGAAGCATTTGCTCGGTTCTTTGCAGACAAAGTCGCTTTGATCCGTTCCGGTCTGGACACCATATTAAATGCAGTCTCCGAGGATGTGACACGAGCACCTGCTTGTCCTATTTTGATGGATTCGTTTCAATTGGTGAAGCCCGAGGATGTGGACAAGATACTTGGAGGAATGAGGCCTACTACGTCCATCCTAGACCCCTGCCCATCCTGGCTTCTGAAGGAGGCCAGAGGGGGATTGGCTGAGTGGGTAACGGTGGTGGTTAACGCCTCCCTTCGGGAAGGCAAGATTCCAGCGAGCTTAAAACAAGCTATCATAAAACCGCTGTTGAAAAAACCATCACTGGATCCCACTAGATTTGACAACTTTCGGCCAGTTTCCAATCTCCCCTTTTTGGGCAAAGTCATGGAAAGCGTAGTGGCCTCACAACTCCAGGTATTCTTGAGAGACACGGATTATCTGGATTCGGCACAGTCTGGTTTCAGACCGGGACATGGAACTGAGACGGTCTTGGTCGCCTTAGTGGATGATCTGCGCCGGGAGCTAGACAGGGGGAGTGTGTCCCTGTTGGTGCTCCTGGACCTCTCAGTGGCCTTCGATACCGTCGACCACGGTATCCTTCTGGGGCGTCTTGCGGAGATGGGCCTCGGGGGCACTGTTCTACAGTGGCTCCGGTCATTTCTGGAGGGTCGCACCCAGAAGGTGTTATTGGGGGACACCTGTTCAACGCCACAGCCTTTGACTTGTGGGGTTCCACAGGGCTCTATACTGTCCCCCATGCTGTTTAATATCTACATGAAGCCGCTGGGTGAGATCATCCGGAGTTTCGGGGTGCGGTGTCATCTGTACGCAGATGATGTCCAACTCTGTCACTCCTTCCCACCTGCTACTAAGGCGGCTGTCGAGGTCCTGAACCGGTGCCTGGCCGCTGTAACGGTCTGGATGAGGGCGAACAAACTGAAATTAAATCCAGACAAGACAGAGGTACTCCTGGTCAGTCGCAAGGCCGAACGGGTATAGGGTTACAGCCTGTGCTGGATGGGGTCGCACTCCCCTTGAAGGCGCAGGTTCGCAGCTTGGGTGTGATCCTGAATTCATCGTTGAGCCTGGATCCCCAGGTCTCAGCGGTGACCAGGGGAGCATTCGCACAGCTTAGGCTCGTGCGCCAGCTGCGCCCGTACCTTGGGAAGTCTGACTTGGCCACGGTGGTACACGCTCTGGTCACATCCCGCCTTGACTACTGCAACGCTCTCTACGTGGGGCTACCCTTGAAGACGGCCCGGAAGCTACAGCTAGTCCAGCGCGCGGCAGCCATGTTAATAACCGGAGCGGGACGCAGGGAGCATACAACGCCCTTGCTGTCTCAGCTCCACTGGCTGCCGATTTGCTACCGGGCCCAATTCAAGGTGTTGGTGTTATCCTACAAAGCCCTAAACGGTTCCGGCCCAAAATACCTGTCTGACCGCATCTCGGCCTATGAGCCCACGAGGACTTTGAGATCGTCCGGGGAGGCCCTTCTCTCGATCCCGCCTGCCTCACAGGCACGCCTGGCGGGGACTAGGGACAGGGCCTTCTCGGTGGTGGCCCCCCGGCTGTGGAACACCCTCCCTGTGGACATCAGACTGGCGCCCTCCCTTATGACATTCCGCAAGAGACTAAAGACGTGGTTGTTTGATAAGGTGTTTGAGTAAATGCTGCAACAATTGGCAATGACGATTGGAACGGAACATGGATAACGAGATTTGGATTGTGATTCAATGATAAGACGTCGCGAATGATTTAGTGTAATTGTATTATTGATAGTGATGTTGTTTATTGTTGTTTGTGATATTGCTTATGTTGCAAATTGTACCTGTTTTTATATGTTGTACACCGCCGTGAGTCGCCCTAGGGCTGAGAACGGCGGTCTACAAGTGCAGTAAATAAATAAATAAATAAATTTCATGGGCATTCTTGTGAGTAGCCTGGCTGCTGCATTCTGAACAATACGGAGCTTTCGGGTCGTAGACATCGGAAGGCCAACATACAGGGCGTTGCAATAGTCCAGCCTAGATGTGACCGTGGCATGGATGACTGTTGCCAGAGCCTCATCAGATAGGTAGGGTGCCAATTGCCTCGCTTGTCGTAGATGGAAAAAGGCCTGTTTGCTGGCAGCAGCGGCCTGAACTTCCATTGTCAGCTGCGAATCCAAAACAACACCCAAGCTCTTAACGGTAGGTGAAGGAGATAGGGCAGCACCATCGAAGGTGGGTAGCAAATGGGACAGACCAATCGAGTGGCCATGCCAGAGAATCTCAGTCTTCGCCAGGTTCACCTTCAGTCTACTAGCACGTAGCCAGTTCAACAGAGCCTCCAGACATAAGGTGAAATTGTCTGGTATTGATGTTGCTCCAGGCTCCAAACGCAGAAGGAGTTGGGTGTCGTCCGCATATTGGTAGCAGTCTAGGCCGAAACTCCGAGCCAAACTAGCAAGGGGTCTAACATAGATGTTGAAGAGAAGAGGGGAGAGAATTGCACCTTGGGGTACCCCACATAGGAGGGGAGATCTTTCAGAGACTTGATCCATGTACTCCACGCATTGGCTCTGGTTTCAGCTCAGTCATGGATACAGCTGCCGAACTATTCAACTGCCTCGAACTTTGAAATGGAACAGCTGATTCCATATCTACTACTCACATGCCAGTCTGTGACAAGGGGTTCCAGATATCACAGTCCTGCCCTCATTGCCACTCGCTGATCGCCATGGGACTTTTGTTGGTTTGTTTGGATTTTTCTCGGAAGACGCCTGTGCATGAGTTTTTTTTTAATGTGTGGAGGTTGGTGCACAGCCAGTCAACACAGTCTTCACAGTGAGGCCCCATCCAGTGGCATGGTTAACACAATAACCATGACTTCTTAATCTGTTGCAGTCTTCTTCCACCTTCACAGCCGTTGTCGTGTCGTCATGTTATCCTCCACCTGCTTCGTCATTGAGGTCTTTTGGTCTTTGGATTGTGCTTGGTCTGGAACCTCCCCCACGGCCACTCCTGGGAGTGCACGACTCCAGTTGTTGCACCCACAGGTTCATTGGAACATGCAAGCCCCCTCACTACAACAAGGTTACCATATTAATATAATAAATATATAATAGTAATTCTATATTAGCAACTTATTCATGTTATTGTTAGTAGTATTATTGTAAGATTATTAGACAGGTAATAAAGAAAAGAGTTTATTATGTTATATCATAATTATATTACCATAATTATCGCGCCCAGCACAATTATTCAAAATTGTTCGTGCTTTGATCAGTCCGGCTCCCTTAGTCCAGAACCCAGCAACCACGGCTCTTACAGCAGTGGCATTCCAGAAGTTTTTCACTGATAAAATCACCATGCTTCGGCAGGAACTGCCCCCTACAGTCGATACCTTGAGTGAGCTCGAGACTTTGTGGCCACTTAGTGGGCCTATCTTTGACCGATTTACTCCGCTTGACACGGAAGATGTCGCCAGAGTCCTGGCTGCTGCAAAACCAACCACCTGTTCCCTTGATCCATGCCCCTCTTGGGTGGTTAAGAGCTGCCTGGAAGGTCTACTCGATCTGTTGAGTAATATAATCAATGGCTCTCTTGAACGGGGGTCTTCCCGGACAACCTAAAAGAGGCAAGGGTTCGTCCCTTGCTAAAGAAGCCTAGCTTGGATCCCATGACCCTTGCCAATTATCGTCCTGTCTCTAACCTTCCATTCTTAGGCAAGATGATAGAGCGGGCTGTACTGGGACAATTGCAACAATTTTTGGATGACACAGCCGGCCTGGACCCTTTCCAGTCAGGTTTCCGCCCTGGCCATGGGACGGAGACAGTCCTGGTTGCCATTACAGATGAACTTCGTCGCCAGTCTGATAACGGCGGATCAGCGCTACTGGCACTTCTCGACCTTACCGCAGCGTTTGACACCGTTGACTACGATCTAATGATTCACCGTTCGCGGTCAGGCCCTCAGTGTCGTGGAGGCTCCTTAGAATCATAGAATCAAAGAGTTGGAAGAGACCTCATGGGCCATCCAGTCCAACCCCCGCCAAGAGGCAGGAATATTGCATTCAAAGCATCCCTGACAGATGGCCATCAAGCCTCTGTTTAAAAGCTTCCAAAGAAGGAGCCTCCACCACACTCCGGGGCAGAGAGTTCCACTGCTGAACGGCTCTCACAGTCAGGAAGTTCTTCCTCATGTTCAGATGGAATCTCCTTTCTTGTAGTTTGAAGCCATTGTTCCGCGTCCTAGTCTCCAGGGAAGCAGAAAACAAGCTTGCTCCCTCCTCCCTGTGGCTTCCTCTCACATATTTATACATGGCTATCATATCTCCTCTCAGCCTTCTCTTCTTCAGGCTAAACATGCCCAGTTCCCTAAGCCGCTCCTCATAGGGCTTGTTCTCCAGACCCTTGATCATTTTAGTCGCCCTCCTCTGGACACATTCCAGCTTGTCAATATCTCTCTTGAATTGTGCTGCCCAGAATTGGACACAATATTCCAGGTCTGGTCTAACCAAGGCAGAACAGAGGGGTAGCATTACTTCCCTAGATCTAGACACTAGGCTCCTATTGATGCAGGCCAAAATCTTTTTTTGCCGCCACATCACATTGTTGGCTCGTGTTTAACTTGTTGTCCACGAGGACTCCAAGATCTTTTCCACACGTACTGCTCTCGAGCCAGGCATTGTCCCCCACTCTGTATCTTTGCATTTCTTTTTTCCTGCCAAAGTGGAGTATCTTGTCTTTGTCACTGTTGAACTTCATTTTGTTAGTTTTGGCCAATCATCTCTCTAATCTGTCAAGATCGCTTTGAATCCTGCTCCTGTCCTCTGGAGTATTGGCTATCCCTCCCAATTTGGTGTTGTCTGCAAACTTGATGATCCTGCCTTCTAGCCCTTCATCTAAGTCATTAATACAGATGTTCAAGAGGACCGGGCCCAGGACAGAACCCTGCTTGTGGCACTCCGCTCCTCACTTCTTTCCAAGATGAAGAGGAAGCATTGGTGAGCATCCTTCTTTGGAATCTTTTAAGCAGAGGCTGGATGGCCATCTGTCAGGGGTGCTTTGAATGCAGTATTCTTGCTTCTTGGCAGGGGGTTGGACTGGATGGCCCATGAGGTCTCTTCCAACTCTTTGATTCTATGATTCTACTGTATAATAATAAAATAAAATAATTTAATGTTTATAAAATAGTCTTTGTATTCTAATAAAATAAAATAGTATTTTGTAATATAATACAATAAGATGATCTTACAACATATATGTAATGGATGTGTTCCTCTATGTATTTCTCCCTTCCTCTCCTCCTTTCTCTCCCTCCCCCATCCTCCCCCCCCCCCTTCCTTTCTTCCTTCGCAAAGGCTGCTGGGAAATGTAGTTCTTCCCTAGGGAAAGAAGGGAATGGAAGCCCATTCGTAGCAGCAGCAGCAGGTTGGTGCCTTGCTCTCTGTGTTTCTCTCTCTTTTCTCATTCATTCATTCATTCTTTCATTTTCTCTTCCTTCTTTCCTTCCTTCCTTTGAAAAGGATAAGGGAGGTAAAGCCCTCCCTTGGTTTCTTATTATCATTCTATCTATCCTTTTCATTCATTCCTTCTTCTTCCTTCCTTCCTTCCTTCCTTCCTTCCTTCCTTCCTTCCTTCCTTCCTTCCTTCCTTCCTTCCTTCCTTCCTTTTCCCACCCTCCCTCTCCCTCCCTCCCCCTCCTTCTCTTTTTCTTTCCTCCTTCCTTCTATTTCCTTCTCCTTTTCTTCTTTCTCTCTCTGTTTTCCTTTTTCTTCTTCCCTCCTTCTTCTAGTTTCCTTCATCCTTTTCTTCTTTCTCTCTCTGTTTTCCTTCTGTTTATTCCCCCCATTCTTCCTCTTCTCCACTGCCTTCTTCTTTCCTTTTTCTCTTCCTTCCTCCTTCCTTTTTTTTCCACCTTTCTCTCTACTTCTTTCATTCATTCATTCATTTTCTCTTCCTTCTTTCCTTCCTTCCTTCCTTCCTTTGAAAAGGATAAGGGAGGTAAAGCCCTCCCTTGGTTTCTTATTATCATTCTATCTATCCTTTTCATTCATTCCTTCTTCTTCCTTCCTTCCTTCCTTCCTTCCCTCCCTCCCTCCCTCCCTCCCTCCCTCCCTCCTTCTCTTTTCTTCTTCCCTCCTTCTACTAGTTTCCTTTATCCTTTTCTTCTCTCTCTCTCTGTTTACCTTCTGTTTATTCCCCCCATTCTTCCTCTTCTCCACTGCCTTCTTCTTTCCTTTTTCTCTTCCTTCCTCCTTCCCTTCTTTTCCACCTTTCTCTTTACTTCTTTCTTTCTTTCATTCATTCATTTTCTCTTCCTTCTTTCCTTCCTTCCTTCCTTTGAAAAGGATAAGGGAGGTAAAGCTCTCCCTTGGTTTCTTATTATCATTCTATCCTTTTCATTAATTCCTTCCTTCCTTCTCTTTTTCTTCTTCCCTCCTTCTTCTAGTTTCCTTCATCCTTTTCTTCTTTCTCTCTCTGTTTTCCTTCTGTTTATTCCCCCCATTCTTCCTCTTCTCCACTGCCTTCTTCTTTCCTTTTTCTCTTCCTTCCTCCTTCCCTTCCTTTCCACCTTTCTCTCTACTTCTTTCTTTCTTTCTTTCATTCTTTCCTTCTTCCTATCTTTCATTCTTTCTCCTATTATTATATTATTGTATTATATTTATATTATACTCTTATTACATTATTATATTATATTCATTCTATTGTTATGATACACATATGATTATATTATATTTTAGAATGCATGTTATTCTATCTATTATATTATCTTATATTTGTTTTATTTTATTACATATTTTATTAATATTATACTTCCATAACCCCCGTCCACATGGAAGGATGGCGATGAATTGGGACTGTGTTGGACGACTTGGCTTGTGTAATGTGATGATGTGTTTTATATTTTAATGTATAATGATGATGCATTGTGCTGTTTTTATATTTTATATATTTTATATTTTTACATTACTTTATATGAACATATGTTGTGAACCGGCCTGAGTCCCTCCTCGGAGTTGAGAACTTATAAATAAATAAATAAATACTTTATTACATTATTATATTATATTATTATGATGCATATATTATTATCCATTATTATTTTATTATATTCCATTATCTTTTAGAATATAAATTCTTATTATATGATATTATTTTTGTTCCATTCTATTATTTTTAGACTACATATTCTTATAATCTTATATTATATTATTATTATATTGTATTATTTTATGTTGTTATTTTATTATAATACATATATTATTATTATTTTGTATTATTCTATATTTTATGATATATTTTATATTTTATTATATATTATAATACATATATTATTATCCATTATTATTTTATTGTATTATTCTATATTTTTATAATATATTTTATATTTTATTATATTTATTATATTATATATTATAATACATATATTATTATCCATTATTATTTTATTGTATTATTCTATATTTTTATAATATATTCTTATATTTTATTTATTATATTATATATTATAATACATATATTATTTTATATTATGTTTCTAACATTTTTATAATTTTTTATAAAATATATTCTTATATGATTTTTATTATATATTTGTATAATACATATATATTATTTTCTATTATTATTTTATTATATTTTATAATACGTACTCTCATAGAATCAAAGAGTTGGAAGAGACCTCATGGGCCATCCAGTCCAACCCCATTCTGCCAAGAAGCAGGAATATTGCATTCAAATCACCCCTGACAGATGGCCATCCAGCCTCAGTTTAAAAGCTTCCAAAGAAGGAGCCTCCACCACACTCCGGGGCAGAGAGTTCCACTGCTGAACGGCTCTCACAGTCAGGAAGTTCTTCCTCATGTTCAGGTGGAATCTCCTCTCTTGTAGTTTGAAGCCATTGTTCCCTTGCGTCCTAGTCTCCAGGGAAGCAGAAAACAAGCTTGCTCCCTCCTCCCTGTGGCTTCCTCTCACATATTTATACATGGCTATCATATCTCCTCTCAGCCTTCTCTTCTTCAGGCTAAACATGCCCAGCTCCTTAAGCCGCTCCTCATAGGTCTTGTCCTCCAGACCCTTGATCATTTGAGTCGCCCTCTTCTGGACACATTCCAGCTTGTCAATAGTACTCTCATACTATATTCTTATATTATTTATATTATATTATATTGTTATAATATATTATTTTATATTATTCTAATATTTGTATAACACATATTCTTATATTCTTATGTTTATTTTATAACATTATTATATTATTTTAATATTTATATTATGCTACAATAATACATTCAGAGGTTATTTGTCGGCCTTTAATGAGATGCTAGTATATAATAATACTATAGTCATGTGTAATATGGAGCCCCCGGTGGCTCAGTGGGTTAAAGCACTGAGCTGCTGAGCTTGTTGATGGAAAGGTCGCAGGTTCAATTCCGCGGAGCGGCGTGAGCTTCCGCTGTCAGCCCTAGCTTCTGCCAACCTAGCAGTTCAAAAACATGCAAATGTGAGTAGATCAATAGGTACCGCTCCGGCGGGAAGGTAACGGCGCTCCATGCAGTCATGCCGGCCACATGACCTTGGAGGTGTCTATGGACAACGCCGGCTCTTCAGCTTAGAAATGGAGATGAGCACCACACCCCAGAGTCAGACATGACTGGACTTAATGTCAGGGGAAAACATTTACCTTTACCTAATGTGTAATATATAATAATAAAATATAATACAAATATAAAAAATATAGTAATAACCATTGCACCCTACACGTGCTCAGAGGCCCTTTGAATCCCATTAATTAGATTAGATTATAATGTGATAATATAAAATTGTAATACTAGCTTGGGTCATTTGAAAAAGGCCTTGTTCATTTTGGGAAGGAGCCCCCAGTAGCACAATGGGTTAAACCGCTGAGCTGCTGAACTTTCTGACCGAGAGGTCACAGGTTCGAATCCGGGGAGCGAGTTGAGCTCCTGCTGTCAGCCCCAGCTTCTGCCAACTTAGCAGTTTGAAAACATGCAAATGTGAGTAGATCAATAGGTACTGCTCTGGCTGGAAAGTAACGGTGCTCCATGCAGTCATGCCACCCACATGACCTTGGAGGCGTCTATGGACAACGCTGGCTCTTCGGCTTAGAAATGGAGATGACCACCGCACCCCAGAGTCAGACATGACTGGACTTAATGTCAGGGGACTACCTTTACCTTTGCCTAATGTAGATATATTTATTATAATATAGATAAGTATTATATATAAAAATTAAATCAAATTACAGTAAATATAATACATACATAATACAAATAAATATAATAAAATGTATTATTATTATTATTATTAATATCTCACAATACAAGTGGCATATAAATATAGTAAATATAATACATACACATACATAAATAATATAATAATAACAATATGTTAATGTGAATCTTACCCAGGTGGCAGCGTAGGCGTATGTTGGACATGACTGGGGAAAACCATTACATTTACCCTTGTTTGGGGAAGTTTGGTAATATCATTTAGTTAATTAGTAACACTATTTCTTTAAGAAAAGCCAGCCTTTGCTTGTGTTTTGTATGAATGCTCCCATTAGAAATTGCATAAGGATTTGGGTGAACTACAACTCCCAGAATCTCAGCACAATCACCCTGAAACCCCATCAGTATTAACAGTTGGTCATGTTGAGTCTGCAAGTCAAGTTTGGTCCAGATCCTATGTCGGCTGAGTTCAGTGCTCTCTGGATAAGGGAGAACTACAACTTCCAGAATAAAAAAAAAAAAACCCAGACCCCCCCCCCCCCACCTGTATTCCCAGTTGGCCATGTTGGGTGTGTGTGCCGAGTTTAGTCCAGATCCATTGTCAGCTGGGTTTTGTGCTCTCTGGATAAGGGTGAACTACAACTCCCAGATTCCCAGGGCAATCACCAACAAACCCAGCCAGTTGGCCATGTTGGGTCTGTATGCCAAGTTTGCTCCAGATCTGTCATATGTTAACTTGGTCCTGGACCAAACTACAAGAAAGGAGATTCCATCTGAACACGAGGAAGAACTTCCTGACTGTGAAAGCCGTTCAGCAGTGGAACTCTCTGCCCCAGAGTGTGGTGGAGGCTCCTTCTTTGGAAGCTTTCAAACAGAGGCAGGATGGCCATCTGTCAGGGGTGCTTTGAATCCAATATTCCTGCTTCTTGGCAAGGGGTTGGACTGGATGGCCCATGAGGTCTCTTCCAACTCTATGATTCTATGGTCCATTGTCGGTGGGGGTCAGTTTCTCTGAATGCAGGTGAACTATAACTCCCAGAAAACAAGGTCAATGTCCCCCAAACTTCTCCAGTATGTTCTGTTGGTCATTGTGAATCTGTGTGCCAAGGTCCAGCTCCATCATTCGTGTGGGTCTCAGTGGTTTGTTGAAGTTGGAGCTGAATTGGGTGAAAGTACTTCAGATCCTATCATCTGTGGTCCATCTTCTCCGAAGCCACACCAGGACATAAAGAGGGTCATGAGGGGGTCTGTATGTCAAATTTGGTCCCATCATTCGTGGGAGTCATAGTGGTCATTTGAATTTGGATCCAAAGCAGGTGAAAGTACTGCATATCCCATCATCTGTGGTCCATCTTCCCCCGACCACTTGCTCCCTCGATCTGTGTCCCTCTTGGTTGGTGAAATCCTGCTTGGAGGGATTACGCGACCCTCTGTTGAAGATCATAAACAGCTCCCTTGAGCAAGGAGTCTTTCCAGAGGGTTTAAAAGAGGCGGTGGTCTCTCCCCTGCTGAAGAAACCAGACTTAGATTGTTCGGTTCCCTCCAGTTACCGCCCAGTTTCGAATCTCTCGTTCCTGGGCAAGGTGATTGAGAGGGCAGCAGCGGAGCAGTTGCAGCAATTCCTAGACGACACAGCCGGACTAGATCCCTTCCAATCCGGCTTCCGTGCGGGGCACGGGACAGAGACTGTGCTGGTCTCCATCACGGATCACCTTCGATGCCAGCTTGACCAGGGCGGGTCAGCGCTGCTTGTGCTATTGGATCTCACAGCAGCATTTGACACAGTCGACCACAATCTCTTGACCCACCGCCTTGCTGTTGCTGGAGTCAGGGGGACAGCTTTAAACTGGCTGTCCTCCTTTCTTCACAACCGTGGACAGCGAGTGGAGAGGGGAGGCCTGGTCTCTGAGAGGTCCCCTCTATCTTGTGGGGTTCCTCAGGGGGCCATTCTCTCCCCTCTGTTGTTTATATGCGACCACTTGCTCAGCTGGTTCGAGGTTTTGGGCTTGAGTGTTACCAGTACGCTGATGACACTCAGCTGGTGCTGAAGATGGAAGGCCGACCGGACTCTGTACCCGATTGTTTCCATCAGTGCCTCGAGGCCGTGACTGGATGGCTGCGTGCCAGCAGGTTGAGGGTGAATCCAGCAAAGACGGAGATCCTATGGCTGGGTCGACCGGGCAGTGGGGACATCCAGCTGCCTACCCTGGATGGCGAGGCACTACGCCCGTCATCATTGGTAAAGAGTCTGGGAGTCCTTTTGGACCCTCTGCTGACGATGGAGGCCCAGGTCTCCGCCGCTAGCAGAACCGCCTTTTTCCATCTGCGGCAGGCTAGACGGCTGGCCCCCTACCTGTCCAGGGACGACCTAGCTACGGTGATCCAGGCTACGGTCATCTCAAGGCTGGACTACTGTAACGCCCTCTACATTGGCCTTCCTCTGTCGGTGATCCGGAAGCTCAAGTTGGGACAAAATGCAGCTGCTCGGCTTCTTGTGGGAATTCCAATGAAATGCCACATAACACCAATCTTACTACAGCAGCATTGGTTAACAATTAAGCACCGGATCACTTTCAAAGTGATGGTACTCACCTCTAAGGCCTTGCATGGTCTGGGGCCGATGTACCTGAGGGACCCCCTCACCCCCTACCAACCCCAGAGATCCCTCCGTTCTGAGGACCAAGATCTATTGGAAATTCCCAACAAAATCAGCAACCAGACGCAGAGCCTTTACAGCAGTGGCACCATCACTCTGCCACCTGAAGTCCATGCCTTGCGGGACTTATCAGCTTTCCGCAGGGCTTGTAAGACATATGTGTTTCGATGGGCCTTTGATCTCTGATTGTTTTTAAATCGTTTTAAATTGTTTTTAAATTGTGTTCGATTTTAGCCTGTTCTTGTAAGCCGCTCCGAGCCCCAGGGGAGTGGTGGCATATAAGTTCAAATAATAAATAAATAAATAAATAAATAAATAAAGTGCATCAGGGCGTGAAGTGCACCATGGGGGTCCTGTGTGCCAAGTTTGCTCCAGTTCTGTCGTGTGGGGGTCGCAGTGGTCTCTGAAAGTGAGTGAAGGTACTGCAAATCCCATCATCCATGGTCCGTCCTCCCCCAAACCGCATCAGGACATACAGTGCGTCACAGGGGCTTTGTGTGCCAAGTGTGGTCTTGATCCGTCAATGGTGTAGGTCACAGTAGTCTCAGGAAATGAGTGAAGGTACTGCAAATCCCATCATCCATGGTCCGTCCTCCCCCAAACCGCACCAGGACATAAATTGCGTCACAGGGGCTTTGTGTGCCAATTGTGGTCTTGATCCGTCAATGGTGTAGGTCACAGTAGTCTCAGGAAATGACTGACGATACTGAAAAACCCACCATCCATGGTCCGTCCTCCCCCAAACCGCACCAGGACATACAGTGCGTCACGGGCTTTGTATGCCAAGTGTGGTCTTGATCCGTCATTGGTGTAGGTCGCAGTAGTCTCAGGAAATGAGTGAAGGTACTGCAAGAATTCACCATGATTTAGAGAAGTTGTAGCTCACCTACATCCAGATCACAATGTGACACCAACCAACGATGGATCTGGACCTCACTTGCCACAGATGATGGGATATGCAGTACCTTCACTCACTTCCAGACACCACTGCAACCTCAACGTATGGGCCAAATATGGCACACAGACCACCCACGCCCTGCTATACATCCTTGTGTGGTTTGGGGGACGATGGACAATGAGATGTGCAGTACCTTCACCCGATTTGCTTCCCATAGCCCACAATGCAGGCCAGGTCGGCCATCCCCTGCCATGCGTTACTGTGGCCCAGTCTGTGTATATGTGTTTTGTGTGTGTATATTTTTCTGTATGTGTTTATATGTGTGATTACGTGTATATATTGGTTTGTACTCGAGTCAAGGTTATTTATTATTTTATTATGATTTTTATTACATTTATTATTGTCTCTATTTATTATTATTATTACATTTACATTATTTGACTCCTATTATTTTGTTTCCATTTATTATTTTACTCTTATTTATTGTTATTATTTAATTTATTATTTTTCTCTATTTATTAATGTTTTTATTACATTTATTATTTTGCTCTATTTATTATTATTACTACATCTATTATTTTACTCTTATTATTGCTATTATTACATTTACATTATTTTACTCTATTTATTATTATTACATCTATTATTTTACTCTATTATTATTGCTATTACATTTATTATTTTACTCTTATTTCCTATTAGATTTATTATTTTACTCTTATTGTTACATTTACATTATTTTACTCTATTTATTATTATTATTATTACATCTATTATTTTACTCTGTTATTATTGCTATTACATTTATTATTTTACTCTAATTGTTACATTTCCATTATTTTACTCTATTATTGTTGTTATTACATTTATTATTTTACTCCATTCATTATTATTATTACATTTACTATTTCACTCTATTTTTATTATTACATTTGTTATTTTACTCCATTTATTATTGTTATTATTACATTTACTATTTCGCTCTATTATTATGATTTATACTACATTTATTATTTTACTCTTATTGTTACATTTACATTATTTTACTCTATTATTGCTGTTATTCCATTTATTATTTTACTCCATTCATTATTATTATTACATTTATTATTTTACTCCATTCATTATTGTTATTATTACATTTACTATTTCACTCTATTTTCATTATTACATTTGTTACTTTACTCTATTATAACTGTTATTATTACATTTCCATTATTTTACTCCATTATTACGATTTATACTACATTTATTATTTTACTCTCTTATTAATGGAAGGATATGTATGTAAGCACATCGTCATTGAAGGAGGTTAAAATAATGGCTTAATCACAGTTGGACAGGCTCAATTTTAAGTTACAGTTTTATGTAAATATTCAAAAACATTGAACCTTCTGCCTCAATTAATGTTATTTTATTGGTATCTATTTTTATTTTGAAATTGACCAATAGCTGCTGCATTTCCCACTCTCGGCTTATACTCGAGTCTCTGCATCTTGTGGTGCCAGAGCGCAGTCTGTTCAGCGCCTTCCAAGTCGCCCAGTTTTCTGTGTGCCCAGGGGGGAGTCTCTCATTGGGTATCAGCCATTGATTGAGGTTCTGGGTTTGAGCCTGCCACTTTTGGACTCTCGCTTGCTGAGGTGTTCCAGTGAGTGTCTCTGTAGATCTTAGAAAACTATTTCTAGATTTAAGTCGTTGACGTGCTGGCTGATACCCAAACAGGGGATGAGCTGGAGATGTCTCTGCCTTGGTCCTTTCACTATTGGCTGCTACTTCCCGGCGGATGTCAGATGGTGCAATACCGGCTAAGTAGTGTAATTTCTCCAGTGGTGTAGGGCGCAGGCACCCCGTGATAATGCGGCATGTCTCATTAAGAGCCACATCCTCTGTTTTAGCGTGGTGAGATGTGTTCCACACTGGGCATGCGTACTCAGCAGCAGAGTAGCATAGCACAAGGGCAGATGTCTTCACTGTATCTGGTTGTGATCCCAGGTTGTGCCAGTCAGCTTTCATATGATATTGTTTCTAGCACCCACTTTTTGCTTGATATTCAGGCAGTGCTTCTTGTAGGTCAGAGCACGGTCCAGAGTGACTCCCAGGTATTTGGGTGCGCTGCAATGCTCCAGTGGGATTCCTTCCCAGGTGATCCTCAGAGCTCGGGATGCTTGTCTGTTCTTGAGATGGAAAGCACATGTCTGTGTTTTAGATTGATTAGGGATCAGCTGGTTTTCCCTGTAATAGGCAGTAAGAGCACCTAGAGCTTCGGAGAGCTTCTGTTCAACCATCTCAAAGCTCCCTGCTTGAGCAGTAATGGCACGATCATCAGCATAGATGAAACTCTCTGTCCCTTCTGGCAGTGGCTGGCCATTTGTGTAGATGTTGAACATGGATGGAAAGCACGCTCCCCTGAGGCAGGCCGTTCTTCTGTTTCCGCCATCTGCTTCTCTGGCCCTGGAACTCAACAAAAAAGCTCCTGTTTTGTAGCAGGTTTCCTATGAGGCGGGTGAGGTGGTAGTCCTTTGTGATACTATACATTTTTCTCAGGAGGAGGCGGTGGTTCACAGTATCATAGGCTGCTGACAGGTCTATGAAGACCATTATAACAATATAATAGAAACAGAAATATATGTTGGATTATAATATATTTAATATATTTAGTATAATAATATAATAATTAATATAATACAATAATTTAGTACCATAATATAACATTTCATATATTTAATAGAATAATTAATATATTAAGTATAATAAGATAATATTTAATATATTAATTATAATAATATAATTAATATAATATAATACTTTAGTACCATAATATACTTACTTACTTAGATGATCCCTTCTAGCCCAAGGATGATGGTCCTCCAAGTGTGGTGTCTTGGCGGTGTGTCTGCGGAGCCCTATTCTTGATCCGCATCTTCTCCCATAGTGAGGGCATCCGTTTCCAGATGGAAGGCAGTCCCGGTCGGGGTTGGCTTGACGTGCCTTCTTCTTGGCACGTTTCTTCCTTTTACTTTCCATTCGTGCCTCTTCGAATTCTGCAGCACTGCTGGTCACAGCTGACCTCCAGTTAGAGTGCTCAAGGGCCAGGCCTTCCCAGTTCTCAGTATCTATGCCAGAGTTTTTAAGGTTGACTTTGAGCCCATCTTTAAATCTCTTTTCCTGTCCACCAACTTTCTGTTCTTGAGTTCGGAGTAGAGAAACTGCTTTGGGAGACGGTGATCGGACATTTGGACAGCGTGGCCTGTCCAATAGAGTTGATGGCGGAGGAGCATCGCTTCATAATATAATATTTAATAAATTTATTATAATAATGTAATGTAAGATAATATAGTACATTTATTAATATATTAATTAATATAATATATTAATTAATATAATCCAATACATTTAGTACCATAATATAATATTTAATAAATTTATTATAATAATGTAATGTAATATAATATTTAATAAATTTATTATAATAATGTAATGTAATCTAATATATTACATTTATTATAAAATATAATATAAGAATTAATATAATCTAACACATTTAGTACCATAATATAACATTTAATAAATTTATTATAAGAATGTATTGTAATATAATATATTACATTTTTTATAAAATATAATATAATAATTAATATAATCTAACACATTTAGTACCATAATATAACATTTAATAAATTTATTATAATAATGTAATATAATATATTACATTTATTATAAAATATAATATAAGAATTAATATACTCTAACACATTTAGTACCACAATATAACATTTAATAAATTTATTATAATAATGTAATGTAATGTAATGTAATGTAATATATTACATTTATTATAAAATATAATGTAAGAATTAATATACTCTAACACATTTAGTACCATAATATAACATTTAATAAATTTATTATAATAATGTAATATAATATATTACATTTATTATAAAATATAATATAAGAATTAATATACTCTAACACATTTAGTACCATAATATAACGTTTAATAAATTTATTATAATAATGTAATGTAGTATAATATATTACATTTATTATAAAATATAATATAAGAATTAATATAATTTAACACATTTAGTACCATAATATAACATTTAATAAATTTATTATAATAATGTAATGTAATATAATATTTAATAAATTTATTATAATAATGTAATGTAATATAATATTTAATAAATTTATTATAATAATGTAATGTAATATATTACATTTATTATACAATATAATATAAGAATTAATATACTCTTAACACATTTAGTACCATAATATAACATTTGATATATTTAATACAATATAAAAATTACTATATTTATTATTATAATATAATACAATAACAAATATAATATAATAGATTTATTACCAGAATATAATAGTTATTATAAAATAATATTTATTATAATTATTATATTTTATTACCACCCTTTTTAGGATTTTCTTTCTATCATATATATGAATAACAATAATGTAGTTAATAAAATTAATAAATATATTTTATTAACTATATTATTCTTGTTATTAAGAAAATCCTAAAAAGGGTGGTAATAAAATATAATAATTACAGCATATTAAATATTACTTTAATAAGTAAGAAAGTAATATTTAATACGCTTATAATAATATAATATATAGGCAGGGTGTGCTGTTCTTTCTATAAAAAGCCTCCTCCTCTTCGTGCATTATGCAATCGTCCCATTTAAGAAGCCATAAAAGAAGAGAGAATCCCAGAATATCTCCCTTTGTTGTTTTGTTTATGGAAAGTAGGACAATGTTGTTTTCGAGGCATAGACAAACAAACAAAACAAAGTCTAGCCTGGCTTCTTTCTGTCATTAAATACATAATTAAAGCCATCCAACCTCTATTGAAGGAGTCAATTACTAATATATATTGATATTGGTAATGTTATTAAGTATTCTGTTGTATCATACAGTGAATTTCTTCTCCTTCCTTCTCCTCCAGGTGTTGTCCATCTGATGATATTCCCGTTTTTTTTGGGAACTAAACTACAAAACGTTAGTTATATGAGCAACTGAACTGGAGGACTTTTCGCATGACATAGAACATGATGATATTCCTGGACTAGAAGGTTACGGTATCCATAGACTTTTCAATGCCTGGATCTTTTGATGACCTAGAAGGTGATGCTTTGAATGACCAAGGACATCATGCTATCCCCGGACTAGGACGTGATATATCCATAGACCTTGGGATGACCCAAAATGCTATGGGATCCATTGACCTCCCATCCGTAAAGTCGTCACGTTCCTGAATGAGGTGGTGCCACCCCCAGGTGGTTAGATGTCCTAGAACACAATTGGAACTCAATGACTGTTGAACGACCTAGAACATTGCCAACCCATGACGCTGTGCTCTTCGTGAACTAAAAGGTGGTACTTTCCCTAGACTTGGGTGACCTGGAACACCCCACAACCATTGAATATCGACATACAGGGACATTGAGATATGCCTGAACTAGAAGGCGGTACTATCCCTGCTTTTTTTTTTAATAATCTTTATTACTTTTCTTAAAATTACGGATATACAGATAGATAGTGCTAGAAACTTTTAGACTTATAAAAGTTTCTTACTGTGCGGGGAAAGAACCAGGTACTATCCCTGCTTTTACATAACTAGAACACAACACTGCCCTGTGGCTGTTGAATGACCTAGAACACAAACACTACATAACATTGTAGCATTCACGGACTAGAAGGCGATATTTCCAGGCTTTTGTGTGACCTAGAACACAACAACAACCTGTGGTGGTTGAATGACCTAGAACATGGACACACCAAGGTGTTGTGGCATTCCTGAACTAGAAGGTGGTATTATCCCTACTTCTGGATGACCTAGAACACAACAACAATGCCATGTGACTGTTGAACAAACTAGAACCTCAACATCAGGACATTGTTGCATTCCTCATCTAAAAGGTGGCAATATTCCTGGACTTTTGGATGACCTAGAACAACACGACAATGACCCACAACTATTGAACAACCTAGAACATCGCCCGACCAGGATGTTATGGAATTCCTCAACTAGAAGGCAATGATATTATTATTACGGAAACGTCTATACTGCTTTTCTCCAGTACAGACCCAAGGTGGCTCACATCATATTTAAAAATATACATACAAATAGTTAAAAACCGAAACCAAACCCCGACATTTGGATGACCTACAATGCCATGCAATCCTTCGACTGGGTGATATATCCATAGACTTTGGCATGCCCTAGAACACTACGACTCTCCATGACTGTTGGGCAACCTAGACCATCAACACACCATAACACTGTGGCATTCCT
Source organism: Anolis sagrei ordinatus (assembly GCF_025583915.1). NCBI lineage: Eukaryota > Metazoa > Chordata > Lepidosauria > Squamata > Anolidae > Anolis > Anolis sagrei. The sequence goes on from NW_026847771.1 coordinate 49,595,299, forward strand.
GAACTAAAAGGCAACACTATACAGCCTTACTGTTGGATGACCGAGACCATCACCATAGCAGAATGCCATGGCTAGGAGGCAATGCTATTCCCAGACCATGAATGCTGAATGACCTGAAACATCACCATATCATGACATCACAGTATTTCCTGAAGTAGATGTTATCCCCAGGCTTTTGAGATGACTGAGGGAGTCAGAACACAGCAATGCCTCATGACTGTTGAACAACCTAGAGCATCCCCCTACCAGGACGTTATGGTATTGCTGAACTAGATGGCGGCACCCAAACATCCTGTGATGGCTAAATGACCTAGAACATCATGACACCCAGTGTTGATTGGATAATCTAGAATGCATCATTGGCTAAATCAACTACAACATATAATTGGTCAGATTAACCTGAACACATTATTGTTGAAAAACTTAGAACACATTGCTGGTTGGATCAACTAGAACACATTTTTGTTGAACTACCTAGAACACATGGTTGGTCAGATTGCAAGGAACATATGGTTTGACTACAGTATTGAGTGGATGACCTAGAACACATATTCGCCTAGAACACATTTTTGGTTGCCTACAACACATTTTATTGAATTACCTAGGATACATCATTGGTTAGATGAACTAGAACACATCATAGGTTGGATTAACTGGAACACATTTTTGATTGGATCAACTAAAACACATTGTTTGTTAGATGACCTAATTCAGATTTTTTGTTGAATTACCTGGAATAGAATGTTAGTTGGATTGCCTAGAACATTCTTAACCCGATTGCCTAGAACACTTTCGTGATTGGATTGCCTTGAACACATTGTTGATTGGATTGTCTAGGACACCTTGTTGTTTTGACTACACAGAACACATTGCCGGTTGGATGACCTAGAATCTGCTGCCAGTTGGGCAGCCTGGAACCCGCCAGGGCATGGGCTTCCTGTCGGCTCTGTCCTTGCGCGACCTGGTCGCCGCAGGGATCCACGCCTTCCGGGACAGCGACACATTTGCCGTGGCAGCAACCACCGCGCTGGCTGCCCTGTTTGTGTGGTACTGCTACCGGGTTGGCCGCGAGCAGCAGCAGCGCGCTCGGGCCCGGAACCCAGTTGCAACCCGCCCTGATGCCCTTCCAGATGGTTCTGGGCCATTCTCGAACTCCCGGCTGTACCGGAACCTGCAGGAATATGCCAAGCGCTACTCATGGTCAGGGATGGGCCGCATCCACAAGGCCATCCGGAACAACCCAGCAGCGGCCTTCCGGAACACCCCATCAATCCAGAACCCAGGAGTGTTCTTCCTCCAGGACCTTCCCACTTCCCCGTACTTTCCCCGAGAAGCCCAGAAGCATGATGTTGAGCTGCTGGAGCGCAACTTCCAGACCATCCTGGCCGAGTTCGAGGGACTCCCCTATTTGAATGACAATGAATATTCGCATCCTCATTATAATAACCCACCCCCAGGGTGGAAGGTGAAGGCCACGCCCACCGGAGAGCACATAACTTTCGACCTGGTTTCCCGGGGGTTGGTTGTGGGGCGGAATTGCCGCCATTGCCCAAAGACGTACAGGTTGTATTATTATTATTGTTTTGGTTATTATATTGTTATTTATTTTATTTTATTTTATTTCATTATTATATTATGGTATTATATTATTATATTATAATTGATATTATTATATTAAATTTATACATTATTTTATTATTATTTTATTATTTCATATTTTATTATTATATTTTTATTATTGTTGTACTATATTTGTATTATGATATTTATACATTATTTTAATTTTTATATATAATACTTATGTATATTATATTAAATATATCTACATTACACATTTATATATAATATACTTATTTACTAATTTGTAAATATATATGTAATATTTCTATCTTATATCTTATTATATTTCCCTGTTATATACTATAATAGATATAATTTATTTGTAATATTTATTATATTATATTTAATATGTAGTTATTACTTATATTAATTATATATTTATTTTATTTCATATTTATTTAATATTATACATATGTAATATCTATATCTTATATTTTATATATTATGATATTTACCTATTTAATTTATTCATTTTTATATTCACTTATATTTAATTGTATTTTATTTATCTATATATGTGTATGTGTGTTTGTATTTATTATATTTACTTATTTTTTAATATTATTTTTATATTATTTTATTATATTTGTTATATTTATTGTATAAATAACATTTATTATATTTAATATATTTATTTGTCATATTTATTCAATATAATGATGATATAACCAGGTTGTTGTCGGGGCTGCGGACCTGCATGGCAACAGGGAACGTCTTTGGGAACGCCCGATTCAGCGTCCTCCGACCCGGAACCACAACTGAGGAGCGATACGGGCCCTCCAACATACGCCTACGCTGCCACCTGGGTAAGATTCACATTAACATATTGTTATTATTATATTATTTATGTATGTGTATGTATTATATTTACTATATTTATATGCCACTTGTATTGTGAGATATTATTAATAATAATAATAATAATACATTTTATTATATTTATTTGTATTATGTATGTATTATATTTACTGTAATTTGATTTAATTTTTATATATAATACTTATCTATATTATAATAAATATATCTACATTAGGCAAAGGTAAAGGTAGTCCCCTGACATTAAGTCCAGTCATGTCTGACTCTGGGGTGCGGTGCTCATCTCCATTTCTAAGCCGAAGAGCCAGCATTGTCCATAGACACCTCCAAGGTCATGTGGCCGGCATGACTGCATGGAGCGCCGTTACCTTCCCGCCGGAGCGGTACCTATTGATCTACTCACATTTGCATTTTCAAACTGCTAGGTTGGCAGAAGCTAGGGCTGACAGCGGAAGCTCACGCCGCTCCCTGGAATCGAACCTGCGACCTTTCGATCAACAAGCTCAGCAGCTCAGTGCTTTAACTCACTGAGCCACTGGGGGCTCCTATATCTACATTACACATTTATATATAATATATTTATTTACTAATTTGTAAATATATATGTACAAAAGCGGTGATCAGGCCCCTTCAGCCGAGGTTTTTCAGAGCTATTTTGCAGACAAGATCTCGCTACTTCACTGGGACCTCCCCACCACAATTGATACAGTGAGAGAACTTGAGACTCCGTGGCCACTTGCTGGGCCTGTCCTCGACCGGTTCATCCTGCCAGACACAGAGGCTGTCGATAGGCTCATAGCTGCAGCTAGACCGACCACTTGCTCCTTCGATCCGTCCCTCTTGGTTGGTGAAATCCTGCTTGGAGGGATTACGTGACCCTCTGTTGAAGATTATAAACAGCTCCCTTGAGCAAGGAGTTTTTCCAGAGGGTTTAAAAGAGGCGGTGGTCTCTCCCCTGCTGAAGAAACCAGACTTAGATCCCTTGGTTCCCTCCAGTTACCGCCCAGTTTCAAATCTCTCGTTCCTGGGCAAGGTGATGGAGAGGGCAGCAGCGGAGCAGTTGCAGCAATTCCTAGACGACACAGCTGGACTAGATCCCTTCCAGTCCGGCTTCCGTGCGGGGCACGGGACAGAGACTGTGCTGGTCTCCATCACAGATCACCACCGATGCCAGCTTGACCAGGGCGGGTCAGCGCTGCTTGTGTTATTGGATCTCACAGCAGCATTTGACACAGTCGACCACAATCTTTTGACCCACCGCCTTGCTGCTGTTGGAGTCAGGGGGACAGCTTTAAATTGGCTGTCCTCCTTTCTTCACAACCGTGGACAGCGAGTGGAGAGGGGAGGCCTGGTCTCTGAGAGGTCCCCTCTATCTTGTGGGTTCCTCAGGGGGCCATTCTCTCCCCTCTGTTGTTTAACATCTATATGCGACCCCTTGCTCAGCTGGTTCGAGGTTTTGGGCTTGAATGTTACCAGTACGCTGATGACACTCAGCTGGTGCTGAAGATGGAAGGCCGACCGGACTCTGTACCCGATTGTTTCCATCAGTGCCTCAAGGCTGTTACTGGATGGCTGCGTGCCAGCAGGTTGAGGGTGAATCCAGCAAAGACGGAGATCCTATGGCTGGGTTGACCGGGCAGTGGAGACATCCAGCTGCCTACCCTGGATGGCAAGGCGCTACGCCCGTCATCATTGGTAAAGAGTCTGGGAGTCCTTTTGGACCCTCTGCTGACGATGGAGGCCCAGGTCTCCGCTGTTAGCAGAACCGCTTTTTTTCATCTGCGGCAGGCTAGACGGCTGGCTCCTGACCTGTCCAGGGATGACCTAGCTACGGTGATCCAGGCCACGGTCATCTCAAGACTGGACTACTGTAACGCCCTCTACATTGGCCTTCCTCTGTCGGTGATCCGGAAGCTCAAGTTGGTACAAAATGCAGCTGCTCGGCTTCTTGCAGGAATTCCGATGAGATGCCACATAACACCAATCTTACTACAGCTGCATTGGTTACCAATTGAGCACCGGATCACTTTCAAAGTGATGATACTCACCTTTAAGGCCTTGCATGGTCTGGGGCCGATGTACCTGAGGGACCGCCTCACCCCCTACCAACCCCAGAGATCCCTCCGTTCTGAGGACCAAGATCTATTGGAAATTCCCAGTGTCAAGACCTTGCGTCTAACAGCAACCAGACGCAGAGCCTTCACAGCAGTGGCACCATCACTCTGGAATACTCTGCCACCTGAAGTCCGTGCCTTGCGGGACTTACCAGCTTTCCGCAGGGCATGTAAGACATACCTGTTTCGACAGGCTTTTAATGTTTGATATTGCTGTTTTTAAATTGTTTTAAATTGCTTTTAAATTGTGTTAGATTTTAGCCATTCTTGTAAGCCGCTCCGAGCCCCAGGGGAGTGGCGGCATATAAGTTCAAATAATAAATAAATTTAAAAAATAAAAGTTTGGCTTTAATGGAGTCAGTCTCAATGACTTTGTGTTCCTTTGCAGGTCTGAAGACTCCCAGTAATTGTGAACTGGTGGTTGGCGGGGAACCCCAATGTTGGGCTCAAGGGAGGTGCCTTCTCTTCGATGACTCTTTCTTGCATACCGCCAGACATGCAGGTATTATGTCATCACCATCATCATTATTACCGTAAAAATCGGCATATTAGACGACTTTCTAAGCCAAGAAAGTCATCTTAAAAGTGGGGGGGTCGTCTTGTGTGCCGGCTATAAGTTCCACCACTTGAGGATGCCGAGAGAGAGGGACGCGAGCAGCCATGAGAGGCCAAAGGGAGCCTGCTGGTCTGGCAGCTCAGCTGGCCAGCCCTCCCGGCAGACCTGCCGATCCTCCTCCTCCTCCCCCCTCGCCATCCCCAAGCAGCGCAGCAGCTGCCGCTCCTCCTCCTCCCCCTCCTCCTCCTGCAGGAAAAAGGGGCAGAAGAGGCTTCCCCCAAGCCTCCCATTCCCAGCCTCTTTCTCCCTCTCCTCTCCTCCCTCAAACAGTGCTACTCAAGGAGAGTCAAAACAAAGGCACCTCCGAGAAAGTCCTGCTGCAGAAACTTCTTCTTTCTCCCCTCTTTGGGGTTTCTTTCCTGTCTCTGTGCTCAGCTCCCTCTGAAAGAACAGCCGCTCCTAAGTTTTAAAAGTTTTAAATAGCCTGCAGAAGGAGGAAGAAAAAGGTCTCTTTCCCCCTTTTGGTTTTGTTTCTGCAGCCAAGAACGAGGCAGCCTTAAAGGGGAAGTCCCAGTGCAAGGGCCATCTATTCTTAAAGGGGAATCCCCCCCCCCAAATAACTGCCACAGATTCAGTGCCATGGAATCACAGGAGTTGTAGTTTTACAAGGTCCTTAGCCTTCCCTGTTTAAGAGAGCCAGTACCATACCAAACTACAAGTCCCAGTTTTCTATCAGATTGTTTTGAATTTCAACTCTCACAATTCCTAACAGCTACTGGCTGGGTTGCTGTGAGTTTTCCAGACTGTATAGCCATGTTCCAGAAGTGTCCTCTCCTGATGTTTTGCCCAGATCTATGCCAGGCATCCTTGGAGGTTGTGAGGTCTGTTGGAAACATGGCAAGTGGGGTTTATATATCTGTGGAAAGTCCAGGGTGGGAGAAAGAACTCTTGTCTGCTTGAGGCAAGTGGGAATGTTGCCATTGGCTACCTTGATTAGCAATGAATGGCCTTGCAGCTTCAAAGCCTGGCTGCTTCCTGCCTGGGGGAATCCTTTGTTGGGAGGTGTTAGTTGGTCCTGATTTTTTATTGTCTGGATTTCCCCTGCTTTTGAGTGTTGTTTTTTATTTACTGTCCTGATTTTAGAGGAGTTTTTTTTAAATACTGGTAGCCAGATTTTGTTCATTTTCATGGTTTCCTCCTTTCTGTTGAAATTGTCCACATGCTTCTTGTGGATTGCAATGGCTTCTCTGTGTAGTCTGACATGGTGGTTGTGAGACTGGTCCAGCATTTCTGTGTTCTCAAATACTGACTGTTAGGAATTGTAGGAGTTGAAGTCCAAAACACCTGGAGGGCTACAGGTGATTTAGATCTATCTCAAAAAGGGTATATTCATCAAACCCTTTGGGCATGACCTTGGAAATATCTGGCTGCAGTGCAAAATGTTCTCACGTGTTGGGTTTTGGAAGCTGCACAAGATGGCTTTATGACAACTTCTGTCCCCTCAGCTTACCACTAGCTGCTGCATTTCCCTCCCCTGGCTTATACTCGAGTCAATAAATTTTCCCAGTTTTTGGTCGTAAAATTAAGTGCCTCAGCTTATATTCGGGTCAGCTTATACTCGAGTATATATGGCAACTAGAACTGGATGGCCACCTGTTGGGGAGGCTTGCATTGTGTCTTCCTGCCTGGCAGGAGTGAGTGGGTTGGAATGGATGGCCATTGGAGTCCCAACTCTAGCGTTCTGTTGTTGTTGTTATTGTTAAGCAGAGTTGTATGGCCACCTGTTAGGAAGGCTTGCATTGTGTCTTCCTGCCTGGCAGGAATGGGGTTGGACTGAATGGTCATTGAGGTCCCTTCTATTATTGTTGTTGTTGTTATTGCTATTATTGTTGCTATTGCTATTATTAAGTAGAACAGGATGGCCATCTGTCGGGAGGGCTTGGACATGTGTTCCTGTCTGGCAGAATTAGGGTTAGACTGGATGGCCATTGGAGTCCCTTCCAATTCTAGATTTCCATTATTGTTGTTGTTGTTGGGGAAAGGACATTGGACCCGGCCCTGGTCTCACTCTAGGTAAGGTAAGGTAAAAATTTATAGAACTTTATTACGCTCCATGGACCCACAACTGTTAAATAAATAATAAACATACAGGAGTTTACAGGTGAGGTAAGGGTTTTCTCCTGACGTTAAGTCCAGTCGTGTCCGGCTCTGGGGGTTGGCGCTCATCTCCATTTCTAAGCCGAAGAGCTGGATACTGCTTTGATAGTCTTGGATTTGAAATCAAATCTGATGTTTTTATTTTTTATTTTTATTTGGTGTGCAATGGAAGAGGGGTGGTCTTATACGGCGAGTATATACCAAACTCTATATTTTAACTGGAAAAGTTGGGGGGTCGTCTTATATGCCCAGTCGTCTTATATGCCGGAATATACGGTATATTTAATATTTTGCATGTCGTTTTAATATATTATTATTATATTTTATAATGTTATACTCTAATGTAATATTACTATATCATATTATATTATTATATAGTATTATTATATTTAATATAATGCTGTTTTAATATTATTATTAATTTAATATTTTAAATGTTATTTTAATATATCATATTTTTATAATATACTACAATATTATATAATAATATATATTATGACATATTATATTTAATATTTTAAATGTATATATATATATGTGTGTGTGTGTGTTTTTATATTTTTATAATATATACTAATGTATTGTCGAAGGCTTTCATGGCTGGAATCACTAGGTTCTTGTGGGTTTTTTCGGGCTATAGGGCCATGTTCTAGAGGCATTTCTCCTGACGTTTTGCCTGCATCTATGGCAAGCATCCTCAGAGGTAGTGAGGATGCTTGCCATAGATGCAGGCGAAACGTCAGGAGAAATGCCTCTAGAACATGGCCCTATAGCCCAAAAAAACCCACAAGAACCTATATACTAATGATTATCTTTAATATTTGGAATGTAATTTGAATATAATAATATATTATTATTTAATATAAAGTTTTTATTATGAGATATTATTCTATTTAATATTTTAAATGTTTTTAAATATATTATTATATTTGTTTAATGTAGTATATTATTATATGGTACTACAATATTTTACTTTTATATATTATTTTATTTTATATATGTAATATATTTTATTAATTTAATATTTTAAAATACTAAATTATTATATATTATGTTACATTATTATATCACAATATTATATTATATTATATTATATTATATTATATTATATTATATTATATTATTCTAGGTCCTGTGGAAGAGGGCCCTCGTGTGGTCTTCCTGGTGGACTTGTGGCACCCCAACGTGGCCGCCGCTGAGAGGCAGGCCCTTGACTTCATCTTCGCTCCGGGACGGTGATGGTGATCATGAGGATGATGATCACAATGGCGGTGAAAGAACAAGGAGGAAAAACTGGAAGTCTCAACAAGGAGTCCTGGTGCAATTGCACAAGAGCCATCACATGAGGGTTTCCCGCCGTGTGAACATTTCCAGAAATACAACCTACCTGTCACTTTGCTGACAATGTGCGAGATAATGTCTTCACACGAGTGGACGTGGACACAATCACTCTTGTGCAAGATATTATTGTTATATTATTGTTAGAAGTGTGATAAGCAGCTTTGCACAAGTGCAACCAAAGTGTGAACCTCACTCTCTTATTTATTTATTTTTGGACCAGCGAGCTGCAATCATGTAAATAACACACTTGAGTCCCACTTGTGCAAATTATCCTGATTTCTTCCGGGGGGAAAAAACACCGTTTGCACAATCACTGTGCATGAGTTGGGGGGAAGAAACCCAGCCTTTTTTTGGCTGATAAGCTCCTTTGCACAGGTGTGCAATTGTGAACACACACATACACACCATTGTGATTTTTTCCTAATTGGGAAACTATTCTGTGATCTCACAAGTGAAACCGTATCAAACACGAGTGATGCGCAATCCGTGCAGAACGATTTTTATGTCAATCACTGCCTTTGCACAAAGCACACAAATTATTATTATTATTGTTATTATTTTGCTGTGTGAGACTTTTGTCAGTTTTGCACTTTTACATGACAGTGTGCACAATTGCAGTCGTGCAAATGTGCATACTCATAGTGCAAATTAGTGTTTGTAGAGTGGTGAGAATCCACCTTTTCCTGGCATTTTGCACTAGTGCTCCTCATGCGAAAATTCTCGCACGAGGGAAGAAAAAAAAGATATGTAATCGTATTTTGTGCACTTTTGTCCGTTTTTTCCTCGTGCGTTTTGTTCTGGAAATTTCTGAAAAGAGGGTCGTCTTTTGTCGTCGACGTCTTTGTTAATTAAGTATATATTTCTCACAAATAAAACAGGGATAAAAGACAGGTAATTAGTGACACTTGTGAACCGACCGAGGGGAAGATACAATTGTGATCTTTTCCTGTGAAATAAGCGTATTGTATTTTTTTAATAATATATTTATTATTATTTGAAAATTCAGTTTTATTGTTGTCTATGAGCCTCTTTTAGCCTAATATTATTTTGTCTATTTTATTATTACATGTTATAATATTATCACATTTTTTCATATATTTTTATTATTGTAAATAATATTATTATTCCAATCTGCCATTATTATTGTTGCTGTTATTTTCATGGTATATTATTACATTTTATTTTCCTATTAGAATTTTTTATTATTCTATTTTTATCATTTTCATAATATATTTTATTATAATATTTGATTAGTGTTGTATTATTTTTATTATTTTCACAGTATATTTTATAACTATTGTATTTTATTTTCATACTACAATTTATTATTATTTTTCTATTATTATTTTCATAATATATTTATTATAATATTTGATTAGTGTTGTATTATTTTTATTATTTTCACAGTATATTTTATAACTATTGTATTTTATTTTCATGCTACAATTTATTATTATTTTTCTATTATTATTTTCATAATATATTTTATTATAATATTTTGTTAGGATTGTATCTTGTTTCCATATTATAATCTATTACTATTATTCTATTGTTTATTTATTTTCATAATAAAATTATTTACAATATTTTATTAGTGTTGCATTTTATTCTCATATTACAATTTATTATTTTTATTATTATTATTATTATTTGCATAATATATTTTATTGTCATATTTTATTAATGTTGTATTTTATTTTCTATTAGAATTTATTATTCCTTTCTATTATTTTTATTATTTTCATACTATATTTCATTATCATATTTAATTAGCATTATATTTTATTATTATTTTTCTACTTTCTATTTGTTATTATTTTCCTAATATATTTATTATTATATTTTATTAGTATTGTATTTTATTTTCATATTACAATCTATTCTGTTTTTATTATATTTATTATTATATTATATTTTCAGATTATTTTTACTAAATCATTTATCTATATATCTATCTTATTTATCTATACACATAATACAAGTGGAAAATGTGTATGTGGTGGAGGTGTCCACTTACACAGACAGCCTCCAGCCTACAGAATAGACATCCCAGGGTTCCTTTCTCTCTTCAAATTTGCATGACCCCACCTACTGCCTCTCACTACATCCAGAGATATTACCAAATTTCCCAAAACAAACAATGCCATTCTCAAGTTACCCGGGCACCACTGGGTCCCCAAACTAGCATATAATAATAATAGTTTGAATGTATGTATTGTATGTATGTGTGTGGCAGCTTCCTGATTGGCTGCCACTTCCACAGGCCACTGTGACCCCCACGAATGACAGACCTGGACCAAACTTGGTACACATAACCCCCATGACCCACTTTACATCCTGGTGTAGTTTAGGAGAGGATGAACCATGGATGATGGGATTTCCAGTACTTTCAATCACTTCTGCTCCCATAGACCACTGTGACCCCCCATCAATGACGAATGAGGACCAAACTTGGCACACAGTACCCCCATGGCCTAATTTACATCCTGGTGTGGTTTGGGGGCAGATGGACCAAGGATGATGGGATTTGTAGTACCTTCACTCACTTCCAGAGATCACTGTGACTCCCATGAATGACAAGCCTGGACTATTTATTTTTATTTATTTAGCAGTTTTGTATACCGGTCTTCTCACCTCTGTTCAAGGGACTCAGGCCGGTTTCCAACATCAATATTACAGACAGTCATTAAAACATCATATTCTAAATCACACTAAAACATTAAAATAGCAAAATACAATCATATAATTACAGTGGTCAGTCGTCATCAAAAATCATTATTCGTCGTCATCCATCCATATCACAGGATCATGGCTCATTCGTCGAATGCCAATCCCCAAAGCCAAGTTTTCACCTGTTTCCTGAACGTTAAGATAGAAGGGGCAGTTCTGATCTCCAGTGGAAGGGAGTTCCAGAGTCGAGGGGCCACCACCGAGAAGGCCCTGTCTCTCGTCCCCACCAGCCGCGCCTGTGAGGCCGGTGGGATCGAGAGCAGGGCCCCTCCAGACGATCTTAGCAATCTTGATGGTTCATAGGGGAGGATACGTTCGGACAGGTAAATTGGGCCGGAGTCGTTTAGGGCTTTATAGGTTAAGACCAGCACTTTGAATTGTGCTCGGAAGCTGACTGGCAGCCAGTGGAGCTGGCGCAACAGAGGAGTAGTATGCTCCCTGTACCCCCCGCTCCCGTTAGTAACCTGGCTGTTGGACTAATTGAAGCTTCCGGGCAGTCTTCAGAGGCAACCCCACATAGAGAGCGTTGCAGTAGTCTATACGGGATGTAACCAGAGCGTGGACCACTGTGGCCAAGTCAGACTTCCCAAGGTACGGGCGCAGCTGGTGCACAAGTTTTAATTGTGCAAAGGCTCCCCTGGTCACCGCCGAAACCTGGGGTTCCAGGCTCAGCGATGAGTCCAGGATCACTCCCAAGCTGCGAACCTGTGCCTTCAGGGGGAGTGTAACTCCGTTCAGCACAGGCTGTAACCCTATGCCCTGTTCGGCCTTTCGACTGACCAGGAGTACCTCTGTCTTGTCTGGATTTAGTTTCAATTTGTTGCCCTCATCCAGTCCGTCACAGCGGCCAAGCACCGGTTCAGGACCTCGACAGCCTCCTTAGTAGCAGGTGGAAAGGAGTGACAGAGTTGGACATCATCTGCGTACAGATGACACCGCACCCCGAAACTCCGGATGATCTCTCCCAACGGCTTCATGTAGATGTTAAATAACATAGGGGACAGTACTGAACCCTGCGGGACTCCACAGTACAATGGCCGTGGGGTCGAGCAGGAGTCCCCTAGTGACACCTTCTGGGATCGCCCCATGAGAAAGGACTGGAGCCACTGCAAAGCAGTACCTCCAAGGCCCATTCCCACGAGGTGTCCCCAAAGGATACCATGGTCGACGGTATCGAAGGCCGATGAGAGGTCCAGCAGAACCAACAGGGACACACTCCCCCTGCGGTGAAGATCATCCACTAAGGCAACCAAGGCTGTCTCGGTACCATGCCCCGGCCTAAAGCCAGACTGCACCGGATCTAGACTAAACTTGGCACACAGACCCATTGTGGCCCACTTAATGTCCTGCTGTAGTTTGGGGGAGGATGGACCATGGATGATGGGATTTGCAGTACCTTCATCCAAAATACTCCTACAGACCACTGTGAAGACCATAAATGATGAAACTGGACCAGACTTGGCACACAGACCCCCCCCCATGACCCACTTTATATCCTAGTGAAGTTAAGTGGAGGATTGACCATAGTTGATTTGCAGTACTTTCACATGTTTTGGATCAGACTTCAAATGACCGCTGAATCCCCCGCTGAATTTGGACCAGGTCCAAATTTGACAGAGGCCCCATGACCCACTGTATGTCCTTGTGTGGTTTGAAGAAAGATGGAGTATGGATGATGGGACTTGCAAGTACCTTCGCTCACTTCCTGAGAACACTGCGACCCTCACCAATGACGGATCAGGACCAAACTTGGCACACAGAACCTCCATGATCAACTCTAAGTCTTGGTGTAGCTTGTGGAACAACGAACCATGGACGATGGGACATGAAGTATCTTCAGAGAGACTTTTAATAATAAGAAGAATCTTATATAAATAAAAATGCAATGTTCGTTTGCGGGATTAACATAACTCAAAAACCATTGGACGAATTGACACCAAATTTGGACACAATACACCTAACAATCCAACGAGTGTCCATCACCCCTAAACACACACACACACACACGAAACCCCAGCAACAAACTTAACCACCCCCCCAAAATACACAATATATACATATACACATACAGTCATATACTTATACACATGCACACATTCATACACACACAAATACACATATACATATATTCATGCACACATACATATATACATATACACATGCACACACATATACATATACAAATATGCATATGGACAAGCACACACATATACACAATATGCATGTACACATATAAACATATTCTCCAGCAAAGGATCACCGCCTTGTCGGGGCGCTGGAACTTGAGCACCTCAATGATGTCATGAGCGAAACCGTGAAGGGCCACCCAAGACGGGACGGTTGTGGCAGAGAGGTCAGACCAAGCGTGATCCCTGGGGAAGGCAATGGCAAACCACTCCAGTATCCTTGCCAAGAAAACTAAATGGACCAGTACAACCAGAGATATTTCGGTATGCCATTGGAAGATGGGACTCCCAGGTCGGAAGATGGCCAAAATGCTACTGGGGAGGAGCAGAGGATAAGTTCAACTAGCCCCAGATGTGATGACGCAGCTAGCTCAAAGCCGAAAGGAAGGCTAGCGGCCGACGGTACTGGAGGTGAACGACGAATCCGATGCTCTAAAGATCAACACACCATAGGAACCTGGAATGTACGATCTATGAGCCAGGGCAAATTGGATGTTGTTATTGGCGAGATGTCAAGACTAAAGATAGACATTCTGGGGGTCAGCGAACTGAAATGGACTGGAATGGGCCACTTCACATCAGATGACCACCAGATCTACTACTGCGGACAAGAGGAACATCGAAGAAATGGAGTAGCCTTCATAATTAATAAAAATTCGCTAAAGCGGTGCTTGGATACAACCCAAAAAATGACAGAATGATCTCAATTCGAGTGCAAGGAAAGCCTTTCAACATTACAGTGATCCAAATATACGCCCCAACCACAGCTGCTGAAGAAGCAGAAGTAGATCATTTCTATGAGGATCTGCAGGACCTACTGGATAATACACCAAAAAGAGACATTATTTTCATTACAGGAGACTGGAATGCCAAGGTGGGAAGTCAAATGACAACAGCGATCACAGGCAAGCATGGTCTGGGAGAACAAAATGAAGCGGGACGCAGGCTGATAGAATTTTGCCAGGAAAACTCGCTGTGTATAACGAATACTCTCTTCCAACAACCTAAAAGACGGCTTTACACATGGACCTCACCAGATGGTCAACACCGAAATCAGATTGACTACATCCTTTGCAGCCAAAGGTGGCGGACATCCATCCAGTCGGTGAAAACAAGACCTGGGGCTGACTGTAGCTCAGATCACGAACTTCTTATTGCCCAATTTAGAATAAAACTAAAGAGATCAGGGAAAATACACAGACCAGTTAGATATGATCTCACTAACATTCCTAGCGAATATACAGTGGAAGTGAAAAACAGATTTGAAGGACTAGATTTAGTAAACAGAGTCCCAGAAGAACTATGGACAGAAGTCCGAGACATTGTTCAGGAGGCGGCAACAAAGTACGTCCCAAAGAAAAAGAAAACCAAGAAGGCAAAATGGTTGTCTGCTGAGACACTGGAAGTAGCCCAAGAAAGGAGGAAAGCAAAAGGAAACAGGGATAAGGGGAGATATGCCCAGTTAAATGCGCAATTCCAGAGGTTAGCCAGAAGAGATAAGGAACTATTTTTAAATGAGCAATGCATGGAAGTGGAAGAAGACAACAGAATAGGAAGGACAAGAGACCTCTTCCAGAAAATTAGAAACATTGGAGGTAAATTTCAGGCAAAAATTGGTATGATAAGAAACAAAGATGGCAGGGACCTAACAGAAGCTGAAGAGATCAAGAGGAAGGTGGCGAGACTATACAGAAGATCTGTATAGGAAGGATAATAATATTGAGGATAGTTTTGACGGTGTGGTGAATGAATTAGAACCAGACATCCTGAGGAGTGAGGTTGAATGGGCCTTAAGAACCATTGCTAACAACAAGGCAGCAGGAGACGACGGGATCCCAGCTGAACTGTTTAAAATCTTAAAAGATGATGCTGTCAAGGTGATGCATGCCATTTGCCAGCAAATATGGAAAACACAAGAATGGCCATCAGACTGGAAAAAATCAACTTATATCCCCATACCAAAAAAGGGAAATGCGAAAGACTGCTCAAACTTCCGTACATTGGCCCTTATTTCTCATGCCAGTAAGGTAATGCTCAAGATCCTGCAAGGAAGACTCCAGCAATACATGGAGCGAGAGTTGCCAGATGTTCAAGCTGGGTTTAGAAAAGGCAGAGGAACGAGAGACCAGATTGCCAATATCCGCTGGATAATGGAGAAAGGCAGGGAGTTTCAGAAAAACATCTACTTCTGCTTCATTGACTATTCTAAAGCCTTTGACTGTGTGGATCATAATAAATTGTGGCAAGTTCTTAGTGGGATGGGCATCCCAAGCCACCTTGTCTCTCTCCTGAGGAATCTGTACAAGGACCATGTAGCAACAGTCAGAACTGACCATGGAACAACAGACTGGTTCAAGATTGGGAAAGGCGTATGGCAAGGCTGCATCCTCTCACCCAACCTTTTTAACTTGTATGCAGAACACATCATGCGATGTGCGGGGCTGGATGAATGCAAAGCTGGGGTTAAAATTGCTGGAAGAAACATTAACAACCTCAGATATGCAGATGACACCACTCTGATGGCCGAAAGCGAGGAGGAGCTGAGGAGCCTTCTAATCAAGGTGAAAGAAGAAAGCGCAAAAGCCAGGTTGCAGCTAAACGTCAAAAAAACCAAGATTATGGCAACAAGAATGATTGACAACTGGAAAATAGAGGGAGAAACCGTGGAGGCCGTGACAGACTTTGTATTTCTAGGTGCAAAGATTACTGCAGATGCAGACTGCCGCCAGGAAATCAGGAGATGATTACTTCTTGGGAGGAGAGCAAGGACCAATCTCGATAAAATAGTGAAGAGTAGAGACATCAGACTGGCAACAAAGATCCGCCCAGTCAAAGCCATGGTATTCCCTGTAGTAACCTACGGATGTGAGAGCTGGACCTTAGGGAAGGCTGAGCGAAGGAAGATATGCTTTGAGCTGTGGTGTTGGAGGAAAGTTCTGAGAGTGCCTTGGACTGCGAGAAGATCCAACCAGTCCATCCTCCAGGAAATAAAGCCCGACTGCTCACTGGAGGGAAAGATACTAGAGACAAAGTTGAAGTACTTTGGCCACATCATGAGGAGACAGGAAAGCCTAGAGAAAACAATGATGCTGGGGAAAGTGGAAGGCAAAAGGAAGAGGGGCCGACCAAGGGCAAGATGGATGGATGGCATCCTTGAAGTGACTGGACTGACCTTGAAGGAGCTGGGGTGGTGACGGCCGACAGGGAGCTCTGGCGTGGGCTGGTCCATGAGGTCACGAAGAGTTGGAGACGACTGAACGAACAACAACAACAACATATAAACATACTAATCTATATAAATAAAAATGTAATGTTCATTTGTGGTATTCACAGAACTCAAAAACCAGCGGGCAGATTGACACAAAATTTGGACAGCATACACCTAACAACCCAATGTATGTCCTTCAGTCAAAAATGTTTGATTTTGTCATTTGGGAGTTGTAGTGCTTGGGATTTATAGTTCACCTACAATCAAAGAGCATTCTGAACTCCACCAATGGAATTGATGGAATTGAACCAAAGGACTCCCATGACCAACAGAAAACACTAGAAGGGTTTGGTGGGCATTGACCTTGAGTTTTGAAGTTGTAGTACATCTACATCCAGAGAGAACTTTGGACTCAAACAATGAAGGATCTGGACCAAACTTGGCACGAATATTCCATATGCCCAACTAGGAACACAGATGGAGCTTGGGGGAAATAGACCTTGACATTTGGGAGTTGTACTTACTGGGATTTATAGTTTCCTACAATCAAAGAGCATTCTGAAGCCCATGAACGACAGAATTAGGGCAAACTTCCCACACAGAACCCTTATGACCAGTACAAAATATTTAAGGCCATCCAGTCCAACTCCCTTCACCAGGGCAAGAAAACATAATCAAATACTGTTTACCCACAAGCATAAAGAAATTACATATATTAGAAACCAACACTTTCTCATTACTTTATTTTCCAGATCACCAGACTGGGCCACAGCAACGCGTGGCAGGGACACAAATATATACACACACATATACACCCACAAACACACATATATGCACAAATATATACATGCACACAAAACCCATATACACAGACTGGGCCACAGCCACGCGTGACAGGGGTTGGCTAGTAATAAATATATAATATAATCATACAATAATAAATATAATCATAAATAAATAATAAATAAAATAAACTAATATAATCTATATAAATAAAAATGTAACATTCGTTTGTGGGATTAACAGAACTCAAAACCCAATGGACGAATTGGCACCAAATTTGGACACAAGACACCTAACAACCGAATGTATGTCCTTCACTCAAAAAAAATGATTTTGTCATTTGGGAGTTGTAGTTGCTGGGATTTATAGTTCACCTACAATCAAAGAGCAATCTGAACCCCACCAACGATGGAATTGAACCAAACTTGGCACACAGTTCTCCCGTGACCAACAGAAAATACTGGAAGGGTTTGGTGGGCAGTGTCCTTTGGTTTTGGAGTTGTAGTTCACCTACATCCAGAGATCACTGTGGACTCAAACAATGATGGGTCCGGACCAAACTCTACATGAATACCCAAGATGCCCAAATGTGAACACTGGTGGAGTTTGGGGAAAATAGAATCTTGACATTTGGGAGTTGTAGTTGCTGGGATTTGTAGTTCACCTACTATCAAAGAGCTTTCTGAACCCCACCAACGATGGAATTGAACCAAACTTGGCACACAGAACTCCCGTGACCAACAGAAAATACTGGAAGTCCTTTGGTTTTGGAGTTGTAGTTCACCTACATCCAGAGAGCACTGTGGACTCAAACAATGATGGGTCTGGACCAAACTCCACACGAATACTTAATATGCCCAAATGTGAACACTGGTAGAGTTTGGGGAAAATAGAATCTTGACATTTGGGAGTTGTAGTTGCTGGGATTTGTAGTTCACCTACAATCACAGAGCATTCTGAACCCCACCGACGTTAGAATTGGGCCAAACCTCCCACACAGAACCCCCATGTGAGCCAAAGCAACGCATGGCAGGGGACGGCTAGTAATAAATATAATAAATATTTCTCTGTGGCCTTTGTTGCTGCAGCGCAATAGAAACAAGAGCCTTATTATAATAATAATATTTTATTGATGGATGAATAGATGGGTGGGTGGGTTGGTTTTCAGAGGAGATTGAATCCATGCTTGAGGAGCTTCTGCTTGGCTTTTCCAGGCAAAAGGAAGAGGGCATCCTTGGTGTCTGGACCGCCGAAAGAGGATGCTGGAGGAGGAGGGGACAGATGGGGGCCAGCGGCAGGGAAGTAATAGGCTTCCTGTAGCAAGAGGGGCCCGCGCAGTGCATAGAGAGAACAGGCACATGAAGAACCACCACTCCTGAAGAGGAGAAAGGGAATCAGAGAATAATATCACATACATAGTATAATAATAATAATAATAATAATAATAATAATAATAATAATAATATAATGTATACACATAACAGTGAAAATGTGTATGTGGCGGAGGTGTCCACTTACGGCCAGGGTGGTCCATGCCTTAGTCACCTCCAGATTGGACTACTGTAATGCAGTCTACATGGGGCTGCCCTTGAAAACGGCCCAGAAATTTCAATTGGTTCAACAGGCAGAGGGGAAGCATGACTTCCCTGGATCTAGACACTATGCTCCTATTGATGCAGGCCAAAATCCCATTGGTTTTTTTTGCCACCACATCACATTGCTGGCTCATGTTTAACTTGTTGTCCACGAGGACTCCAAGATCTTTTTCACACGTACTGCTCTCGAGCCAGGCGTCACCCATTCTGTATCTTTGCATTTCGTTTTTGCTGCCAAAGTGGAGTATCTTGCATTTGCAATATAATATAATATAATAATAGAAATATAATACTAATATAATAATATAAAATAATAAATGCAACAATGACCTCAAAATAAGAGGACTGGACTTAATAAAAATATAATAAGAAATATATAACAATAATAATATAATAAAATGTAATAATAATAATAATAATAATAATAATAATAACTTTATTTTTGTATGCCGCCTCCATCTGGGGACGAGCCTGATCAACATCAACTTAGTTAAAATATAACACGTTAAAATACATTTACAACAGCATAAAACAGAATAAAACAACATTATAACAAAATATAAGAGCAATCAATAACCAATGAATCTGCAATAATGATCAAATTCTGGGCACGGGTGAGTGGGCTGGTGCAAATTAATTATGAGGATAGGACTGATGGATAAAGTGCATATGCGGTCGCCTCCCAGCTCCAGGGTTTTCTAGATGACATCAACCACCTAGATCAGTCACAGTCTGGCTTCAGGCCTGGCCACGGCACCGAGACGGCCTTGGTGGATGACCTCCGTAGAGAGCTGGACGGGGGAGTGTGACCCTGTTGGTTCTCTTGGACATCTCAGTGGCTTTCGATACCATCGATCATGGTATCCTTCTGGGACGGCTCTCTGGGATGGGTCTCGGGGGCACGGTTTTGTCGTGGCTCCGGTCCTTCCTGGAGGGGCAATCCCAGATGGTGAAGCTGGGAGACGCCTGCTCGGACCCCTGGCCTTTGACCTGTGGGCTCCCACAAGGCTCTATTTTGTCTCCCATGCTTTTTAACATCTACATGAAACCGCTGGGAGAGGTCATCCGGAGTTTTGGAGTTGGTTGCCATCTCTATGCAGATGACACACAACTCTATTACTCATTTCCACCAAACTCCAAGGAGGCCTCTCAGGTGCCGGACGAGGGCCTGGCTGCTGTGTCTATCTGGATGAGGAGGAACAAGCTGAAGATCAATCCCGACAAGACAGAGGTCCTCCTGGTCGATCGTAAACCAGATCGGGGTATAGGGTGGCAACCTGTGTTGGACGGGGTTACACTCCCCCTGAAGCCACAGGTCCGCAGTTTGGGAGTCCTCTTGGATTCATCACTTACGCTTGAGGCTCAGGCATCGGCGGTGTCTGGGAGGGCTTTTGCACAATTGAGACTCGTGCGCCAACTGCAACCGTACCTCGCTAAGGCTGATCTGGCCAGGGTGGTCCATGCCTTGGTCACCTCTAGATTGGACTACTGTTATGCGCTCTACGTGGGGCTGCCCTTGAAAATGGCTCAGAAATTCCAACTGGTCCAACGGGCGGCGGCCAGGATGTTAACTGGTGCTCCTTACAGAGAGAGGTCAACCCTCCTGTTCAAGGAGCTCCCTTGGCTGCCGTTTATTTTCCGAACCCAATTCAAGGGGCAGGTGCTTACCTACAAAGCCCTAAACGGTTTGGGACCAGCCTACCTGCATGACCGCATCTCCGTTTATAAACCCACACATTCCCTTCGCTCATTCGGAGAGACCCTGCTCGTGATTCCACCTGTGTCGCAGGCGCGTTTGGTGGGGACGCGGGACAGGGCCTTTTCTGTGGTGGCCCCCCGACTTTGGAACACCCTCCCCAAAGACATCAGACAAGCCCCTACGTTGGCAGTCTTTAGGAAGAGCTTGAAGACCTGGCTGTTCCGATGTGCCTTTCCAGAATAGGAAAACTCCAGCAATATGTCCCAGAAGCATTTTATTAGAGTTTTAAGATTGCCTGCATACTGCTCTTACCCTAAATTCCGACATACCACCTGTCACACCCAGCACTTTTTTAATATGTACCCATCACATTTGGCCCGGCCCTAGTTTTATTGTGTTATGGTGTATTGTTTTGTGTTGTTTTGTTATTGCTTTAATGTTTTGATTTGCTTTAAGTTGTGTATTTGTTATGCTGTTGTTGTGTTGAGGCCTTGGCCTTTGTAAGCCGCATCGAGTCCTTCGGAAGATGCTAGCGGGGTACAAATAAAGTTAATAATAAATAAATAAATAAATAAATAAGTCACTTGGCAGCAGCATGCATAGAGGGCAATGTAAGATAGAGCATTATAACTTTGGGTACAGAAGAAGAGTTAGGTGCGAGGGTAAGATTTTTAGGTCTTAGCTGGGGCCAAACTATCTGGGGAATTGTCTAGTCAAAATATATAATAATAAATATAATAATGACCTGACAGAGATTTCAGAAGCAGAGGGTATTTGTTCGAAAGTGTCATGGATGCGACTGGCAGCGCGCAGGAACAGGTGGTCCCAAGGCAGGAAGTTGCCTGGAAAAGAACAGGAAATAGTTAACTTTTACCTCAAGTGAACCCTGACCCAACCTCCCCCTCAAAGGACCTCGTAACTCTGACCATGATAATCATATACCTGAATACGATAATAATAATAATAATAAAGTAATAATAATAATATTATAATAATAATATAATAATAATAGGTTGATATATACCAAAATAATACAATATAGGAAAACAATCCTTTTTTATTGATGAAAGATGAATACAAAATAGAGGGGAAAATGCAAAGGTAAAAAGCTACAGTTTTTTGGTTTTTTTTGTCGTGTCAGGAGCGACTTGAGAAACTGCAAGTCGCTTCTGGTGTGAGAGAATTCGCCGTCTGCAAGGACGTTGCCCAGGGGACGCCTGGATGATTTGATGTTTTTATCATCCTTTTTGGGAGGCTTCTCTCATGTCCCCGCATGAGGAGCTGGAGCTGATAGAGGGAGCTCATCCGCCTCTCCCTGGATTCGAACCTGCGACCTGTCGATCTTCAGTCCTGCCGGCACAGGGGTTTAACCCACTGCGCCACCTGGGGCTCCTAAAAGCTACAGTAAAAATCAGCAACAAGAAATGTCCATAAACAAGATCATGAAACCCACAGCTAAACTGCTGAATCCTGGAACCTGTTAGCAAATCACTAACCATACTTAGGGAAACTAGAAAACCTCCGAGGAACAAGGCTACTTGAATCAGGAGACCTGCAAACGCTGACACATGAATCTGGAACGATGCCTGGTCTGAAGCTGGATTCAGAACAGGCATATTTAAGGCCAAGAAATCTATTGCGAGACACGCCTGAAGATTCTGTTTGGATTTCTTTCAATCTGGCTGACCTGCGTAAACACTGGGCTTCTCCCCGACTCTGCCAAATCTGCCCCTGCCTATCCTTATTAGGCAGGCCAGGTGCCTGATTCTCTGGAGAGCTAAAACTGGGAGGAAAAGGGAGTGAACTGTCTCTGCTTGGTTCGGAATGTATGTTCTCATGGGAATCTTGACTTTCGCTTTCCAAGGCTGTAGGATTTTCACTACTCAAACCATCATCATCTAAATTGGCCTCAGCATTCACATTGACATCTACATGGGCATCAGGAAATACAATCAGAGAGTCAGGTTCAAGTTCACACACAGGCTGAACCCCAACAATATATATATATATAATTAAAATATAATATTCTCTCTCTCTCTCTCTCTCTCTATATATATATATAATAAGATAGGGACTCCATGAATGTTGGTTCAGTGTGACCATTGACCCCTCCCATGACCCTTGATCTCTGAACTCACTAGTGAGGATCCTCTGCGTGGAGTCAAAATGGCCGAAGGTGTAGGAGGGGGTGGTCTTGGCATGGGGGCGGCCATCTTGGATTTGGGTCTCACGCAAATGGACCTCCAGCCCATTCAAGGATGCCAAGCTGCTCTGGAACTGAGCACATTCATTACCATTATATATTCATATCATTATTATTATTATTATTATTATTATTATTATTATTATACTCTATTGTTATATTATATTTATATTTTACATTGTTATTATTTTATATTATTTATTTATTTATTTATAATATTATTTTTCATTATTATTTCTATTATTATTTTCTATTATTATTAGTATTTTCCATTATTATGATATTAATATCATTATTATTTTCTATTATTATTGTTATTATTTGTACACACCACGCCTTCAGGGTCTTTGAAAGCTTCTTCGGCCAAAAGGCAAAGGGTCACACTCCGGACGCAATGGACATACAAGGTCATTCGCTCCAAGGAAGAGGAAGAAGGGTCACTTCCAGGGCTAAGGTCATCTTCGGCAAAAGGGGAGGAACCCTCGGCATTGACCTCTTGAACTCTGTAGAAGAGAAGACACAGAGGACATACTTTATTATTATTATTATTATTATTCTATCAATAATATATTATATTATTATATTGTATTATATTATTCTATCAATAATATATTACTATACAATATGATTATTATATTATTATATTCTATTCTATTCTTTTATGAAATTATAATTCTTATATTATTATATATTATTATATTTTATATCATTATCAATTGTAATATTATACAATATAATACAATATAATAATGTAATAATGTAATTATTAGGTTCTTGTGGGTTTTTTCGGGCTATAGAGCCATGTTCTAGAGGCATTTCTCCTGACGTTTCGCCTGCATCTATGGCAAGCATCCTCAGAGGTGTGAGGTCTGTTGGAAGTAGGAAAAATGGGTTTATATATCTGTGGAATGGCTGGGGTGGGGCAAGGAGCTCTTCCCTGCTGCAGTTAGGTGTGAATGTTAGCTGATCACCTTCATTAGCATTTGAAGGCCTGCCTAAGCCTGGGAAATCTGTTGCTGGGAGGTGTTAATCTGTGCCTGGTTTTTTCCTCTCTGTTGTTTAGCTGTTATAATTTTAGAGTTTTTTAATACTGGTAGCCAGATTTTGTTCATTTTCATGGTCTCTTCCTTTCTGTTGAAATTGTCCACATGCTTGTGGATTTCAATGGCTTCTCTGTGTAGTCTGACATGGTGGTTGTTGGTATGGTCCAGCATTTCTGTGCTCTCAAATAATATGCTGTGTCCAGGCTGGTTCATCAGGTGCTCTGCTATGTAATAATAACATAATAAGTTAATAATAATAATAACATAATAGCTATGTTCTTATATTATAATTATATTATTATCCTTATTGTGTCATTATATAATATAATAATATACATTATAATGTAATTATTATATTAGAATATAATATAATTAAATAATTATTATATTACTAGCTTGGGGACCCGGCAGTGCTCGGATTGTTTGGGAAGGTCATTGTTTGTCTGTCCTTCAAGTTTCATCTACATAGAATGTCAGCTGGGTTCAGTGGGCGTGGGTGAATTACAACTCCCATATTGAAGTCACATCATCCATGGTTCATCCTCCTCCAAACACCAAGATTTAGAGTCGGTCATGGTGGCTCTGTGTGCCAAGTTTGGTCTTGATCAGATATTGGTGAGGGTCGCAGTGGTCTCAGGGAGTAAAGGTACTACAAGTCCCATCATCCATGATCCATTGTCCCACAAACCACATCAGGCTATAGAGTGGGTCATGAGGGCTCTGTATGCCAAGTTCGATTTTGATCGGCCATTGCTGTGGGTTGAAATGGTCTCAAGAAGTGAGTGAAAAAACTGCAATTCCCATCATCCATGGTCCAAAGTCTTCCAAACCACACCAGTATGTAGAGTGGGTTATGGGGGCTGCCAAGTTCGATCTTGATCCGTCATTGTTGAGGGTCGCAGTGGTCTCAGGAAGTGGGTGAAGGTACTGCAAGTCCCATCATTCGTGGTCTGTCCTCCTTGAAACTGCACCACAATACAGAGTGGGTCATGGGAGCTCTGTGTGCCAAGTTTAGTCTTCATTGTCTGAGGGTCGCAGTGGCCTCAGAAAGTGACTGAAGGTACGGCCAAGTTTGGTCCAGATCCGTTAATCGTGGGGGTCACAGTGGCCTATGGAAGTGGTAGTCAATCAGAAAGTTACCACATACACACACCACATTACTATATTATTGCATAATACTATTATTATATTGTATTATATTTTTATATTATTACAAACACGGAAAATAAAATAAAATATATGGTAATAAATATAAAGGAATACACTATAACATGAGTAAACATAAAATAAATTAGCAATAAAATAATATAAACTATATAAATAATATCAGTATGAGGTAACTTCCTGCCTCACCCGGAAGTCCATTCGAGGGGGAAGTCGCGGAGGGAGGCCACTTCCTGTTTGGAGAGGAAAACAGGAAGCATCTGGACACCTGGAGGCAACTGACCTAGGAAAAGGTTATAATAATTATCCGTGAATATATTATGCTAATTTAATGCTAATTTTAATGATAATTTTATGCTAATTTGCTCACCTTCCTGTATTTCCGCTTCCTGGATCATGACCTTTGCGGTGAGGTCAGGAGGAAGTTGAGTGCTGACGACCCTGGAAGAAATAATAAAATCAAGTCTTATTACAAATATTTATAAAATATTATTATTTTATTGTGATTTATTTCTGCAATTTAATATATTTCCTTTATAAAAATATAATAATATTGAAAAATAGACTTTACATAATATTATTTTATTGTGATTTATTTCTGCAATTTAATATTTTTCCTTTATAAAAATAAAATAATATTATGTAAAGTCTATTTTTCAATAGTAAAATATTATTAATTATTACTGTGATACAATTATAATATTAATATTAATAATATAAAACAATATATAATATAAAATAATATAAGTAAAATATATAATTGTGTAATATCTATATAAATAAAAATGTAATGTTCGTTTGTGGGATTAACAGAACTCAAAAACCACTGGACGAATTGACACCAAATTTGGACACAAGACACCTAACAACCCAATGTATGTTCTTCACTCAAAAAAAATTGATTTTGTCATTTGGGAGTTGTAGTTGCTGGGATTTATAGTTCACCTACAATCAAAGAGCATTCTGAACCCCACCAATGATGAAATTGAACCAAACGTGGCACACAGGACTCTCACGACCAAGAGAAAATACTGGAAGGGTTTGGTGGGCATTGACCTTGAGTTTGGGAGTTGTAGTTCACCTACATCCAGAGAGCACTGTGGACTCAAACAATGATGGATCTGGACCAAACTCCACATGAATACTCAATATGCCCAAATGTGAACACTGGTGGAGTTTGGGGAAAATAGACCTTGACATTTGGGAGTTGTAGTTGCTGGGATTTATAATTCACCTATAATCAAAGAGCATTCTGAACCCCACCAACGATGGAATTGAACCAAACTTGGCACACAGTTCTCCCATGACCAACAGAAAATACTGAAAGGGTTTGGTGGGCATTGACCTTGAGTTTGGGAGTTTGGGAGTTGTAGTTCACCTACATCCAGAGAGCACTGTGGACTCAAACAATAATGGACCTGGACCACATTCCACATGAATACTCAATATGCCCAAATGTGAACACTGGTGGAGTTGGGGGAAAATAGAATCTTGACATCTGGGAGTTGTAGTTGCTGGGATTTATAGTTCAAAGAGCATTCTGAACCCCACCAATGATAGAACTGGGCCAAACCTCCCACACAAAACCCCCATGTGGGCCACAGCAACGTGTGGCAGGGGACAGCTAGTATAAAATATAATAGTATATCTATACACATAATAAAAGTGAAAATCTGTATGTGTTTATGTGGCACAGGTGTCCATTTACAGAGACAGCCTCCACAAACAGCTTCAACTCCGAGGGCTGAGGAGCCACTAAGAACATTGCAGGTTATGGTGAGCACTGCATCCCAGTGTTCCTTTCTCTCTCCGTTGGTGTGGAATTTGCACAAACCCGCCCACTGCTTCTCCCTTAACCCTTTCTTACGCTATTGATCAGCAATTGAACATACTAGAGAGGATTGGGAGACTGACTCAACAGGATGGAAGTTGTAGTTCACCCTGCATCAAGACAGCACTGTGACCCCCACTGACAACAGACCTGGACCATATTTGGCACACAGAACCCCCATAACCAGGTTTGGGTGGAATTGACCTTCATTTAGAGTTGTCATTCACCTACATCAGTGTTTCTCAACCTGGGGGTCGGGACCCCTGCGGGGGTCGCAAGGGGGTGTCAGAGGGGTCACCAAAGACCATAAGAAAACAAGTATTTTCTGATGCTCATGGGGATTCCATGTGGGAAGTTTGAGCCAATTCTATCATTGGTGGAGTTCAGAATATTCTTTGATTGTAATGAACTATAAATCCCAGCAACGACAACTCCCAAATGTCAAGGTCTATTCTCCCCAAACTCCACCAGTGTTCACATTTGGGCATATTGCGTATTTGTGCCAAGTTTGGTCCAGATCCACCATTGCATGAGTCCACAGTGCTCTCTGGATATAGGTGAACTACAACTCCCAAACTCAAGGTCAATGCCCATCAAACCCTTCCAGTGTTTTCCATTGGTCATGGGAGCCACATTTGGTTCAAATCCATCGCTGGTGGAGTTCAGAATGCTCTTTGATTATAAGTGAACTATAAATCCCAGCAACTACAACTCCCAAATTACAAAATCAGTCGTCTCCCAACCCCACTAGTATTCACATTTGGGTGTATTGGGTATTTGTGCCCAGTTTGGTCCAGTGAATGAAAATACGTCTTGCATATTGTTGTTGTTGTTTACATTTACATTATTTACATTATGATTTATAACAGTAGGAAAATGACTGTTATGAAGTAGCAACGAAAACAATGTCATGGTTGGGGGTCACCACCACATGAGGGATTGTATTAAGGGGTCATTAGGGTTGAGAACCACTGTATTAAGGGGTCGCGGCATTAGGAAGGTGGAGAACCACTGACCTACATTGTGTACCTAACCAATGATGGATCTGGACCACACTCGCCATGGATGACGGGATTTACAGTATCTTCACTCACTTCCAGAAACCACTGCGACCCCCACAAGTAACGGACCTGGATCACACTTGGCACACAAAACCCCCACGACTAACTGAACACTACTAGAGGGGTTTGGGGGGAAATGACCCACCATGGTGGGTGTTCACCCTGAAGCCAAAGACTACACGGAACCCATCGATGATTTATGTAGAGAACCCAACATGACAGACTTTAAGCACTGGTGGAGTTTCAGGAGGTTAACCTGGCATGATGTGAATTGTAGTTCACTCGCAACCTTATGCATATTGTAAAATAAAAATGACTTTTTCAAATAACCCGGGCAATGCTGGGGACCCAATATATTATAAATATATAAAATATATAATTATATAATAATTATATATTATTATATTGTATAATAATATACAATAAATAATATGATAAAATGGTATTATAATAATATATAATTAAAATATACAATGGTGTAAGATATGAAATATATAAGATAATATTATAAATATATAAAATATATCATTTTATAATAATAATATACCATATATAATAATCTATATATATATAAAAATGCTCTGTGCATAATGAGTACCTTAAAAACAAAAGAACCAATGAACGAAATCACACCAAATTTGGCAACAAAACGTCTCCCAACACAAGGAGTGACCATCACTCAAAAAATTATGATTTTGTCATTTGGGAGTTGTAGTTGCTAGGATTTATAATTCACCTACAATCAAAGAGCATTCTGAACTCCACCAATGATGGAATTGGGCCAAACTTAGCACACAGGGCTCCCATGACCAACAGAAAAAACTGGAAGGGTTTGGTGGACATTGACCTTGAGTTTGGGAATTGTAGTTCGCCCACATCCAGAGAGCACTGTGGACTCAAACAATGATGGATCTGGACCAAACTTGGCACAAGCACTCAATATGCTCAAATATGAACACAGATGGAGTTTGGGGGAAATAGACCTTGACATTTGGGAGTTGTAGTCACTGGGATTCACAGTTCATCTACAATCAAAGAGCATTCTGAACTCCACCACTGATGGAATGGAACCAAACTTGGCACACAGAACTCCCATGACCAACAGAAAATAATAGCAGCGTTTGGTGGGCATTGACCTTGAGTTTGGCAGTTGTAGTTCACCTACATTCAGAGAGCACTGTGGACTCAAACAATGATGGATCTGGACCAAACTTGGCACGAATATTCCATATGCGCAAATATGGACACAGATGGAGTTTGGGGGAAATAGACCTTGGCATTTGGGAGTTGTTGTTACTGGGATTTATAGTTCACCTACAATTGAAGACCATTCTGAACCCCACGAATGACAGAATTGGGTCAAACCTCCCACACAGAACACCCACAACCAACAGAAAATATTTAAGGCCATCCAGTCCAACCCCCTTCACCAGGGCAAGAAAACGTAATCAAAGCCCTCCTGACAGAGAGCCATCCTGCCATAGATATAGATAGATATATATGATTCTCACACACACAGATAAAGTATCCTATATTTGAAAGGGACTCCTAAAGATGGACAATGATATGTTGCATGTTCCAGGGTGGGCAAACCAGACAATCTCCACATCAACACTGACAAAGAAACATCAAGAAATACTGTTTACCCACAAGCATAAAGACATTACATATATTAGAAACCAGTACTTTCTAATTAATTTATTTTCCATATCACCAGACTGGGCCACAGCAACGCGTGGCAGGGGACCACTAGTAATAATATAATATTGTACAATATAATATAATATAACATAACATAATATAATATAATTTTATAATTTATACTTACTGGCCGTGGAAGAGGATGCAACCGCCCAGAACGTGAGTGACCCTTTGGCAACTTTGCAAAATAAGGGCTGCCTTCAACAACAAAAGGGGTTCAACCTAAAGAAATGGAGGTCACAAAGAGATCATCTAGACGGTCCTTATATATAAATTTGATTGTTTGTTTGTCCCTAAAAATCCCTAAAAATCTGCTATATTTTTGGACGGATTGGAAACACATATTCTTCAAATTATTCTCCAAATTCCAAGGTCCCAAGTTGATAACCATTACTGTTTAGGAACAGTGTCCTGAAATGAATAAATTGAAATATATTTGCATGCAGTCACAAGAGGGCAACATAGAGCAGTATGTGAGCTTGTTTGCTTGTTTGTACCATAAAACCTCCTATATAGTTCAATGGATCAGGACCAAATGTAGACTACTATATTAGTCGCAATTCAACTTAAATTACTGTCCAACTTGATAGGAGATGATGGTATTTGTAGTCTGCCAAATGGGCATCTGTTTGTTTAGTTTTTTTGTTCCACAAAATCTCCTCTGTTGTTGGGTGGATCTAGGCCAATTTTTCATCATAATCTAAATTAAATATACATATATGCTTATATAAGTTTTGTAGAAGGCCCATACTGCAAAACTATCCTTAAAAAATAGTGCAAAAATATTCTGAACAATTATTGCAAAAATATTTGGGGAAAATGTTGTGAATATATTTGGGAAAAATAGTGCAAAAATATTCACGAAAAAATCTTGTAGAAATATTCCGAAAAATATTCAGGAAAAATATTGCAAAAATATTCCTAATTGCCATCTGTTTGTTTGTTTGTTCCGCAAAGAGTCCTCCACGGTTGGACCAATCTGGACCAAACATAGCCCACATTATTCTTCATACTCTAACTTATATAATGTATATATATATATATATATGTATGCACTTTTGTTTTGTCCAAGGCCCACAAGGAGTTGAAGATGCGGTGTAGGTCACTGGTGTTGCGCAGGAGATACTCTATGTATTTCTCCCATTTGCAGCCCAATTCCTCCTTCGAATGGACCTGAGAAATATAAAATAAAATAAATAAAATGTATATAACATGGTTCCATTTGTAATTTATATAATATAATTATAATTGTAATTAAAGCAATATAATGTAATATATATAATATAATATTTGTAATTCATTTAATATCATAATAGTATACATTACAATAATAAAACAGTATTAATAATACAATATACAATATAAAATACATGATATAACATAATATATAATAGTAATATGATATTATTATATATTTATATTACATATAATATTACTAATAATATTACAATATAATGGTATAGTACAACATAGTAATAATTAATACTGATATTGTACTATGCTAATAACATAATATATTGTATGTATATATATCTTGTAAGCCGCTCTGAGTCCCCTTTGGGGTGAGAAGGGCGGCATATAAATGTTGTAAGTAAATAAGTAAATAAATAAATATATTATAATAATATAAAATATATTATAATACTATCATAACATAATATGTACTATATTACATAATAATAATATAGTAATAACAATATAATAAAGAATAATTTAAATATATATAATATAATAATACATTATATTATCATAACAGTATTATATTATATATATTATTACTATTATATTACTATATTATATATTTAAAATTATTCTTTTATTCTATTATATATAAAAGAATATAACATAATATATATAATATAATATATATAATAAGACGTTATCATAATAATATAATAGTAATAATAACATACCAATACATTGAAATATAAAATATATAATATAATAATACATTATCATAACAATATGAAATATATAATAATATAACATAATAATCTATTTCACTGACTGCATACGCCTTTTGCAGGGTCCCATGATAAAAGTGGAAAATCCCCATCAAGTTGCGCTGGAGCTGCTTGCAAGCAGAGTCCGGGGTTCCAGCTTCGCAGCCTAGAACCCAGAGGAATTCCCCATGGGTGCCAATGGAGAATTTCAGCTTCCGGAAGCGGATCAGGTCCGGAGCCGAACCAGAAATTTCCGAGACGCAGCGCAACATTCCAGCAAGCTGGCCGCACAACAGCTCCTGCCGCTCCATTGGAGTCTATAGAAGAATAGAATAGAATAATAGAATAGAATAATATAATGTAACTAGCTATCCCCTGCCACGCGTTGCTGTGGCCCAGCCTGGTGATCTGGAAAATAAAGTAATGAGAAAGTGTTGGTTTCTAATATATGTAATTCCTTTATGCTTGTGAGTAAACAGTATTTCTTGTTGTTTCTTTGTCAGTGTTGATGTGGAGAGTGTCTGGTTTGCCTACTCTGGAACATGCAACATATCCTAGTCCTTCTTTAAGGGTCTCTTTCAAATCTGTGATACTATATCTGTGTGTGTGAGAGAGAATCATATCTATCTATCTATATTTATGACTGGATGGCTCTTTGTCAGGAGGGCTTTGATTACATTTTCTTGCCCTGGTGAAGAGAGTTGGACTGGATGGCCTTAAGTATTTTCTGTTGGTCATGGGGGTTCTGTGTGGGAAGTTTGCCCCAGTTCTGTCATTCATGGTGTTCATTCAGAATGGTCTTTGAATGTTGGTGAACTATAAATCTCAGTAACTACAACTTCCAAATGGCAAGGTCTATTTTCCCCAAACTCCATCTGAGTTCATATTTGGGCATATGGAATATTCGTGCCAAGTTTGGTCCAGATCCATCATTGTTTTGAGTCCGAAGTGCTCTCTGCATGTAGTGAACTACAACTCCCAAACTCAAGGTCAATGAGTTGGTCTTGGAAGTCCTGTGTGCCAAGTGCAGTTCAATTCCATAAACGGTGGAGTTCAGAATGCTTTTTGATTGTAGGTGAACTATAAATCCCAGCAACTACAACTTCCAAATGACAAAATCATAATTTTTTGAATGATGGTCACTCCTTGTGTTGTGAGATGTTTTGTTGCCAAATTTGGTGTGATTTCGTTCATTGGTTCTTTTGTTTTTATGCACAGAGCATTTTTATATATATAGATATAATATGATATAATACAATATATCTCTTATCTATATTCCATCTATACTCATAATAAAAGTGTAAATGTTAGGTGTGTATGCGGCGGAGGTGTCCACTCACACAGACAAGCTCCTGCCTCCACAAACGGCTATAGGTCTCATCAGGTGATACCAAAGGCCCTCCCTCCAATGAGATTGCAGGTTATAGTGAGCGCTATGAACATGTCCAAGAGCCCTGCCAATGTCCTCCACAAACACCACAATGCCCAACACCCAAGGGAAGACTTTAAGTCAGGGACCATTTCATCCTAGATGTTCTGTTTTTGCTCCAGAAATGGACATCCCAGGGTTCCTTTCTCTCTCTCCATTGGTGTGGAATTTGGATGACCCCGCCCACTGCTTCCCCCTTAACCCTTTCCTGTCTTTGAAAGGCAGCAGATCACAGGAGCTGTCTTCATAGACCTGTCAGCAGCCTATGATCCCGTAAACCACCGCCTCCTCCTGAGAAAAATGTATAATATCACAAAGGACTACCATCTCACCCGCCTCTTAGGAAACCTGCTACAAAACAGGAGCTTTTTTGTTGAGTTCCAGGGCCAGAGAAGCAGATGGCGGAAACAGAAGAACGGCCTGCCTCAGGGGAGCGTGCTTGCTCCATCCATGTTCAACATCTACACAAATGACCAGCCACTGCCAGAAGGGACAGAGAGTTTCATCTATGCTGATGATCGTGCCATTACCGCTCAAGCAGGGAGCTTTGAGATGGTTGAAAAGAAGCTCTCCGAAGCTCTAGGTGCTCTTACTTCCTATTACAGGGAAAACCAGCTGATCCCTAATCCATCTAAAACACAGACATGTGCCTTTCATCTCAAGAACAGAGAAGCATCCCGAGCTCTGAAGATCACCTGGGAAGGAATCCCACTGGAGCATTGCAGCGCACCCAAGTACCCGTCACTCTGGACCATGCCCTCACCTACAAGGAGCACTGCCTGAATATCAAGCAAAAAGTGGGTGCTAGAAACAATATCATACGAAAGCTGACTGGCACAACCTGGGGATCACAACCAGACACAGTGAAGACATCTGCCCTTGCGCTATGCTTCTCTGCTGCTGAGTACGCATGCCCAGTGTGGAACACATCTCACCACACTAAAACAGTGGATGTGGCTCTTAATGAGACATGCCGCATTATAACGGGGTGTCTGCGCCCTACACCACTGGAGAAATTACACTGTCTAGCCGGTATTGCACCACCTGACATCCGCCGGGAAGTAGCAGCCAATAGTGAAAGGACCAAGGCAGAGACATCTCCAGCTCATCCCTGTTTGGGTATCAGCCAGCACGTCAACGAACTTAAATCTAGAAATAGTTTTCTAAGATCTACAGAGACACTCGCTGGAACACCCTAGCAAGCGAGAGTCCAAAAGTGGCAGGCTCAAACCCAGAACCTCAACCAATGGCTGATACCAAATCAGAGACTCCCCCCTGGGCACACAGAGGACTGGGCGACTTGGAAGGCGCTGAACAGACTGCTCTGGCACCACAAGATGCAGAGCCAACCTTCAGAAATGGGGCTACAAAGTGGAATCCTCGACATGCGAGTGTGGAGAGAGCAAACCACAGACCACCTGCTGCAATGCAACCTGAGCCCTGCCACATGCACAATGGAGGACCTTCTTGCAGCAACACCAGAGGCACTCCAAGTGGCCAGATACTGGTCAAAGGACATTTAATCAACTACCAAGCTTGCAAACTTTGTATTTTGTCTGTCTGTTTGTTTGTTTTGTTTAAAACTGTCTGGTTGCTCCTGACACAATAAATGAATAAAATAAACAAACCCTTTCCTACCCTTTCCTATGGCACACAGCAAACAGGAATTGATCAGCAAGAAGTTTAGGGGGGTGAGGGGATTGACCTTGGACATCTTCATGACGCTCACTATAACCTGCAATGTCATTGGAGGGAGGGCCTTTGGTGTCTCCAGAGTGGTGGGGACTATAGCTGTTTGGCAGGAGCCTGTCTGTGTAATTGGACACCCCAGCCACATACACACATAATAATAATAATAATAATAATAATAATAATAATAATAATAATAATGGGTTGTTGTAGGTTTTTTCGGGCTATATGGCCATGGTCTAGAGGCATTCTCTCCTGATGTTTCGCCTGCATCTATGGCAAGCATCCTCAGAGGTAGTGAGGTCACTACCTATGAGGATGCTTGCCATAGATGCAGGCGAAACGTCAGGAGAGAATGCCTCTAGACCATGGTCATATAGCCCGAAAAAACCTACAACAACCCAGTTATTCCGGCCATGAAAGCCTTCGACAATACAATAATAATAATAATAATACAAACCTCTTTAGGATGAAAATAGCAAATTCCAGCTCTGGTTGGATCTCCTTCTTCTTTGACTTTGGATCCATCATAAAGGAAGAAGCAATGCCACCTAATAAATTAATAATTAATAATAATAATAAACTTATTAAATATAAAACAAAACAAAAAACAAAATCTTTAAAATATAAATTAGTACATAATAAAATAGAAAAACAAATGAAATAGTTTTAAAATAAATTAAAATATTTAAAATATTTAAAATAGTAAAAGTAAATAAAATGTTTTAATGTAAAATAAATAATAAAATGTGAAAATTAAAATCTTTAAAATATAAAATAGTACAAAATATCTTAGGAAAAATATAGTTTTAAAATAAATAAAATAAACGTGAAAAATAACTTTTTCAAAATAAAATAAAAATGTGAAAGATAACATGTTTTAAAATAGAAAATAGCACAAAATATATTCAGAAAAATAAAATGTTCTTAAAAATAAAAAAAATGTAAAATAAAAATAGTACATAACATGATGAATAAAACATTAAGATATAAAACTATGCATGAAATGATGTCAATTAAATATTTTTAAAGAAAATACAATGTATAAAATATAAAGCAATACATAAAATATGTTGTCCTGATTCCTAATACATTTGATATATGAACCAAGATAGAAGTCTCTCACCTTCTAATACAATTTACAATCAAATCGTATGTGTATTACATCCTCAGTTTCAGGTGCTCCGTAGATACAAATCCGTTCATTATGCTGTTCAATCTCCCATATCTGACCATTCCATCAAGCTGATCAAATCTAACTTGAGTGAATACCTCCCTAAAATTGTTTGGTATTTGAATTTTTTGATAGTTTGCAATTTGAAAGGTATATTTATATTGAAAATAGGATGTATATACTCAGTTTTATCATATCTTATCATATTTATTTATTGTATTGTTATGAGTGTCTTAATAATAGAATCATAGAATCAAAGAGTTGGAAGAGACCTCATGGGCCATCCAGTCCAACCCCCTGCCAAGAAGCAGGAATATCGCATTCAAATCACCCCTGACAGATGGCCATCCAGCCTCTGTTTAAAAGCTTCCAAAGAAGGAGCCTCCACCACACTCCGGGGCAGAGAATTCCACTGCTGAACGGCTCTCACAGTCAAGAAGTTCTTCCTTAACTTAACTTACTAAATAGAGGGCAATCCAGTCTTATCAAGCCTTGTTGTTTGGTTTGGTAAAATTACTACATAAAATAAATTTAAATATTTAAAATATAAAACAGTATGTAACATAATATAAATAAAATATATAAAAATATATATAAATAAATAAATAATATAAAAATAAAATAATGTAAAATAAAAAAATATTTTAAATATTTACAATATAAAACAATGCATAATACAATGCATAAACTATAATAAACATGAAAATAAAATATAAAATATATTAAATATATTAAATACAAAAATATGAATAAAATATTACATTAAAATATATTATTAACTACATTAAATATAATATATATATAATATGATTAATATATTACAGGAGAATAACATATAAAATATATAATATATTCAAAAATATGAATAAAATATTACATGGAAATTAAATATAAAATATAATGAATATAAAATATAATGTATATATAATATGAATAAAATATAAATATAAAATAAATATATTCAAATATAATATGAATAAAATATTACATGGAATACAATATAAAATGTATTAAATATGAAATATATTAAATATATTAAATATGAATTATATATAAAATAGATTCAAAATAATATGAATACAATATTACATGAAATTAAAAATAAAATATAATAAAATATATTTAAATATGAATAAAATATTACATGAAAATTTAAAATATAATAAAATATATTAATAAATATTATATATTTTAAATATATATTTAATATACATTTAAAATTGTATTTATTTTATTCATATTATATTTTGAATATATTTG
This sequence comes from Anolis sagrei ordinatus, assembly GCF_025583915.1. Classification (NCBI taxonomy): domain Eukaryota; kingdom Metazoa; phylum Chordata; class Lepidosauria; order Squamata; family Anolidae; genus Anolis; species Anolis sagrei. The sequence goes on from NW_026847771.1 coordinate 49,632,602, forward strand.
GTATTTAATATATTTTATATTTCATATTATATTCTATATTATATTATAAAATATATTAAATACCAAATATATTCAAAATATAATATGAATAAAAATAAATAAAATATGATATTCAATATATTAAATATCAAATGTATTAAATATAAAACATAATAAACTACAATAAAATATATTTACCATATCATATGAATAAGATATTACACGAAAATAAAATATAAAATATAATAAAGTATATTATATATAATTTTACCAGGCATTTGGTGATGATTCAGAAGAAGCCATTAATTTCTGAAGCCTAAAAAGCTCCACTTCCGGGTTCTTCCCTTTCACACATGCGCGGTAGGCGAGTGAGTGACGTCAGAGAGAAGGCGGAGCGCCGCTGCCATTGAAAGACCAAGCCTGAAACGCGAGACGCGAAAGGGCGTGGTTAGAGTGACGTCACTCCACGCTCAAGAGGTTGGACAAAATGTCAAGCTCCAAGACGAGCAACACTTCCGGAGTCCCTTTGGATATGTGTTTGAATCATTATTGCATTATGACATATATATTGTATTAAAATTATTATTTCAGTTCAGTATTTTATTCTTATATTATAATTATTATATTTTTATATTGGTAGTATAAATATATTACTAGTAATATAAAAATAAAATAATAATAATTTAATTTTAAAAATTATTATTATTATAAAAAACTAGCTGTGCCCTGCCACGCGTTGCTGTGGCCTATAGTAAAACTTATCAAAGTTGAGGTAGATATCTGGACTATTATGAAAGAGAGGTACCTACCTATTCCTTCCCCCTTTTCCTCCCCCTTTCTCTCCTTTCTTCCTTCTCTACCTCTTTCTTTCTTTCTTTCTTTCTTTCTTTCTTTCTTTCACTACTTGGTTTCATCCTTCTCTCTTTCCTTCATTCCCTCCCCCTTTCTTCCTTTGCCTTTCTTCCCTCCCTGTTTGCTTCCTTCTTTCACTTTTTATTTCCTTTTATTTCACCACCATCATAACAATAACAATAATGCAATGCATTGCCTCTGGGACCTGACACCTCTCCCATTCCCCCTAAAAGGGTCTCATAGGAATAATAGCATCATAATAATCATAGAAATAACAACCTTTACCCGCCACGCGTTGCTGTGGCCAACCTTCCCTCTTTCTCTCCTTCTTTCCCTCCTTCCTTCCTTCCCTCCCATCTTTCCTTCTCCTCTTCCTTCTCTATCTCTTTCCTTCCTTCCCCTTTTTCTTTCTCTTCTGGTCTCTTTTCTTCCTTCTCTCTTTCCTTCTTTCCTTCCCTCCCTCTTTCTCTACATCTTCCCTCCTTTTTTTCTTTCCTTTTTCTTCCTTCCTTCCCATCTTTCCTTCTCCTCTTCTTTCTCTATCTCTTTCCTTCCTTCCCCCTTTTTCTTTCTTTTCTGCTGTCTCTCTTTTCTTTCCTTCCATCTTTCCTTTTCTTTTTCCTTCTTTCTCTAACTTTCCTTCCTTCCCCCTTTTTCTTTACCTCCCTTTCTCTTTCTTCCTTCTTTCCTTCCTTCCTGTCTTTCCTGGATTTTGACAGGGCGGGAAGGGGCGGGGTGGGGTTTGGAGGTGGCGTGAAGTAAAAGGAGGTAAGATTGGGGCAGGGGAGTGATGGAGCGTGGGGTTGTGTGTGTGTGTGCGGCGGCGGGGGGAGTGATGGAGCGTGGGGTTGCGTGTGTGTGTGCGGCGGCGGGGGGAGTGATGGAGCGTGGGGTTGCGTGTGTGTGTGCGGCGGGGGGGGGAGTGATGGAGCGTGGGGTTGCGTGTGTGTGTGCGGGTGATGGAGCGTGGGGTTGTGTGTGTGCGCGGCGGGGGGGGGTGATGGAGCGTGGGGTTGTGTGTGTGCGTGCGGCAGGGTGTGTGTGTGTGCGGGAAGCGGCGCGGCGGGGCTTGGAGTGGGCATGGCTTCCGCAGAGGGAACGTTGGCCGGAAGACTGTGTGCGCGCGCCAGGGAACTTGCGGCTGGGCACCAATGCGCATGCTCAGTTGTTTTGCCGTTTTGTGAGTGTGTTGTTGTGTTGTTTTTCATTTTGAGTAGATATGTTTGTACCTTGTGGGTTGTGTTATGGGCATGGGAATTTTGGTTAAGTTTCGTTGGTTTTTTTGAGTTTTGTTGTTTTGCCGTTTTGTGAGTGTGTTGTTGTGTTGTTTTTCATTTTGAGTAGATATGTTTGTACCTTGTGGGTTGTGTTATGGGCATGGCAATTTTGGTACAGTTTCGTTGGGGGGTTGTGGAGTTTTGCTGTCCGGTTGAACCAACCTAACAGATTTATATATATAGATTAGCTATATTACATGTTTGGAGCCCCCGTGTCGCAGTGGGTTAAAGCACTGAGCTGCTGAGCTTGTTGATCGAAAGGTCGCAGGTTCGATTCCGGGGAGCGGCGTGAGCTTCCGCTGTCAGCCCTAGCTTCTGCCAACCTAGCAGTTCGAAAACATGCAAATGTGAGTAGATCCATAGGTACTGCTCCGGCGGGAAGGCACTCCAAGCGGTCATGCCAGCCACATGACCTTGGAGGTGTCTATGGACAACGCTGGCTCTTCGGCTTAGAAATGGAGATGAGCACCACACCCCAGAGTCAGACATGACTGGACTTAATGTCAGGGGACTACCTTTACCTTTACCTTATATTACATGTTTATTTTCCTTTTCTTCAGTATTTTATTTTATAATTTATGATTATATTATGATTATATTTTAGTCCTATAATTATATTTTATTATTAAGTTTTATTACTGTTGTTCATTCTTTCCGTTGTCTCCGTCTCTTCGTGACCTCATGGACCAGCCCACGCCAGAGGTCCCTGTCGGCCGTCACCACCCCCAGCTCCTTCAAGGTTATTATTATATTTTAGTCTTATAATTATATTTGATTATTATTATATTACATTAGTATTTTTCTTGTTATATATTATGATAGTTTAGTCATATTTTTATAATTTTTATATTTTACTTTTATTTCTTATGTTATTATTTTTCATTATTATGTTGTTGTTCATTCATTCAGTCGTCTCCGACTCTCTGTGACCTCATGGACCAGCCCACGCCAGAGCTCCCTGTCGGCCGTCACCACCCCCAGCTCCTTCAAGGTCAGTCCAGTCACTTCAAGGATGCCATCCATCCATCTTGCCCTTGGTCGGCATCCCTCTTCCTTTTGCCTTCCACTTTCCCCAGCATAATTGTCTTCTCTAGGCTTTGCTGTCTCCTCATGATGTGGCCAAAGTACTTCAACTTTGTCTCTAGTATCCTTCCCTCCAGTGAGCAGTCAGGCTTTATTTCCTGGAGGATGGACTGGTTGGATCTTCTCGCAGTCCAAGGCACTCTCAGAACTTTCCTCCAACACCACAGCTCAAAAGCATCGATCTTCCTTCACTCAGCCTTCCCTAAGGTCCAGCTCTCACATCCATAGGTGACTACAGGGAATGCCATTGCTTTGACTATGTGTATCTTCATTGTCAGTGTGATGTCTCCATGATATTGGAGGTTAACCCGCCCCCCCGCCCCCCCGCCCCAGGACTCTGTAAAAGATAGTTCAAAACCAAGGAATTAATAGTTTTACCAAGGATACCAGGTTGGAATGATCCCAATGAGGTCGAACTCAGAACTCCCTGCCTTCAAGCTGATCTGACCTGCAGCAGGAAGTTCCTCAGTTCTCTATTTCCCCACTTGGGCCAACCTACATGAATGTGGCCACAGCAGCAGCAACCCAAAAGCCTTCTTATTACATCGCTTTCTTCCCCTTCCTAACATTGTAACTAATCCCTCAATAAAGTATCAATTGGGTTCTTGTGGGTTTTTTCGGGCTATAGGGCCATGTTCTAGAGGCATTTTCTCCTGACGTTTCGCCTGCATCTGTGGCAAGCATCCTCAGAGGTAGTGAGGTCTGTTGGAATTAGGACAATGGGTTTATATATCTGTGGAATGGCTGGGGTGGGACAAAGAGCTCTTCCCTGCTGGAGCTAGGTGTGAATGTTTCAACTGACCACCTTCATTAGCATTTGAAGGCCTGGCTGAGAGGAAACAACCAGGCACATCTTAACACCTCTCAACAAAAGATTTCCCCAGGCTCAGCCAGGCCCTCAAATGCTAATGAAGGTGGTCAGTTGAAACATTCACACCTAGCTCCTAGTAGTTTGCAGTGCCTTTCATGTTCCTTGATGCGTGTCTGGGCGCTGCGTTTTGTGGTCCCTATGTAGACTTGTCCACAGCTGCATGGTACACGGTAGACTCCTGCAGAGGTGAACCATGCAGCTGTGGACAAGTCTACATAGGGACCACCAAACGCAGCATTGCCCAAACACGAATCAAGGAACATGAAAGGCACTGCAGACTACTTCAACCAGAGAAGTCAGCCATAGCTGAACCAGCCTGGACACAGCATATTATTTGAGAACACAGAAATGCTGGACCACTCTCACAACCACCATGTCAGACTACACAGAGAAGCCATTGAAATCCACAAGCATGTGGACAATTTCAACAGAAAGGAAGAGACCATGAAAATGAACAAAATCTGGCTACCAGTATTAAAAAACTCTAAAATTGCAACAGCAAAAACAACAGAGAGGAAACAGGCAGGGATAAAAGGTCTGGAGAACAAGCCCTATGAGGAGCGGCTAAAGGAGCTGGGCATGTTTAGTCTGAAGAAGAGAAGGCTGAGAGGGGATATGATAGCCATGTATAAATATGTGAGAGGAAGTCACAGGGAGGAGGGAGCAAGCTTGTTTTCTGCTTCCATGGAGACTAGGACGCGGAACAATGGCTTCAAACTACAAGAAAGGAGATTCCATCTGAACAGGAGGAAGAACTTCCTGACTGTGAGAGCTGTTCAGCAGTGGAACTCTCTGCCCCGGAGTGTGGTGGAGGCTCCTTCTTTGGAAGCTTTTAAACAGGGGCTGGGTGGCCATCTGTCAGGGGTGATTTGAATGCAATATTCCTGCTTCTTGGCAGAATGGGGTTGGACTGGATGGCACATGAGGTCTCTTCCAACTCTATGATTCTATGATTCTAAGATTCTAGGGACATCTAATCACCTTTCAAGAAGAATTTGCTCCAGGCACAGTCAGTCCATTGTATGCTAATCAAGGTGGTCAGTTGAAAGATTCACACCTAGCTCCAGCAGACAAGAGTCCTTTGTCCCACCCTGGTCAATCCACAGATATATAAACCCTTTCCCCCAGTTCCAACAGACCTCACTACCTCTGAGGATGCTTGCCATAGATGCAGGTGAAACGTCAGGAGAGAATGCCTCTAGAACATGGCCCTATAGCCCAAAAAACCCCACAAGAACTTAGTGATTCCAGCCATGAAAGCCTTTGACAATACATTGTTATTAATATTTCACAAAATAATAATAATAGTAATAATAATAATTATTATTATTATTATATTATTATTATTATTATTATTATTATTATCTTATCTTCTCCCTCTCCCTCTCCTTCTTCCTATTCCCATTGGACACCTTTCCTTTTTGTCACTCTAATGGAGGTGGGAAGTGGTGGCGCGACGACCGGAAGTGTTGTTGTTCTTCTTTCTTGCTTGTTCTCTATGTCCATTCTCTATGTCCATTCCGGGCATTTTGCCTACGGCTTCCGCGGAGGGACAATCTTTTTTGCAACATCCCTTCAATGGAGGCCGAGTCGGGCTGGCAGCGGGCGGAAAAGCGACGGAAGAGAAACCGGAAGCGGGAGAAAGAGGGCGGAAACCCGGCGGAAGCGTTGGAGCGGCGCCTGCAGGAAATCAGGCAGGAAGCGGGGCGCCATACTAGAATACAAACAAAATAATATAATAATATAATTACCTTAAAAATAATAAAATAATAATAATAATGCAAAAATTAAAATAAAATACAAAATGCAAATAAAAGACACAGGAATACAATCAAATCGGAAATAGAAATAAAACAATATGGCCCAAAATAAAAACGAAAGTAAAATGATACAATAAAAACATAAATAATATAATATAATAATAATGATGATGATGATAATGCGAGAAATAAAATAATAAAAATACAAACAAACTAATGTAACAATATTATACAAGTAAAATAATAACATAAGATCATTGACATACAAATAATGTTCTAATAAAATAAAATACAAAAGGATAAAAAAGACAAATAAAATACAGACTTCACAATCTCTGAGGATGTCTAACATAGATGCAGGCGAAACGTCAGGAGAGAATGCCTCTAGAACAGGGGTCCTCATATTTAATACTTTGGCCCACAGACTAAATGGTGTTGACCCAATCCATTGACCCAACACTCAATGGTTGAGTCCATTGATCAACCATAGATGAGACTGAGCAATGGAATGGATCCATTGACTGATGCATTAACTCAACACTCAATGGTTGAGTCCATTGGTCAACCATAGATGGGACTGACCAACAGGAAGGACCCATTGACCAATGCATTGATTCAATACTGGACGGTTGAGTCCATAAGTCAACCACAGATGAGACTGAGCAATGGGATGGATCCATTGACTGATGCATTGACTCAACACTCAATGGTTGAGTCCATTGGTCAACCATAGATGGGACTGACCAACAGGAAGGACCCATTGACCAATGCATTGATCCAATACTGGACGGTTGAGTCCATAAGTCAACCATAGATGAGACTGAGCAATGGGATGGATCCATTGACTGATGCATTGACTCAACACTCAATGGTTGAGTCCATTGGTCAACCATAAATGGGACTGACCAACAGGAAGGACCCATTGACCAATGCATTGATCCAATACTGGACAGTTGAGTCCATAAGTCAACCATAGATGAGACTGAGCAATGGGATGGATCCATTGACTGATGCATTGACTCAACACTCAATGGTTGAGTCCATTGGTCAACCATAGATGGGACTGATCAACAGGATGAACCCACTGACCAATGAGTAGACCCAACCCTCAATGGTTGAGTCCATTGGTCAACCATAAATGGGACTAACCAACAGGAAGGACCCATTGACCAATGCATTGATCCAATACTGGACGGTTGAGTCCATAAGTCAACCATAGATGAGACTGAGCAATGGGATGGATCCATTGACTGATGCATTGACTCAACATTCAATGGTTGAGTCCATTGGTCAACCATAGATGGGACTGACCAACAGGATGGATCCATTGACCAATGTGTTGACCAAATTATGGACGGACCCATGTTTTGCGAACTTCTAGAAGGTTCCCACTAAATCCCATCATCCCATCATACGGAGATAATGGGGCCATTCCATTTTGGATGTGTTTTGGAATCCTAAAGGTCTTGAGTCCAGATGGTCCAAAGGACCAAGTTGTCCTTTATGGATGGGCCTTTGTTTTGATAACTTCTAGAAGGTCCTTCACTAAATCCTATCATCCTTATTGGTGGTTGTCCTGCCTATATAAAGTCATTTATATCTATCTGAATGACCATATTGTCCTCCAAAGGAGAGTTCCTTTAACTTGAGTACTTCTGAAATGTTTTTCTTCTCCTCTAAGTCTCATTATCCTTATAGGGAGAGAATGAGCCTCTATATTACCCCTAGTTTGTTATGACTTACATCAGGGATCCTCAAAATAAGGCCCGGGGGCCGAACATGGCCCTTCAAGGTCATTACTTGACCCTCACTCAGGGTCACCCTAAGTCTGAAATGACTTGAAAGCACACAACAACAATCCTATCTCATCAGCCAATAGCAGGCCCACACTTCCCACTGAAATACTAATGAGTTTATATTTGTTAAAATTGTTCTTCATTTTAATTATTGTATTGTTTTTAAATGTTTTTTACACTACAAATAATAGATGTGCAGTGTGCATAGGAATTCGTTCATGTTTGGTTTTTTTTCCAAATTATAATCCGGCCCTCCAACAGTTTGAGGGACTGTGACCTGGCCCTCTGTTAAAAAGGTTTGAGGACCCCAGATCTAGAACATGGCCATACAGCCTGAAAAAACCTACAACAACTCATAGAAATATAATTTTTATGGCGGTGGCCAGGGGAGCTTTTGCACCATTAAAACTTCTCTCAGGTCACCGCATGGGAAGCTGGGGCTGACAGACAGGAGCTCACCACATCTCGCAGATTCAGACTTCTGGTTTTCAGGTCAACAGTTTAGCCAGTACAAGGGTTTAACCCACTATATCCCCATGGCTCCCTAATATTGAAATAACAAAGCAGCTTGGACATAGAGTTATGGCATATCTCTATGGCATATCTCTGTAACTGGCATTTCCCAGAGGAAAGTTACTATAAAAGTTGCTGTAATGTGCCTTGCTCACCTTTCCCTGCTGCCCTACAGAATGGGGGACAATGCCTGGCTCGAGAGCAGTACGTGTGAAAAAGATCTTGGAGTTCTCGTGGACAACAAGTTAAACATGAGCCAACAATGTGATGTGGCGGCAAAAAAAGCCAATGGGATTTTGGCCTGCATCAATAGGAGCCTAGTGTCTAGATCTAGGGAAGTCATGCTCCCCCTCTATTCCGCTTTGGTCAGACCTGGAATATTGTGTCCCATTCTGGGCAGCACAATTCAAGAGAGATATTGACAAGCTGGAATGTGTCCAGAGGAGGGCGACTAAAATGATCAAGGGCCTGGAGAACAAGCCCCATGAGGAGCGGCTTAAGGAGCTGGGCATGTTTAGCTTGAAGAAGAGAAGGCTGAGAGGAGATGTGATAGCCATGTATATGTGAGAGGAAGCCACAGAGAGGAGGGAGCAAGCTTGTTTTCTGCTTCCTTGGAGACTAGGACGCGGAACAATGGCTTCAAACTACAAGAGAGGAGATTCCATCTGAACATGAGGAAGAACTTCCTGACTGTGAGAGCCGTTCAGCAGTGGAACTCTCTGCCCCGGAGTGTGGTGGAGGCTCCTTCTTTGGAAGCTTTTAAACAGAGGCTGGATGGCCATCTGTCAGGGGTGCTTTGAATGCAATATTCCTGTTTCTTGGCAGGAGGTTGGACTGGATGGCCCATGAGGTCTCTTCCAACTCTTTGATTCTATGAAACAATCACCACCACCTCTAACCACTGGAGTTGCCATTATTCTTTTGCATTGATGGCTGCCTGTGTCACCCCCAGAGACTTCAAAAGACAGAAAATTGGACCCCAAATGTACCAGAGTTACCCAATTCTGAGATTAAAGGATAATAATAATAATAATAATAATAATAATAATAATAATAATAATAATAATAATCAGGCCTCACAACCTCTGAGGAAGCTTTCTATAGATGCAGGCGAAACGTCGGGAGAGAATGCTTCTAGAACATGGCCATATAGCCTGAAAAACCTACAACAACCCAATAATAAACTTTATTTATACCCCGCCACCATCTCCCTAAAGGGGACTCAGGGCAGCTAATGCGATACAACAAAATAAAATACAAGGCAACGAAAAAGCACACCACAATAAAATATAATACATAAAGTAAAAAAATAAAATTATTATTATTATTACTGCAAATCCTATCATCTGTGGCAAGTGTTGGTGGGGTTCACTGTGCTCTCTGGATGGAGGTGAACTACAACTCCTCTAAGTCATGGTGAATTCTTCCCAAAGCTCTTGTTCAGTTGCTGATCAATTCCTGTTTGATACATGCCATAGAAATGGGTAGGAAAGAGTTAAGTTATTTATTTTTTATAAATAATAATAAAATACTACAAATTAAATAATATAATGCAAAATAATAAAATAATAAAAATATAACAAATAATATAATCAAGTAAGTGAAAATAATATAAATATAATATAATATAAATAACAAGGAAATACAATTAAATATAAAATAAATAGAAGAAAATAATAAATGAAAATAAATAAAAAATATAATATGAAATGTATAAAATAATCAAATGCTACAACTATCCCATATTATTATTAATAATAATATCCTATTGAAATCCTCCATTTTTTTCTTTCTTTCTTGCAGCTTCGAATTGCAAAGCTCAGGCTTCTGGGATATAAGCCAAAGTAAGGCCTGTAATCATAATAATGAAATAGTAATAATAATGATGATGATGTTAGGATATTGAAGGAATATTTCTAGAATATTTTGCAACATTTTTAGAATACTTTATTAATATTTTAGAATATTTATGGGATCCCCCTCCCCCCCCCAAAAAATATTTGTTGCATAGTTCTGCAGCATTCTTACAGTATTTTCTTTTTCATAATATTTCTGGAATACTGTAGAATGTTTTAACAATATTTTTGGAATTTTAAAAAGAATATTCATGAAATATTTTTGAATATTTTTCTCAGAATACTTTCATAATTGTTTTAGAATGTTTATGGAATATTTTGCAATATCTTTAGAATATATTTTTGGGAATACTTTTAGAATATTTCTGGAATATTTTTGTAATATTTTCAGAATATTTCTTATATTTGAAAGTATATTTATGAAATATTTGTAGATTGTTTTCTTATTTTTCTAATGTTTTGTAATATTTTAGAATATTTTTCAGAATATTTTAAGATTTTTTCCAGAATACTTTTGCAATATTTTAAGAATTTTTATCTTATGTTTTAAAGTATATTTATGGAATATTTTTTCAAAATATTTAATGGAATATTTTTAGAATATTTTCATAATGTTTCCATGATATTTAAAAATATTATTTCTGGAATATTTTTGCAACAATATATAACAATAATAATAAATGTTATTAAATATACCGCCTTGAGTCGCCGATTGGCTGAGAAAGGCGGTATACAAATATAGTAAATAAATAAATAAATAAATAAATAAAATCAAAATAACGATAAATAATAAATTTCTCTTTCCTTCCTTTTCATAGGCATCATCTTGCAATCCCTGCAAAAGTCCCTGCGAAAGTCCCTTATGGAGGAAGAAGAAGGCATTCTTTCATTGGAAAAGCTGAGCCTTTCGGAGCCTTTCCAATGCATTTCTTATGGGATCGGAAGCTTCTCTTCTTGTTCCATTGCAAAGACACAAATGGCCTTCCTTCTCCTGCTCTTGCAAACACTCCAGGTATTGCTCGGAATATTTCTCAGAATATATTTGCGATATTTTTAGAATATTTTGCAATGTTATCAGAGTCTTAGTTTTGCAATTTTTGCAATATTTTAAGATATTTTTTGCAGTTTTTGAAACATTTTAGAATATTTTCAGAATATTTTTGCAATCTTTTTAGAATGGTTTTGCAATATTATTAGAGTATTAGTTTTGCTTCTTCTATAATACTATGACACTGTGATGCCTATGATACTGTGAACCACCGCCTCCTCCTGAGAAAAAATGTATAATATCACAAAGGACTACCACCTCACCCACCTCATAGGAAACCTGCTACAAAACAGGAGCTTTTTTGTTGAGTTCCAGAGCCAGAGAAGCAGATGGCGGAAACAGAAGAACGGCCTGCCTCAGGGGAGCGTGCTTGATCCGTCCATGTTCAACATTTACACAAATGACCAGCCACTGCCAGAAGGGACAGAGAGTTTCATCTATGCTGATGATCGTGCCATTACTGCTCAAGCAGGGAGATTTGAGATGGTAGAACAGAAGCTCTCCGAAGCTCTAGGTGCTCTTACTGCCTATTATAGGGAAAACCAGCTGATCCCCAACCCATCTAAAACACAGACATGTGCCTTTCATCTCAAGAACAGACAAGCATCCCGAGCTCTGAAGATCACCTGGGATGGAATCCCATTGGAGCATTGCAACACACCCAAGTACTTAGGGGTCACTCTGGACTGTGTTCTGACCTACAAGAAGCACTGCCTTAATATCAAGCAAAAAGTGGGCGCTAGAAACAATATCATACGAAAGCTGACTGGCACAACCTGGGGATCACAACCAGACACAGTGAAGACATCTGCCCTTGCGCTGTGCTACTCTGCTGCTGAGTATGCATGCCCAGTGTGGAACACATCTCACCACACTAAAACAGTGGATGTGGCTCTGAATGAGACATGCCGCATTATCACGGGGTGTCTGCGCCCTACACCACTGGAGAAATTACACTGCTTAGCCGGTATTGCACCACCTGACATCCGCCAGGAAGTAGCAGCCAATAGTGAAAGGACCAAGGCAGAGACATCTCCAGCTCATCCCCTGTTTGGGTATCAGCCAGCATGTCAACGACTTAAATCTAGAAATAGTTTTCTAAGATCTACAGAGACACTCGCTGGAACACCTCAGCAAGCGAGAGTCCAAAAGTGGCAGGCTCAAACCCAGAACCTCAACCAATGGCTGATACCAAGTGAGAGACTCCCCCCTGGGCACACAGAGGACTGGGCAACTTGGAAGGCGCTGAACAGACTGCGCTCTGGCACCACGAGATGCAGAGCCAACCTTCAGAAATGGGGCTACAAAGTGGAATCCTCGATATGTGAGTGTGGAGAGGAGCAAACTACAGATCACCTGCTGCAATGCAACCTGAGCCCTGCCACATGCACAAGGGAGGACCTCCTTGCGGCAACACCAGAAGCACTCCAAGTGGCCAGATACTGGTCAAAGGACATTTAACCAACTACCAAACTCACAAGTTATGTATTTTGTCTGTTTGTTTGTTTGCTTTGTTCTGTTAGAAATGTAATTTGACTGGTTGCCCTGACACGAGAAATAAATATTAGTTTTGCAATTTTGCAACATTTTTAGAATTTTTTTTGCAATATTTTTAGCATGTTTTTGCATTTTTGAAACATTTTAGAAGATTTTTCAACATTTTAAGAGCATTTTTCAAAATAATTTTTGCAGTACTTACACGGCGATGTCTGGTTTGTTTATCTGTGCTCCAAATTTATTCTACATCCAAAGTCAGCTGGGTTCAGTGGGTGCAGGTGAACTACAACTCCCATATGCCAAGGTCAATCACCCCCAAACCCTGCCTGTATACACAGTCTTTGGTAGGGTTCAGAATGCTCTCCAAATGCAAAGTGAACTACAACTCCCAGTGGATAGATCAGTTCCCCCAACCCATCCAGTGTGTTCTGTTGGTCATGGAGGTTCTGTTTGCCAAGTTTGGTCCTTGTTTGTCCTTGGACCAAACTTCACAAGGCTCTCTGGATGCAGAGTGAACTATAACTCCCACGCGGGTGGGTCGATTCCCCTCCCAGAACCCTTCTAGTGTGTTCTGTTGGTCTGTGTGCCAGGTTTGGTCCAGATCTGTCATTTGTGGGGGTCACAGTGGTCCGCGGAAGTGTGTGAAGGTACTGCAAGTCCCATCATCCATTGTCCATTCTCCTCCCAAAGGTTTATGGGAGAGTCAGTGGGTGGGGCCATGCAAATTCCATATCAATGGAGAAAGGAATACCTCAGCCACACACACATATATACAGATTTCTACTTTTATTATGTGTATAGATAAATATATATATATATCTTCTCCATCTGTTTTCCTTATTTCAAGATTCCTCGCGATTGTTGCTTTGTCTTCGATCCCGTTTTTTCTGAATTCGAAATCGAGGTCCTTCATCGCCTCGGGCTCCAAGTCATTACAGAAAATGAGGTAATAATAAATAAATAATGATACTAATACCTCTATTTGGTAATATTTTGCAATATTTATTGGATAGTTTTGCAATAATAATAAATAAATAAAACTACTATATGATGACAATAAGAGCTCTTTTTGAAATATTTCCGTAATTTATGGAATATTCTTTCAGAATAATTTTGCAATATTTTTTGGATTTTTTGGTTGCAATAATAAATAGAAATAATACATAATAGTAATTCCTCATTGAGGAATATTTTTGTAAGATTTTTTTTTATGTTTTCAGAATATTTGTGCAATGTTTCTGCAATAGTTTTGGAATATTTTTGCAATATTTATGGGGTGTTAAAATAGTATGTAAAAATATAAAAATAATATGTAAAATGGGTATATCTTTTCAGAATATGCTTGGAATATTTTGAATATATTTTTTGCAGTATTTGTTGGATATTTTGTGCAATAATAAATAAATAAATGCATGAAATTATTATAATGCCTCTTTTTGCTATATTTTCCCAAATATTTTTGCAACTATTTCCTGAATGTGTTGTTGTAGGTTTTTCAGGTTGTATGGCCATGTTCTAGAAGCATTCTCTCCTGACGTTTTGCCTGTATCCGTGGCAAGCATCCTCAGAGGTTGCCTCTCAACTTCTGAGGATGCTTGCCACGGATACAGGCAAAACATCAGGAGAGAATGATTCTAGAACATGGCATTCAACCTGAGAAACCTACAACCCAGTGATTCCGACCATGAAAGCCTTCGACGATATATTTCCTGAATATTTTTGCAATATTTTTTTGCAATATTTACAGAATATTTTCACAATAATAATAATTGTTTCTTCTTCTTGCTCCTCTGCAGGAAGGGAAGCACTGTGTCGTTTCAGGTGTGCGGACGCTGTTCTTCATGGTGCATTGTGGGAAAGCCCTGTACAACAACCTGCTCTGGAGCAACTGGGCCCCGGAAACACTTTCCAAGATGGCCGTCCTTGGGAACAGCTTCCGGGGCATCCAAGACAGGTGGGCGGGTCTTCCTGTTTTAGGGGTCAGGGGGGATTATTACTAATATTTTTGTTGTTCAGTTAATTCCCTGTTTCTCTTGTCTTCTAGGATGCCATCCAAAATATTCCACAAAGAATATACTTACATTGCAAAGGTAATATGTCGGTGAATTTTTAGTTATTTTGTTTATTATTATTGAAAAAATCCAATAAATATTACAGAATATTCTAAAGATATTGCAAAAATCCAATAAATACTGCAAGAAAAAAATTGAAAAATATTGCAAAAAATATATTGCCAAAATATTTGGAAAAAGTATTGCAAATTTTTTTTGCAAAAATATTCTGAAAAATAGTGTAAAGATATTCTAATAATGTTCCATAAATATTCTTGTGGTATTATTATCATTACATATTTTTATTTATTATTTTTGCAAAAATATACAAAAGATATTCTGAAATAAATTCCAAAATATACTGTAAAAATATTCCGAAAACAATATTGCAAAAATATTTTGAAAAAAGATATTTGGGGGGAAAAATGCAAAAGTATTGCAAATATATCCTGAAAGAAATATTGCAAAAATCTTCAGGAAAAAATAACCAAAATATTGTGAAAAAATAATGCAAAAAGATTCTGAAAAAATACACCAAAATATATTGAAAAAATATTGTAAATATATTCTGACAAATATTGCAAAAATATTTTTGTAGATCTTACTAGCGACTGATGAGACTCCATTTCCATCCCATCCTCAATATATGGACATATTCAACGACACTTCCATTCATTGCTTCCCATTGTCGAAGCTAGAAGAACTTTCTGGAGAAATCTGGAAGCTTCCAGAAGAACCCGTTTACGAGGAAAACGAGGAGAGGCAACTAGAGATCATCCGGAAGAATCAGAAAAAAGAGATTTGCATGGACTTCAAGAGAAATGAAAAATTGTTGTGAAAAAGGCAAATATGATTTTTGTATTAATAAATGTGTTGAATAAATGAGAAGGCGTAATTCCGTTATTATTAATATTATGCATTATTTAGTTCTTACCTGAAGTTAAATGTCTCAATCCTTGTTATCTTTGTTAATATATTATTCTATATTTTATTACATATTATATTATCATATATTATTGCTTTTTTTTTTGTCGTGTCAGGAGTGACTCCTGGTGTGAGAGAATTGGCCGTCTGCAAGGACGTTGCCCAGGGCACGCCTGGATGATTTGATGTTTTTATCATCCTTGTGGGAGGCTTCTCTCATGTCCCCGCATGAGGAGCTGGAGCTGATAGAGGGAGCTCATCCGCCTCTCCCCGGATTCAAACCTGCGACCTGTTGGTCTTTAGTCCTGCCGCCACAGGGCTTTAACCCACTGCGCCAGCGGGGGCTCCTTATATTATTGCTATCATTCTATATTAATATTAATTTTTAAAAAATATTATATATATTAGTAATAATAACTATCCTATCACATAACAATTATCGATACATTTTTTAATAAGATAAATAAATCATTATTATTTACCACGCTTCAGGAACAAACGAGTGAGAAATGAGACTAAATCCAGTCCCAAAATATATCTATTATTTGTTGAAAACCAGGCTCATTATATCACAAATCGGATGACACGCTTCAGGAATAAGTGAGCGATAAACGAGAGATAAACCAGACTAAATTGAGTCCTAAAAAATTTATGTATTATTTGAAAACAAGCTTTGTTATATTACAAATTGGACTCCCCAATGCAATACAACGGCCAATGCAATACAATCCCCCCTCAAGGGTATGGGAATAAGTTCCCCCCTCGACTCAGAAGTCCCGCCTCCAAACGACCCACTACCCTCCTCCTTCACTTGGCCATGTCGATGAGGCTCTGTAGGGAGGTGGGTACCCATGTCTTCTCCCCCTGGACAAAAACGACCCCACGGTCGATGTAGATGACGATGCGTCCAAAGGTGTAAAGTTGCTTCCCCTCGTGGCGCTTCCCGATGACGGGCATGAAGACGATGTTGTGCTCCTCGGCCTTGGCCTGGATAAGGTCCTTAAAGTTCATGGGCACCGACCCTCCGGCTGCCATGCCA
Organism: Anolis sagrei ordinatus; assembly: GCF_025583915.1. Lineage (NCBI taxonomy): Eukaryota > Metazoa > Chordata > Lepidosauria > Squamata > Anolidae > Anolis > Anolis sagrei. Next base: position 49,649,148 of record NW_026847771.1, read on the forward strand.
ATCCCGCGCTGCGCTACCGTCTCTGCCTCACGCCGCTCCTGCATGGCCTCATACTGGAAGTCCTTGCACCTCTCAGTGTGTGTCAGGTAGGCAATGTTCTCGCGGGCACCTGGCTGCAAGTAGCCCCCTGCAGAATAGGATAATAGTCATATATTAATTTTTAGTATGTTATTATGGCATATACATAACTCAAACCACAAGGTATGCACAACATTCATCACAATTCAAAACAACATTACAACAAACTCACAATCACAGAAACAAACAGAGCATGCGCAGAGGCGTCCCGGCGCGAGCCGCATGGCGTGCGCACATGGCCGGACCATGCCCCCTCCGTGGAAGCCACACCCCTCCCTTCGCCGCCCCGCCCCTACCCGCCCATACGCCATCCTTCCCTCCTCCCCCCAAGAGAGAGAGAGAGAGAGAGAGGTGGAGATGCCCACCTTTCCTGAAGGTAGGCGCAAAAACAAAGGAGGGAGCAGAGGTGGGAGATACCTCCAGCTGGAGGGGCTCTCTCTCTCTCTCTCTCTCTCTCTCGGTCCCAATGGCTGAAGAGAAAGTCAGGAGAAAAGGCGACTTTTGGTGCGCACGCTGGGGTCTTCAGACATGCCTCTGGACCCGAAGCAGGCCAGGCGCGGTGGCTCCGCCCCTTGGCCCACTCGCGGATTGGGGAGAGGAGAGGAGAGGAGGCGGGTGGAGCGCTGGGGGATCAAGAAAGGGAGCCAGTCATGGGGAAGGATAGAACGCGGAGAACAACTGAGCGCCGGCTCTGCTTGCGCACCTGGTGGAGCAGGAACGAGAGGGGCTAGGTGAGGCTCAAGGGCCCGGTTCCTTTGGGAAAAGATTCGCCCGGCAGCGAGGCAAGAAAGCCGAGGCTCCCCCCGGACTGCTAGGGCTGTTGTGAGCTGAGGGGGCGCTCCTCAAGTGGCGGTCGAGGGGCATTTACAGAGGCGCCTCTGCGCCCCTGGCAAAAAAAAGTGTTCTGCGACCGCTTACTTCGCGTAATGGACGAGCCGCCCCAGGTACCAATGCTGGAGGGGACAGCACGGTTCATATTTAAATATATTTAATATTATAATATATTTAGTACTATTTATTATATTATATTTTTATATTATTATATTATCTACATATAGAACTACCTATTATATCAACTACAGTAATACTGCATACATATACATGTAGCACATTGATTAACGACAGTAATATCAATGTATATAACGTATATAACTTAATTCACATCTCATTCAGTCAATTGACTACAATAATGTACGCTTATCCCCCTACCAACCCCAGAGATTACTTCGGTCCGAGGACCAAAATTTGCTTGAAGTCCCCATCATCCGGACTTCTCATCTGTCCTCTACTAGGCAGAGAGCCTTCTCGATTGTAGCCCCTTATTTATGGAAGGCCTTGCCAGTTGAAACCCGAACTATCCGAGACCTACTTGCTTTTCGGAAAGCCTGTAAAACCTTTCTCTTCCGACAAGCTTTCGATGGGTGAATAACTCGGGACTATGTCTGTTCTTGTTTTATTGTATTTTAAAGTTAATTGTATTGTTTTAATCTACTGCTGTAAACCGCTCCGAGCCAAATTGGGAGTAGCGGTATACAAGTCAAATAAATAAATAAATAAATGTCTACACACACACAAATACACAACTAAACCCCTCCTGAATAAGGCTCTTTTAGCCTTATGCATAATAAATATATGCTAAATATAATAGTATTAGTTATATATATCAATGAAATAGTTCTATACGTAGATGACATTACTGTAGTCAATGAACAGGTTGCTCGGTAAATCAATAAGATAATAATACTATAGAGAGGGAGGGAGGGAGTAGTTGATAAATCAGGTAGTTCTATACGTAGATGACATTACTGTATTCAATGTTAAAGAAGACATGGAGGATGACCGACTGAACCTACCAACGCTGGAGGAGACGGCTCGGTTCATGATGTCGAGGGCCTCGTTGAACTTCTCCTTGACGGAGGGATGGGCTAGCACCTGGTCCGAGAACATGGACTTCCACCCCAGGTACCACTTTGTGATCTCCTCGTAGTTCGGGTTGTTGCTCAGCCATGAGCACAGCACCTGTGCGGGGACAACAAGGGAGTAAACAAGAGGGACGTTAATGAGAGGACATTAATGAGAGGGAAAACTACTCGTAAAAGCCATTTTAAGGAGGAGGAAGAGTTCCTTGTAACACAAATTTGATGACCACAAAGCAACCCAATTCTAGGGTGGGACAAAGGACTCTTGTCTGCTGGAGCTAGGTGTGAATGTTTCAACTGACCACCTTCATTAGCATTTGATGGCCTGCAGTGCCATCTGGAACATCTAATAACCTCTCAACAAAAGATTGTCCCAGGCACTGCCAGGCCATCAAATGCTAATCAAGGTGGTCAGTTGAAACATTCACACCTAGCTTCAGCAGACAAGAGTCCTTTGTCCCACCCTGGTCTTTCCACAGATATATAAACCCATTTTCCTAGTTCCAACAGACCTCACTACCTCAGAGGATGCTTGCCATAGATGCAGGCAAAACATCAGGAGAGAATGCCTCTAGAACATGGCCATATAGCCCAAAAAAACCTACAACAATCCAGTGATTCCGGCCATGAAAGCCTTCGACAATACCTCGTAAACATGTTCCAAGGAAGAGGAAGAATGCCTTGTAATACATATTCGATGACCACAAAGGGGCCCAATTCCAAAGAAAAGGGAGAATTAATTGGTAATGTACATTTAAAGGAATAATAATAATGAGAATAGTAACACTTTATTTGTACCCCGCCACCATCTCCCCAAGGGACTCGGTGCGGCTTACATGAGGCCGAGCCCAAATACAACAATACAAGCAAAACAATAACAGTACAAGCAATTAAAATAAAAACATAAAATATAAAACATAGTATATAAAAATATAATAATATAAGAAAAATAATTCCTCATAATACACATTTGGTGAGCACAAAGGGACCCAATTCTGAGGAGGGCAAAAAATCCCTTGTAAAACGCATTTCAAAGAGGAAAAATAATTGCTCGTAAAACACATCATGAGGAAGAATTCCTCGTAATACAAAGTTGGCATCCACAAAAGGACCCGATTCCAAAGAGGAGGAGGAGGAGGAGTTTATTTTTTTTACCCCGCCTCCATCTCCCCAAAGGGACTCGGGGCAGCTTACCTGGGGCCCAAGCCCCGGCAAAATAAAATTTAAATAAAGTAATAACAATTAAAACAGCATAAAACAACATAACAAAAATAGCTAGCAACAACAACAGCAGGCTAATTTTGGAGGTGGGGAGGTAAACCACTATGTGAACTAGTGAAAGGATAAAGTGGTTTAGTAAGGAAGATGACAATGTATAACAGCGTAGGAAAAACCATGGAAACCGAGCAAATTAACAGGATCAATTAATATAAGACATCAGATTGAATGACAATTCAAGTCATGATACAGGCCATTTGTCATAGGAGTCCCTTGCCATATACATTCCAAAGAGGAGGGAGAATTCCTTATACCTGGAGCCATTTAGGGAAGAAGTACTTCTCGAGGAGGCCGACCAAGCTAGAGACGGAGATCATCCCCTCCCAGTCCATGACCCAGAAGAAGGCGTCCATGTGTTGCTGGTGTGGGTTGATCACCAGCTCGTTTAAGCACATCCCTGTTGAGTAGGAAGGATAGTGAGACTATAATAATATTAATACAGTCCATTTTGGACCCCCACGAATGCCCCCTGGGATATCTCACTCACCGAGCTTGGGGAGGATGTTCTTGAGCATGAAGGCCTCCCAGGAGCCGGGGGTGAAGACGTCCTTCCAGGGCTGGAGGATGAGCTTGGCGGAGGCGTCACTGGGGTGCCACTTCTGGAGCGCGCTCGACAGCTTGCTGCGGATGGGTGCGTACAGCGGCTCCAATCGGGAGCGCATCAGTGGCAACCAAGGGTGCACCCAGGCGTGGATTGGGACCGTGTCCGTCAGCGGGTTCCAGCCCTCCACCTACAGGAACAAAAGGAGGAGATATGGAAGCTCTCCAAGATTACTCACAAAACATCCAACAAACTCAATGACAATCTTTTGTAAATAATATGCAACAAAACTGGACAGAATGCTTTCCGATAAGGTGGAAACTTCCCCCATAAAACACAAGCGGATAAGATCACAAGGTGAATTCTAATAACAGAAAAAATCCCTCAAAATTGTAATACACATTTCACTAAGAGAAACCCCTCATGATACACATTTCAAGGAGAAAGGCCCAATATCAAGGAAGAATCCCCTGTAAAAGACATTTCAAGGAGGAGGAATTATTCCTCATAATACATATTTCAAGGAGGAAGGATCCCTCTTAAAACACATTTCAAGGAGAAAAAAATCCTTGTAAAACATATTCCAAAAAAATTTAAATCCCTCATAAAACATTTTCCAAAGAGGAAGAATTCCCCCATAAATCACATTCGGCGACCTCGAAGGGACCTAATTCCAAAGAGGAAGGAGAATTCCTCGTAATACACATTTCCGGAAGGAAGAATTCATCCTAATATAGATTTGGCAACCCCAAAGACACTCGCTGGAACACCTCAGCAAGCAAGAGTCCAAAAGTGGCAGCACAACCAATGGCTGATACCAAATGAGAGACTCCCCCCTGGGCACACAGAGGACTGGGCGACTTGGAAGGCGCTAAACAGACTGCGCTCTGGCACCACGAGATGCAGAGCCAACCTTCAGAAATGGGGCCACAAAGTGGAATCCTCGACATGCGAGTGTGGAGAGGAGCAAACCACTGACCACCTGCTGCAATGCAACCTGAGCCCTGCCACATGCATAATGGAGGACCTTCTTACGGCAACACCAGAAGCACTCCAAGTGGCCAGATACTGGTCAAAGGACATTTAATCAACTACCAAACTCACAAATTTTGTATTTTGTCTGTTTGTTTGCTTTGTTCTGTTAGAAATGTAATATAATTTGACTGGTTGTCCTGACACGACAAAAAAATAAATAAAATAAACCTCAAAGTGACCATTCTGATGAACAAGAATTCTTCATAAAACACATTTCAAGGAGGAAGAATTATTTCTTGTGAATAATTTTACAAATATTTCCGCATATATTTTCATGAATATTTCTGCGAATATTTTCATGACTGTTTTCATGAATATTTTAATGATTACTTCTTTGTCAATGTTTCTGCAAATATTTTTATTATTACTGTTTATATTGTGTATATGGTTTTTAATATTTTGCAAATATATTTTATTGTTGTTCTATGTATATTTTTGTAAATATTGCAGTTGAGCAATCAGGTAGTATACTATACGTAGATGATTTCCTGATTAGCAAATACAGATATATAGAAATGGATGGATGGAATAGAGAACAGATGACTAGATGGATGAATAGATGGATAGATTAAATTAGATATTGATCAATGCAAATTCGGCAACCTCAAAGGGACCTAATTCCAATGAAGATCTCAGTGTAATAAAAAATTGGCAACCACAAAAGGATCCATTTGCAATCAAGAGTCCCTGGTAAAACCCACACTTCCTGCTCACCTCCTTCTGGAGCTTGGGGAAGATGAGCTGGTCGAGGATGTTGTCCATGATCCAGACAGGGATGATGGGCTCCCAGCAGTCCAGGAAGTCCACCATTGGGATGCAGTCACGCGCCTGCCATTGCGACACTGTCCCCCGCACGATCGGCATCCACGTCTCCCACATCAGCCTCAAGGGGGGAAAGAAGGCAGCAGCATTATTATTCTATTACTGTACATTGTTATATTTATTATTATATATATAATTATATAACAATGAATATATCTTAATAAATATAATAACATAATATAGTATATATTATGCAACATCTATATAAATAAATATGTAATGTTCGTTTGTGGGATTAACAGAACTCAAAAACCACTGGATGAATTGACACCAAATTTGGACACAAGACACAATGTATGTCCTTCACTCAAAAAACTGATTTTGTCATTTGGGAGTTGTAGTTGCTGGGATTGTTAGTTCACCTACAATCAAAGAGCATTTTGAACCCCACCAACGATGGAATTGAGCCAAACTTGGCACACAGTTTTCCCATGACCAATAGAAAATACTGGAAGGGTTTGGTGGGCAGTGTCCTTTGGTTTTGGAGTTGTAGTTCACCTACATCCAGAGATCACGGTGGACTCAAACAATGATGGATCTGGACCAAACTTGGCACGAATATTCCATATGCCCAAATATGAACACAGATGGAGTTTGGAGGAAATAGACCTTGACATTTGGGATTTGTACTTACTGGGATTTATAGTTCACCTACAATCAAAGAGCTTTCTGAACTCCACCAATGATGGAATTGAACCAAACATGGCATACAGAACTTCAATGACCAACAGAACACACTGGAAGGCTTTGGTGGGCATTGACCTTGAGTTTGGGAGTTGTAGTTCACCTACATCCAGAGAGCACTGTGGACTCAAACAATGATGGATCTGGACCAAACTTGACACAAAAATTCCATATGCCTAAATATGAACACAGATGGAGTTTGGAGGAAATAGACCTTGACATTTGGGATTTGTAGTTACTGGGATTTATAGTTCACTACAATTAAAGAGCATTCTGAAACCCACAAACGACAGAAATGGGGCAAACTTCCCACACAGAACCCCCATGACCAACAGAAAATACTTAAGGCCATCCAGTCCAGCTCTCTTCACCAGGGCAAGAAAATGTAATCAGAGCCCTCCTGACAAAGAGCCATCCAGTCATAAATATAGATAGATATGATTCTCACACACACACACAGATATAGTATCATAGATTTGAAAGAGACCCTTAAAGAAGGACTATGATATGTTGCATATTCCAGAGTAGGCAAACCAGACACTCTCCACATCAACACTGACAAAGAAACAACAAGAAATACTGTTTACTCACAAGCAGAAAGGAATTACATATATTAGAAACCAACACTTTCTCATTACTTTATTTTCCAGATCACCAGACTGGGCCACAGCAACGCGTGGCAGGGGACAGCTAGTAATCTAATATAAATATAATAAAAGCATTATAATATATATAGCAACACCGAGGGGGGAAGGAAGGCGGCGGTAAGTAAAATGGGAAGAGTTGCCTTTGGAGAAGTTGTAAAAGTAATATAGCTGCTCCTGGACTCACCGGTGGAATGCGTCTGAGGATAGGTCCTGCCCCCCATGGGACAAGAGGTGGTCGTTCTCCAGGAGGGACTTCCATTTCGCCATGATCTCTGTACCGTAACTGCAGTCCTAGAAAAGGGGGGGGGGGGGAACAACTGTGAATCTTACGCATTTATAATAATGATAAACATTATATATAACACTAGCTTTACCCGCCACGCGTTGCTGTGGCCAACCTTCTCTCCCTCTTTCTCTCCTTCCTTCATTTCCTTTTCTTCTTTCCTTTCTTCCTTCTCTACCTGTTTAGTTCCTTCCTTAGCTTTTTGCTCCCATCCTTCCTTCTCTTTGTTTCCTTCCTCCCCTCCCTCTTTCTCTCCTTCTTTCTCTTCTTCTTTTGCTCCATCTTTCCTCCCTTCCCTTTTTTTTCCTTCTCTCCTCCTTCCTTCTCTTCCTCTTTCCTTCCTCCTCCCTTTTTATTTTCCTTCCTCTTTCTCTCCTTTCTTCCCTCTCTCTTTCCTTCCTTCCTCTTCTTCCTTCCTTTTCCTTCTCTTTTTCTTCCCTCTCTTTCTCTTCTTCTTCCTTTTTTCCTCCCTTCCTTCCTTCCTTCTTCCTTTCTTCCTTCCCTTCCCCTTCTTTCTTCTTTTCTATCTTTCTTCCTTTCCTCCTTCCTTCCTTTCTCCCTCCTTTCCATCTGGTGAAGTCCATGTATAGAGACATCTTTTATGTTGTTAACATACTTAGAGGTTCCTATTCATCGGAGGGCTTTCACCCTGGCCCGATGCCACGCTCTCCCATCAGCTGTACTCGAGGGCCGCTACCGGAAGATCCCTTTCCCAGAGAGACTCTGCCCCTGTGACTCGGGTCATGTGGAAACAATAGAACATGTGCTCCTTCAGTGTCCGTTCTACAGGGATACCCGTGCCAGGCTTATCTTACCTCTGATAGACAAGCACCCAGGCCATTCAGGACAATTTTATACCTCCCTGCTACTTGCGGATACTAATTCAGCTACAACCTACAATGTCGCAAAGTTTTGTGCAGCAGCATACAAAATCCGCCAGGGAATGACTAGTTCCAAAAGTCAACTGTGTGTCCAGTAATCGTCTTCCCTGAATCTACAATTTGGTGATGGATCTGGGCATTGTATGTTTTTACCCTGTTTCCCCTTCTGCTCCCTCACCCATATTGTGTTTTTAGTAGTTGTATTTATATTTTTAATGTACCAAACATGCCAGGTTTGTATGGAAATGTGACACTATTTCCTGTGCTGGTCAATGACCGAAATAAATGTTTTGATTTGATTTGATGTTGTTGGAAGAGAGTGTTTGTTATACACAGTGAGTTTTCCTGGCAAAATTCTATCAGCCTGCATCTCGCTTCATTTTGTTGTCCCAGACCATGCTTGCCTGTGATCGAGTCTCTTGTAATGAAAATAATGTCTCTTTTTGGGGTATTATCCAGTAAGTGCTGCAGATCCACTTCTGCTTCTTCAGCAGCTGTGATTGGTGCATATATTTGGATCACTGTAATGTTAAAAGGCTTTCCTTGCACTCGAATTGAGATAATTCTGTCGTTTTTTGGATTGTATCCGAGCACCGCTTTAGTAATCTTTTATATATATAAAAATGCTCCGTGCATAATGAGTTCCTTAAAAACAACAGAACCAATGAACGAAATCACACCAAATTTGGCAACAAAACGTCTCACAACACGGAGTGACCATCACTCAAAAAATTATGATTTTGTCCTTTGGGAGTTGCAATTGCTAGGATTTATAGTTCACCTACAATCAAAGAGCATTCTGAACCCCACCAATGATGGAATTGAACCAAACATGGCATACAGGACTTCAAAGACCAACAGAACACACTGGAAGGGTTTGGTGGGCACTGATCTTGAGTTTGGGAGTTGTAGTTCACCTACATCCAGAGAGCACTGTGGACTCAAACAATGATGGATCTGGACCAAACTTGGCACAAGCACTCAATATGCCTAAATATGAACACAGATGGAGTTTGGGGGAAATAGACCTTGACATTAGGGAGTTGTAGTTACTGGGATTTATAGTTCATCTACAATCAAAGAGTGTTCTGAACCCCACCAATGACATAATTGGGCCAAACTTCCCACACAGAACCCCCATGACCAACAGAAAATACTCAAGGCCATCCAGTCCAACTCCCTTCACCAGGGCAAGAAAACGTCATCAAAGCCCTCCTGACAAAGAGCCATCCAGCCATAGATATAGATAGATATGGTTCACACACACACTGATATAGAATCATAGATTTGAAAGAGACCCTTAAAGAAGGACTATGATATGTTACATGTTCCAGAGTAGGCAAACCAGACAATCTCTACATCAACACTGACAAAGAAACAGCAAGAAATACTGTTTACCCACAAGCAGGAAGACATTACATATATTAGAAACCAATACTTTGTCATTACTTTATTTTCCAGGTCAACAGACTGGGCCACAGCAACGCGTGGCAGGGGACAGCTAGTTTTATTATGAAAGCCAAGAACCTGCTTTAATTGAAGTCAATCATCGGAAACTTCTCAAAGCACAGCAGACAAAGAATCGGTACAAGAAAACAGCACTCCAAACCAGACCTGACAGCTGGCACAACAAAGCATTGCATGGGCAGTTCCTTGCCAAAATTGGTAGGAAAAGTTGACAAGGAGAAGACCTGGTGATGGCTCATGAATGGAAGCCTGATGAAGGAGACAGAAGGCCTGATTCTTGCAGCCAAGGAGCAAGCCATCAGAACCAATGCCATTAAGGCCAGGACTGAAAAATCAGCGCATGACCCAAAATGCAGACTGTGCAAGGAAGCTAATGAAACCATGCATCATATCCTCAGCTGCTGCAAGAAAATCACACAGATGGACTACAAACAGAGGCACAACTCTGTGGCCCAAATAATTCTTTGGAATTTATGTCACAAGTACCACCTGCCAGTAGTAAAGAACTGGTGGGATCATAAACCAGGAAAGGGAGTGGGAAATGAACACACAAAACTACTGTGGGACTTTCAAATCCAGACTGACAAAGTTTTGGAACACAATACACCAAATATCACGATTGTGGAAAAGAAAAAGTTTGGATTATTGACGTCGCCATTCCACGTGACAAATTGACAAAAAACAACAGGAAAAACTCAGCCGTTATCAGGACCTCAAAATCGAACTGCAAGGGCTCTGGCATAAACCAGTACAGGTGGCCTCAGTGGTCATTGGCACACCGGGTGCCGTGCCAAAAGATCTCAGCCGGATTTTGGAAACAATAAACATTGACAAAATCACAATCTGTTAACTGCAAAAGGCCACCTGACTTGGATCTACACACATCATTAGAAAACACATCACACAGTCCTAAGCGCTCGGGAAGTGTTCAACTTGTGATTTTGGGATACGAAATCCAGCATATAGATCTCGTTTGCTGTGACATACTGTGTTTTTGTGTCAGCAAAATGAATAAATAATATAATATAATATAATATAATATAATATAATATAATATAATATAATATAATATAATAAATTTTTCTTTCCCTACCTTGAGGGGCTGCCATTGTCGGAAGTGTTCCCTGACTAAGGGGAAGGCGATGGCAGCAGCCAGGGTGTCGGGGCCACAGAGGTGGTACTCGGGCCCGTGTTCACGCTGCAGCTTCCGGAAGATACTGGCAGCTTCCTCGAGGGTGAGGGGCCGCTTCTCACAGGTCTCCACAGCTTCCAGGACCTTCTCCAGGCTGTGTATTTGGGCCTCTTCTTCTTGGAGGGCCACCTCCGCCTTTGCGATCTCAGCCCCCAGGACAGCCACGCGGTCCCGCTCCGCCTGGACCCGTCGGTCGCTCTGCAGGATCTCCTCCTCCGTCAAGTCGATCAGCAACTGCAGATTGTGCTCCAGCTCCGGCAGGGAGAAGCTGGGAGGAGGCTTGGCTGGGGGAGGTCTGCCCGGCAAATGTGAGAAAGAAGAAGGGGATTGGCTGCCCGCCTCGGATGGGGGAGGAACCTGCTGCGTCTTCTGGCTGATCTGGCTGTAGCTGTAATACACCCGCTGCTCACGACCGGTCATGTCAATCACCTGAGAGAAATATAAGTTAAAGAAATATATATATATTAAAAATAATACTGTATTATTATATTTATTATTATTTATTACTATATTGATTATTGTATTATATACATACATATAAACATTTATATATTGTTACATATTATTATATATTACTATATTGTAATTTTAATTGTATTATTACTATATTATTATATTATTATATTATTATTGTATGTATATATATATTATATACATATTATTTATTTATTTATTTATTATTTATTTATTTAAAACACTTATATTCCGCCCTTCTCACCCCGAAGGGGACTCAGAGCGGAGCACAACATATACATGGCAAACATTCAGTGCCTGGATACAATACATAAACATTAAAAAAACATTTATCTAAATATTAAAATACACCATTTAAAATAACACAATTTAAAACCGTCCTAGCCATCTGCATCAAATCCAATTGGCCCTGTCATATTTCCCATTGTCGCTTCGTTGCCCTGACCTGAAAGCTTGGTCCCACAGCCAAGTTTTTACCATCCTTCTAAAGGACAGGAGGGAGGGGGCCGACCTGATCTCACAAGGAAGGGAGTTCCATAGCCGGGGAGCAATCACCAAGAAGGCCCTGTCTCTCATCCCCACCAATCGTGCCTGTGACAATGGCGGGACGGAAAGCAGAGCCTCCCCGGAGGATCTTAATCTCCACGATGGTACATAGAGGGAGATGCGTTTGGACAGGTAATTATAGTACATATTATTGTATTACATATAATGTATTATATATTATTCTATATTTATTTATTATTATATTTATCATATATTATTAGCAGTAGTATTATATATTTGTCAGTATTATATTATTATATATTATTATAATTATTATTGTTATATATTATAACTATTATTATTATTATACCAGACTGGGATGCTGACCTTGACATTGGGGGGATGTGGACGAGGTCCCGTCCCTGTGGCGGACGCTGCTATGTCTCCGGAGGCCCCTCCCCTCCCTTGGCCCCGCCCCCGGGCCTTGAGCTCTTCTGCAGTCTTGTAGCTGTACTTGGGGCCAGGTCGCTTCTTCCCAGGCTCCTTCCGCCACTGGCCGAGCTCCCGCTTAAGATCCTCCTCTTCTTCCTCAGACAAATCGGGGCCCACCGGAAAGTCCTGCAGTGATTGGGCCGTCCGCTCAGATCCATAAGCTCCCAGGGCTCCCTTCCCCCTCCGCTGCTTGGCCTCGATTGGGGTCAGGATGCCTGGGAATAATAAAAACAATATAACATTATATAATAAACTAGCTGTCCCCTGCCACGCTTTCCTGTGGTCCAGTGTGGTTATATGTGTTTTGTGTGTGTGTATATTTGTGTAAATGTGTATATGTGTATTTGTGTATATATATGTGGTTTTGCACATGCATTGTAATGTAAATTTTGTTTGTTGGCTTTTTAAGTTTCTTCTGCTGTGTTTTTCAGTGTTTTTATGAGTGATGGTCGCTTGTTGGCCTGATAGGTATATTGTGTCCAAATTTGTTGTCAATTCGCCCAGTGGTTTTTGAGTTGTGTTAATCCCACAAACGAACATTACATTTTTATTTATATAGATAATGAGAATAATATATAATAATATATTAGAATTGTACAATTGTATAATATAATATAAATAATAATATAATATAATACATAATAATAAATAATAAATATAATAAATATAATAATAAATAATAAATATAATAAATATAATAAAGTATTTATAATAAAATATACATATTTAACAATAAGTCAATAATATATTATAAATAATAATATAAATAATATTAAATAACATTATACTATATAATAAAACAATAATATATAAAAATAATATAAATCTCACAGGATGATAATATAAGAATACAATTAAAATTAAAATAGTAAATAATGATAAATAAAATAATAAAAATAGTATTATAATCTATAATTAAATATTATAATCTCTAATAAAATAATATAAATGTTTCATGATAATAATAGAATACAATTAATAATAATAATAATAATAATAAGAAGAAGAAGAAGAAGAAGAAGAAGAAGAAGAAGAAGAAGAAAATAATGACCTTGTGCGTTCTTGCCAAGGCCTCTTCCGGGGACATATCCCATTTTCTGAAGGAGTTTCTGCCCGATTCCCTTGGTGTGTCGCTCCCAACTTCCAAAGTCCAAAAAGGACTTTGTTCCACCAAAAAAGGCCCTTTGGCTTGGCTTAAAGTTCACACCCTGAAGAAAAATAATAATAATCATCATCATCATAAAATATATAATAATATCTATACACATAATAAAAGTGAAAATATGTATGTGTGTGTGTCTGGGGTGTCCACTTACACAAACTAGCTCCTGCCTCCACAAACAGCTATCGCTCCCACTGCTCAAGGGACACCAAAGGCATTAAAGTTTATAGCAAGTGCCATGAACATGTGCAAGAGCCCCGCTAATGTCCTCCACAAACACCATACTGCCCACCACCCAAGTGAAGGCTTTCATACAGGGACAATTTCACCCTAGATTTCATGTGTTTCCTCCACCACAAGCATCCCAGTGCTTCTGAATCTTTCCATTGGTGTGGAATTTGCATGACCCCGCCCAATACCTCTCCCTTAACTCTCTCTGAACATACTAGACAGGTTTAAGGAGAATTCACCATGATTTATAGGAGTTGTAGGTCCTGGGATGTATAGTTCACCTATGATCTAAGAGCACTCTGAACCCAACCAATGATGGACCTGGAACCATCTTGGCACACAGAACCCCCATGACTAACTCAACTTACTGGAGGGGTTTGTGGGAATTGACCTTGATTTTGGGAGTTGTAGTTCACCCTTATCCAGAGAGCCCTGACGTCATATCTGGACCAAACTTGGCACACAAATCCAACATGGCCAACTGTGCATACAGACGGGGTTTGGGGGTGATTGACCTTGGGTCTGGGAGTTGTAGTTCAACCTTATCCAGAGAGCACTTTGAATACTGGTGGAGTTTGGGGAGGATTGACCCACGATTCTGGGAATTGAAATTCACCCGTATTTCCCAATCAGAGCATTCATAAAAAACAAGAGGAAAGACTGAGTTTTTCCTAATAAATAGAGCTACAAATTATCAAACAGATAGCTAACATCCCAAAACAAACAGTGCCTTCTTCTAATACCCCAGGAATCGCCAAGTCCCCAAGCTAGTGTAATAATAAAAATGGGAAAATCTATAAGCCAATAGCATGACATCATGGCAAAAAAGCGCCAATACGATCCTGGATATTTTAAAAAAAAATTCCCAAATGAAGGGAGGAAAAAATATATAATTCTAATAAAATAACATAATAAAATATAATAAAAGTAATACAATAAAAAGTGCACAAGTTATGTGTTCACGTACATGCAAATAATAAAATATAATAATTATGAAATATAATGTAATAATAAACTAACAATATATAATAATAAAAATAAAATATTTTACCTACACATAAATAAAAATATGTGTTACGTACACTTAAATAACAATATAATAGACTATAATAAAAATAATTATATAAAATCTAACAATAAATAATAAAATATAATATAAAATCTAACAATAAATATAATAATAATAAGTGCATGTGTTAGGTACATGTAATGGAAAATATATTAAAATACAATAATAATAATATAAAATATAACAAGTATTAAAAATATAATATAATCTAACAATAAAATAAAATAATAAATATAATGTGCATGTGTGCTGTGTTGTAAATGTAAATAATAATAATAATAATAATAATAATTTACATAGAAGCATAGAATCAAAGAGTTGGAAGAGACCTCATGGGCCATCCAGTCCAACCCCCTGCCAAGAAGCAGGAATATTGCATTCAAATCACCCCTGGCAGATGGCCATCCAGCCTCTGTTTAAAAGCTTCCAAAGAAGGAGCCTCCACCACACTCCGGGGCAAAGAGTTCCACTGCTGAACGGCTCTCACAGTCAGGAAGTTCTTCCTCATGTTCAGATGGAATCTCCTTTCTTGTAGTTTGAAGCCATTGTTCCGCGTCCTAGTCTCCAAGGAAGCAGAAAACAAGCTTGCTCCCTCCTTATATGTACAACAATAATTTACATGTTGTACATATAAATAATAATAATATAATAAAATTTAATAACGATAACAACAACAACAACAACAATACCGTCTTCAGTCTTTTTGGGACGAACTCCTTTTTGGGACCTTTTTCCTCTTTCTTCTTTGTCTTCTTCTTTCCTTCTTCCTCTGAGTCTTCTTCTTCATCATCGGTTATTATTTCTTCAGCCGCAGTTTTCTTCAATCCGGCGCTAATGAAATTCACCGGAGCTGAATAATCCCGTGACCTGAAAATATATTATTATTATTGTAATCCACTCTCTTTCTTATATTGCATTTCTTATATATTATCAAATTTATTATTGTTTTGCATTACGTTTACTATATATTATTATATGAGACTTATTTATTATTATTTTTGTATTATTATCTATTATCTGTTATATAACATTTATCTAATATTATATATTTTATTATCATATTAAGTTTACTTTATTTTAGTATATATTATTGTATTATATATTATTATCCATTACTTCTTATTATATTATATTACTTTTATTACATAAAATAACTATATTTATTATATTCTAAAACAACTATATTTATTATATTCTATGTTACATTTATTATTATTATCTAGTATGATATATACATGTACGCCTCTCCACTTACCGCTTCCCTGCAAAGCTGGGCCGGTGCTGCTGGTGCTGTCCATCAAGGTCCTCCCATCCTGCCTCCTGCTCCTCGTCGTCAGAGTCCTCTTCCCCTTCCTGTTCTGGTCCCGCCCCTTCACGTTCTTCTCTTTCTGCCCAGACGCCATAGAGGGCCTGCTCCTTAGTCTGGCGGTGCTGCCGGTGGCGGAGGGGGTTGAACTCGTTCTGGAGATCCCACTCCGTCACCTCAAAGGCCTCCAACTCTATGCCCTCCGCTTCCGCTTCCTGCCCAGGTCGCAGGTCGGGACCGCCCCCTCCGCCACCGCCAAACAAATGAGACAGCGACATGGCCGGAAACTCTGGAAGAATATAATAAAGATGCAATAATAACAACATTATTATTAATAATAATAATAATAATGTAATAAAATAATAACTTTATTTTTATACCCCACCTCCATCTCCCTAAAGGGACTCAGGGCAGCTTACATGGGACCATTAATGTAATATAATAGCAAATAAGATACATTAGTAGGTAATAATATAATAAAGAATGTCATTATATTAATATTATAATATAATAGTAAATAATAATACAATACAATAATATATAATAAAGCAAAGGGGACACTACGGAAGAAGAATAGTAATAAGAATAATAATATAATTTAATATAATATTCTGTTATTAACATAACATGATATAGAATAGAAAAATACTAATTATTGATATTAATAATAATATAATGATAATGTAATAGATAAGTGAGACAGCGACATGGCAGGAAGCTCTAGAAGAAGATAATGATAATGATAATAATAATAATAGCATAATATAATAATAGAAATGTTATAATCCATATACATAATCTATACACATATATTATGTATATGGATTATGGCGCAGCAGGCTGAGTGTCAGCTGCATTAAGATCACTCTAACCAAAAAGGTCATGAGTTTGAAGCCAGCCCGGGTTGGAGTGGGTTTCCAACCAATTGTGTGTAGCCTGTTGTCGACCTTTGCAACCCGAAAGACAGTTGCATCTGTCAAGTAGGAAAATAAGGTACCACCTTAAAGTGTGAGGAGGCTAAATTAACTGATTTATGAGGCCATAAAGAAGACTCCAGCAAAGCATTCCAGCGGGGAAGCATGCGGGGAATGTGGAAGAGCTTCATCAGTGTCGCAGATGGACGATGAAAGCGACAGCTCCCCTGGCGGCCAGAAAAAGTTAAACAGCCTCTGTGTATGTCTGTATATGTTTGTATGTCAAAATTGGCATTGAATGTTTGCCATATATGTGTACACTGTAATCCGCCCTGAGCCCCCTGCGGGGTGAGAAGGGCGGAATATAAAAGCTGTAAATAAATAAATAAATAATATACACATGTGTGCATGTGGTGGAGGTGTCCATTTACACAGCCTCCCGCCTCCACAAACAAGCTATAGTTCCAAGTGCTGTGAAGCTTCCAAAGGCACTCCCTCCAAGGACATTTCAGGGCACAGTGGGTTCTATATCTATGGCTGAATGGCTCTTTGTCAGGAGGGCTTTGACTACGTTTTCTTGCCTGGTAAAGGGAGTTGGACTGGATGGCCTTAAGTATTTTCTGATGGTCATGGGAGTTCTGTGTGGGAAGTTTGCTCCAATTCTGTCGTTGGTGGGGTTCAGAATGCTCTGATTGTAGGTGAACTATAAATCCCAGCAACTACAACTCGCAAATGTCAAGGTCTATTTTCCCCAAACGCCATCTGTGTGCATATTTAGGCATATTGAGTATTCGTGCCAAGTTTGGTCCAGATCCATCATTGTTTGAGTCCACAGTGCTCTCTAGATGTAGGTGAACTACAACTCCCAAACTCAAGGTCAATGCCTACCAAACTCTTCTAGTGTTTTCTGTTGGTCACGGGAGTCCTGTGTGCCAAGTTTGGTGCAATTCCATCGTTGTTGGAGTTCAGAATGCTCTTTGATTATAGGTGAACTATAAATCCCTACAAATACAACTCCCAAATGACAAAATCATAATTTTTTGAGTGATGATCACTCCTTGTGTTGTGAGACATTTTGTTGCCAAATTTGGTGTGATTTCGTTCATTGGTTCTTTTCCTTTTAAGGTACTCATTATGCACAGAGCATTTTTATATATATAGATAGGAGTTGTAGTCCACCTACAACCAGAGAGCACTGTGAACCCAACCAACGATGGATCTTGAAAACACTTGCAACGGATGATGGAATTTTCAGGACCTTCACTCACTTCCTGAGACCTCTGCGACCCCCACAAATGACGGACCTGGACCAAACAGGCCACACAGACCCCCCAAGACCCACTTTACACCTTGGTGCAGTTTGCGGAAGGATGGACCACAAATGATGGGATTTGCACTGCCTTCATCCACATTGAGAGATTACTGCAGCCCCCAAGAATGACGGAACTGGACAAAATTTGCCACACAGACTCCTCATGGCGTACTTTACATCCTGGTGAGTTTTAAAAAGAGGATGCACCAGGGACGATGGGAATTGCAGTATCTTCACCCACTTCTAGAAACTACTGCGACCCAAATAAATGATGCACCTGGACCAAATTTGACACACTGACTCCCTATGACGTACTTTCTGTCTTGGTGAGGGTTTCGGGAGGATGGACCACAGATGATGGGATTTGCAGTATCTTTACCCACTTTCACAGACAACTGTGACCCCCATAAATGATGGGCCTAGACCAAATTTGGGAAACAAAACTCCCATGACCAACAGAACATACTAGAGGGGTTTGGGGAACTGACCCACCTGTACAGGAAGTATAGTTCACCCTGAATACAGAGCACTCTGAACCGCATCAATGATGAATCTGGACCACACTTTGAACACAGAACTCTGGTGACCAACAGAACATACTGGAGGTGTTTGTGGGGGGACTAATTGTAGTTCGCCCTGCATCCAGAGCACTCTGAACCCCCTCAATAACAGATCTGGACCAAACTTGGCACACAGACCCAACATGCCCAACTGTAAATACAGGCGGAGTTTGGGGGTGATTGCCATGGGAATCTGGGAATTCATCGTTTCTGCATTCACAGAAACTATGATCCCCACCAACAATTGACAGGGATCAAACTTGGCACAGAGAAGCCCCATGACCAACTGAACATACTGCAGGGTTTATGGGAGTTGGCCATGATTATGGGAGTTGGAACCCACCTGCATCTAGCGGGCACTGAACACAGTCAATGTTGGATCTGGACCAGACTTGACACACAGACCCAACATGGCCAACTGTAAATGCTGGCATGCTTTGGGGATGATGTTCCCTGGCATATGGGAGTTGTAGTTCACCCTTAAACAGAGGGCACTGAACCCAGCCAATGGCAGATCTTGGCACACAGACCCAACATGGTCAGCTGTGCATACAGGCCTGGTTTGGGGAGGATTGACCCACAATTCACCCACATCATTATGTATTTTCTAATGGGAGCATTTATTTAAAAAATCACATTCTGACTTTTTCTTAATAAAATGTTACTAATTAACTAAATGCTAAATAAGACCTTTCTCAAATAACCCAGGCACTGCTGGGTACCCAAGCTAGTTTAAAATAATTTATTTTTAAAAATAATTTAAAATAAAGCAGGAAAAGAAGAAAAGAGAACAGCTTTCCAAACATTACCCTGTCGTTGACACACGTTTTCACAAATCTTTCTTCCTCTTCCCTCCTCCTTTTTTGTTAGCTTTATTTCTATGCAGCCTTTTTCCAGGCATACTATATAATGGGAAAAGACTGCTTGGCTCTCATGACAGAAGCTACGTTGTAAATGACCACTCTAACAAAGACCAGGTCAGACTACACAGAGAAGCCATTTGAAATCCACAAGAAGCACATGGACAATATCAACAGAAAGGAGGAAACCATGAAAATGAACACGATCTGGCCACCAGTATGTAAAAAACTCTAAAATCAGGACAGCAAAGAAAGAACAATACTCAGAAAACGGGGGGATTCCAGACAAGAATCAATCAGGGACAGCTAATCACCTCTCAACAAAGGAGTTCCCCAGGCAGTAAGAAGCCAGACCTTGAAACCGCTAGGCCACTGAATGGTAATCAAGGTGACCAAGCCCATCCTGGACATTCCACAGATATGTAAATCCCATTTGCCTCATTTCCAACAGACCTCACAACCTCTGATGCAGGTGAAATGTCAGGAGAGAATGCTTCTGGAACATGGCCAGACAGCCCGGAAAACTCACAGCAACCCATATATACTATAATAATATATTATATATCATATAATAATATTGTTATATTTATAATATTATAATTGTAAATTATATAAAGGTATAATATTACATATATTATTCTATTGTTATTATAAATTACAAGCCGTCCCCTGCCACGTGTTGCTGTGGCCCAGTCTGGTGATCTGGAAAATAAAGTAATGGTTTCTAATATTTGTAATTCCTTTATGCTTGTGGGTAAACAGTATTCCTTGTTGTTTCTTTGTCAGTGTTGATGTGGAGATTGTCTGGTCTGCCTACTCTGGAACATGCTACGTATAATTGTCCTTCTTTAGGGATCCCTTTCAAATCTATGATACTGTATCTGTGTGCGTGTGTGAATCATATCTATCTATCTATCTATCTATCTATCTATCTCTATCTATCTATCTATCTATCTATCTATCTATATATCTATCTATCTATGACTGGATGGCTCTTTGTCAGGAGGACTTTGATGAAGGGAGTTGGATTGGATGGCCTTAAGTATTTTCTGTTGGTCATGGGGGTTCTGTGTGGGAAGCTTGCCCCGATTCTGTTGTTTGTGGGGTTCAGAATGCTCTTTGATTGTAGGTGAACTATAAATCCCAGTGACTACAACTCCCAAATGTCAAGGTCTATTTTCCCCAAACTCCATCTGTGTTCATATTTGGGTGTATTGAGTGCTTGTGCCAAGTTTGGACCAGATCCATCATTGTTTGAGTCCACAGTGCTCTCAGGATGTAGGTGAACTACAACTCCCAAACTCAAGGTCAATGCCCTCTAAACCCTTTCAGTATTTTCTGTTGGTCATGGGAGTTCTGTGTGCCAAGTTTGGTTCAATTCCATCATTGGTGGAGTTCAGAATGCCCTTTGATTGTAGGTGAACTATAAATCCCAGCAACTACAACTCCCAAATGACAAATCATAATTTTTGAGTGATGGTCACTCCTTGTGCTGTGAGACGTTTTGTTGCCAAATTTGGTGTGATTTCGTTCATTGGTTCTTTTGTTTTTAAGGTACTCATTATGCACAGAGCATTTATATATATATACTACCTGTCCCCTGCCACGCGTTGCTGTGGCCCAGTGTTGATCTGGAAACGAAGTAATGAGAATGTGTTGGTTTCTAATATATGTAATGTCTTAATGCTTGAGGGTAAACAGTATTTCTTGTTGTTTCTTTGCCAGTGATGTGGAGAGTGTCTGGTTTGCCTACTCTGGAACATGCAACATATTATTGTCCTTCTTTAGGGGTGCCTTTGAAATCTTTGATACTGCATCTGTCATATACATATATGTGTGTGTGTGTGAATGGCTGGATGGCCCTTTGTCAGGAGGGCTTTGTTTTGTTGCCCTGGTGAAAGGAGCTGGACTGGATGGCCTTAAGGCAGCATTTCTCAACCTGGGAAGTCAAGACTCCTGGGGGGGGTGGGGAGTCACCATGGGGGTGTCAGAAGGGTCACCAAAGACCACCAGGAAACACAGTGTTTCCTGTTGGTCATGGGGGTTTTGTGTGGGATGTTTGGCCCAATTCCATCGTTGGTGAGGTTTGGAATGCTCCTTGATTGTAGGTGAACTATAAATCCCAGTAACTACAACTCCCAAACGTCAAGGTCTATTTCCCCCAAACTCCATCTGTGTTTATATTTGGGCATATTGAAGATTTGTGCCAAGTTTGGCCCAGATCCATCATTGTTTGAACCCACAGTGCTCTCTAGATGTAGGTGAACTATTATTATATTATTATTATTAACTTTATTTGTACCCTGCTAGCATCTCCCGAGGGACTCGATGCGGCTCACACAGGCCGAAGCCTCAAAACACAATACAAGAGAAACATAACATAACAATAACAAAGCAAATCAAAACAGTTAAGCAAAGCAACGACAATACATCAAGACATTATTAAAAACTGGTTCGGCCGGCGCAATGGGGTACAGGGATTAAAAGTGCTGAAATGGTAGGAGGAACGTGGATTACAAGTACGGTGTGCAGCATCATTAATTGTGCTAAAGTGCTACTAGGACTTGGGCTGGGGATTCCTAATCTGAGAAGGCACAACGGAACAGCCAGGTTTTTAAATTCCTTCTGAAAACTGCTAAGGTAGGGGCCTGTCGGAGATCTTTTGGGAGGGCATTCCAGAGTCGGGGGGCCGCCACAGAGAAAGCCCTGTCCCGTGTCCCCACCAAGCGCGCTTGCGACGTGGGCGGGATCACGAGCAGGGCCTCCCCAGATGATCGGAGCGAGCGTGTGGGTTCGTAGATTGAAATGCGGTCACGCAGGTAGGGTGGTCCCAAACCGTTTAGGGCTTTGTAGGTGAGCACCTGCACCTTGAATTGGGCCCGGAAAATAAATGGCAGCCAGTGGAGCTCCTTAAACAGAGGGGTAGACCTCTCTTGATAATGAGCCCCAGTTAGCATCCTAGCTGCTGCCCGCTGGACCAATTGAAGTTTCCGGGCCGTCTTCAAGGGCAGCCCCACGTAGAGCGCATTGCAGTAGTCCATTCTAGAGGTGACCAAGGCGTGGACCACCCCGGCCAGATCAGCCTTCACGAGGTATGGTCGCAGTTGGCGCACAAGTCTCAATTGTGCAAAGGCCCTCCCGGATACCGCAACACCTGAGCCTCAAGTGTGAGCGAAGAATCCAAGAGGACACCCAAACTGCGGACCTGTGGCTTCAGGGGGAGTGTAACCCCGTCCAACACAGGTAACCACCCTATACCCCGATCCGGTTTACGATCAACCAGGAGGACCTCTGTCTTGTCGGGATTGATCTTCAGCTTGTTCTTCCTCATCCAGATCGACACAGCGGCCAGGCACTCGTCCAGCACCCGAGAAGCCTCCCTGGAATTAGGTGGAAAAGAGTAGTAGAGTTGTGTGTCATCTGCATAAAGATGGCACCCAACTCCAAAACTCCGGATGACCTCTCCCAGCGGTTTCATGTAGATGTTAAAAAGCATGGGCGACAGAATAGAGCCTTGCGGGACCCCACAGGTCAAAGGCCAGGGGCCAGAGCAGGCGTCTCCCAGCTTCACCATCTGGGTTCGTCCCTCCAGGAAGGACCGGAGCCACGACAGATGGCTCCGGTCCTTACAAATCCAAAACCCAAGGTCAATGCCCACCAAACCCTTATAGTGTTTTCTGCTGGTCATCGGAGTCCTGTGTGCCAAGTTTGGTTCAATTCCATCATTGGTGGAGTTCAGAATGCTTTTTGATTTTAGGTGAACTATAAATCCCAGCAACTACAATTCCCAAATGGCAAAATCATAATTTTTTGAGTGATGATCACTCCTTGTGTTGTGAGACGTTTTGTTGCCAAATTTGGTGTGATTTCGTTCATTGGTTCTTTTGTTTTTAAGGTACTCATTATGCACAGAGCATTTATAGATAGATAGATAGATAGATAGATAGATAGATAGATAGATAGAAGGTAGACAAATATAGATTGATAGCAGATAGATAGATAGAAGATAGATAGAAAGATAGAAGATAGATAGATAGAAGGTAGATAGATAGAAGATAGATAGATATAACTAGATAGAAGATAGATAGATAGATAGATAGATAGAAGATAGATAGATAGAAGATAGATAGATAGAAGGTAGATAGATAGATAGATAGATAGATAGATAGATAGAAGATAGAAGAAGATAGATAGATAGAAGATAGATAGATAGAAGATAGATAGATAGAAGATAGATAGATAGAAGATAGATAGATAGATAGAAGATAGATAGATATAGATAGAAGATAGATAGATATAGATAGATATAGATAGATAGATAGATAGATAGATAGATAGATAGAAGATAGAAGATAGATAGAAGATAGATAGAAGATAGATAGATAGAAGATAGATAGATATAGATAGATATAGATAGATAGATAGATGATAGAAGATAGATAGATAGGTAGATAGATAGATAAGTAGATAGATAGATAAGTAGATAGATAGATAAGTAGATAGATAGAAGATAGATAGATAATTGCATAATAATATTATATACAATAGAATAAATATAATAATAATAAATACTGTTTAACCCACTGTTTCCAGGCAGAACAGATTGCCTTGGTAACAAGCCCCGTAACGGTTTCCATGGCAACCCTTTTATAATAGTTTATTAATATAAAATATATTAATATGTGATAGTCATAAATATGGCAATAATAATATTATATATATATATTTCTTACCTTCCTTCTTTCGTGAAAGGGAAACAAAGGCCTGCTTCTTCTTCGCAGCCTTCTCCTCGCTGAAATGAGCGCCACTTCCTGTTTGGCCTTCAAGCGACTGCGACTGCGCAGTGTTGACAATGGTGAAGCCCGCCCCGGAAGTGACGCCATGCAGGCGCAAGCGGATTGAATGAGGGAACAAAGATGGCCGATGGAGCGACGTTTCGTGGTTACCGCCCTCATTTTCTCATCTCTGACGTTCTGGTTTTTCGTCTCGATGGTTACGGCGGCCCGAAAAGCTCTTTTCCAGACTCATGGGATGAAGCTCATAATAAGAATAATAATGACAACAATAATAATAGTATACTATAAAATACACAAATTGAAAACAATATATATATATATATATATATATATATATATATATATATATATATAAAATTGAAAATAAGAATATAATAAAATATGGATATAATATAATAATTTTTAAATATAATTTATTTAGGTTCTTGTGGGTTTTTTCGGGCTATAGGCCATGTTCTAGAGGCATTTCTCCTGACGTTTCGCCTGCATCTATGGCAAGCATCCTCAGAGGTAGTGAGGGCTGTTGGAATTAGGACAATGGGTTTATATATCTGTGGAATGGCTGGGGTGGGGCAAAGAGCTCTTCCCTGCAGCTAGGTGTGAATGTTTCAGCTGATCACCTTCATTAGCATTTGAAGGCTTGCCTGAGCCTGGGAAAATCTCTTGCTGGGAGGTGTTAATCTGTGCCTGGTTGTTTCCTCTCTGTTGTTTTGCTGTTGTAATTTTAGAGTTTTTTAATACTGGTAGCCAGATTTTGTTCATTTTCATGGTCTCCTCCTTTCTGTTGAAATTGTCCACATGCTTGTGGATTTCAATGGCTTCTCTGTGTAGTCTGACATGGTGGGTGTGAGAGTGGTCCAGCATTTCTGTGTTCTCAAATAATATGCTGTGTCCAGGCTGGTTCTCATAGCATATTATTTGAGAACACAGAAATGCTGGACCACACCTACAACCACCATGTCAGACTACACAGAGAAGCCATTGAAATCCACAAGCATGTGGACAATTTCAACAGAAAGGAAGAGACCATGAAAATGAACAAAATCTGGCTACCAGTATTAAAAAACTCTAAAATTACAACAGCAAAGCAGCAGAGAGGAAACAACCAGGCACATCTTAACACCTCTCAGCAAAAGATTTTCCCAGGCTCAGCCAGGCCTTCAAATGCTAATGAAGGTGGTCAGTTGAAACATTCACACCTGGCTCCAGCAGGGAAGAGCTCTTTGTCCCCACCCCAGCCATTCCACAGATATATAAACCCATTGTCCTAATTCCAACAGACCTCACTACCTCTGAGGATGCTTGCCATAGATGCAGGCGAAACGTCAGGAGAAATGCCTCTAGAACATGGCTCTATAGCCCGAAAAAACCCACAAGAACCTAGTGATTCCAGCCATGAAAGCCTTCGACAATATAATTTATTTATTATTTATTTACTTCATTTGTATACCGCCATTCTCAGCCCTAAGGCGACTCATAGCGGTTTACAACAAGCAAAAACAAGGCGAACAATCAAGGCAAAAATTCAATGCGACATCAACAAGGTACTTAAAAACAGTTAACACAGAAACAAATTAAACAATTTAACAGTAATAAACATTCAGTGGCGTCTCATAACTAGAATCATGATCCAAACTCGTCAGTCGTAGTTCCATTTCCTGAAATTCATTGCACTGCTTATTCAAACGCCTGTTCAAATAACCAGGTTTTCACTTTCCTCCGGAATACCATCAATGAGGGGGCCAATCTGATGTCCGTGGGAAGGGCGTTCCACAGCCGAGGGGCCACCACCAAGAAGGCCCTGTCTCTCGTCCCTGCCAGCCGCGCCTGTGAGGCAGGCGGGATCGAGAGCAGGGCCTCCCCGGAAGATCTCAAAGTCCTGATGGGTTCATAGGCAGAGATGCAGTTGGATAGGTCGCTTGGGCCGGAACCGTTTAGGGCTTTAAAGGCCAAAGCCACGTGTGCTATAATGTCAATCAAAATCATAAACAACTAATGAACAACTGCATAGCTAACTTAGACCAATGAAATGATTTGTCTTTGGGAACCAATGAGATGATTGATTTCTATGTACCAATCAAACTGTTTTAATGAAAGTCATAAATAATCAATGCAACCAACTTTAGGTTGGACAAACCCCTTTATTGCATTTCCATATGCATGTTTGTCACTATTGCTTCAGCTGCGCAATAAATAGCATTTTGCAGTTTTAAAGATTCAACTTTCGTGGTGTCCTTCCTTGCCCTCCTGCTCTTGGATTTTGGATTTGTGGATTTTCTTGATCGTTTTTGCCCCTACACCAGCACTTTGAATTGGGCCCGGTAGCAAATTGGTAGCCAATGGAGCTGGCGCAACAGAGGGGTTGTATGCTCCCTGTGTGCCGCCCCTGTTAGTATCATGGCTGCCACACGCTGGACCAATTGAAGCTTCCGAGCCGTCTTCAATGGCAACCCCACATAGAGAGCGTTGCAGTAGTCTAAACGGGATGTAACCAGAGCGTGGACTAGCGTGGCCAAGTCAGACTTCCCAAGGTACGGGCGCAGCTGGCGCACAAGCTTTAGCTATGCAAATGCTCCCCTGGTCACCGCTGAAACCTGGGATTCCAGGCTCAGTGGTGAATCCAGGATCACACCCAAGCTGCGAACCTGCGTCTTCAGGGGGAGTGCGACCCCGTCCAACACAGGTTGTAACCCTATACCCTGTTTGGCCTTGCGACTGACCAGGAGTAGCTCTGTCTTGTCTGGATTCAGTTTCAATTTGTTCGCCCTCATCCAGACCATCACAGCGGCCAGACACCAGTTCAGGACCTGGACAGCCTCCTTAGTAGCAGGTGGAAAGGAGTGACAGAGTTGGACATCATCATAATATACACAATTAAATTATTTATTTATGTATTTATTTATTTTATTTATTTTATTTGTTCTCAGCCCTTAGGCGACTCACAGCGGTTAACAACAAGAACAGCAAAAATTCAATGCTACAATAACATGGTATAAAAAACAGTTGACATCATAACACATTATACAATAATATACAATTAGCAACAATAACCATTCACTAGCGTCTCGTCACTGAAAACATGATCCAGATCCGTCATCCATTGTTCCATTCCTATGTTCATTACACTCATTGCACTGACTATTCAAACGCCTGCTCAAACAACCAGGTTTTCACTTTTTTGCGGAATACCATTAATGATGGAGCTAGTCTAATGTCCGTGGGAAGGGCGTTCCACAGCCGAGGGGCCACCACCGAGAAGGCCCTATCTCTCATCCCCGTCAGCCGTGCCTGTGAGGCAGGCGGGATCGAGAGCAGGGCCTCCCTGGAAGATCTCAAAGTCCTGGTGAGTTCATAGGCAGAGATGCGGTTGGATAGGTAGCTTGGGCCAGAACCATTTAGGGTTTTAAAGGCCAATGCCAGCACTTTGAATTGAGCCCGGTAGCAGATCAGTAGCCAGTGGAGTTGGCGCAACAGGGGGGTTGTATGCTCCCTGCGTTCCGCTCCTGTTAGAATAATGGCTGCCGAGCGTTGGACTAGTTGAAGCTTCCGAGCCGTCTTCAAAGGCAACCCCACGTAGAGAGCGTTGCAGTAGTCTATACGGGATGTAACCAGAGTGTTGACTACCGTGGCCTGGTCAGACTTCCCAAGGTACGGGCCCAGCTGGCGCACAAGTTTTAACTGTGCGAATGCTCCCCTGGTCACCGCCGAAACCTGGGGTTCCAGGCTCAGCGATGAGTCCAGGATCACACCCAAGCTGCAAACCTGCGTCTTCAGGGGGAGTGCAACCCCGTCCAACACAGGCTGTAACCAGGGCTGTAGCCAGAAAAAAAATTCAGGAGGGGTTAAAATTTTCGCCGGGGGGGTTGTTAAAATTTTCACCGGGGGGGGGGGGGGTTTGAAACCTGCCTCCTAGCTCACGCTGAAGCAAAGAGCACAGCAGGGGGCAGAGCAGCCTTCAATAGCCTGCAGCTCCACCCCTGTCAACCACCTCCACCAAGTCTGGCCTCCTTAATTTATTTATTTATTATTCAAACTTATATGCCGCCACTCCCCTGGGGCTCGGAGTGGCTTACAAGAACAGGCTAAAATCTAACACAATTTGAAAACAATTTAAAACAATTTAAAAACAGCAATATCAAAGATCAAAGCCCTGTCGAACCAGATATGTCTTACATGCCCTGCAGAAAGCTGATAAGTCCCACAAGGCACAGACTTCAGGTGGCAGAGTATTCCAGAGTGATGGTGCCACTGCTGTAAAGCCTCTGCGTCTGGTTGCTGTTAGATGCAAGGTCTTGACATTGGGAATTTCCAACAAATCTTGGTCCTCAGAATGGAGGGATCTCTGGGGTTGGTAGGGGGTGAGACGGTCCCTCAGGTACATCGGCCCCAGACCACGCAAGGTCTTAAAGGTTAGTACCATTACCTTTAATGAGAGCATTCAACATCCCCCCCACCCCCAACTTGGTTGCTTCACTACATCAGCTATTGCTGCAAGTAATGACAGTGTGAATAAATTGTCAATATTTGCCTGAGATAGTACTGGCAGTTCTGGAGGGACTCTTAATTTTTTGCATCTCATAGACTTAGCATGGGGATTAGGTTAACCAGTTAAAATTCATGAGTAAACCAGGTTTTTTAAAAAAAATCTAAAACATTTCGGGGGGGGGGGGTTGAACCCCTAACCCCCCCCCCCCTCGCTACAGGCCTGGCTGTAACCCTATGCCCTGTTCGGCCTTGCGACTGACCAGGAGTACCTCTGTCTTGTCTGGATTCAATTTCAATTTGTTCACCCTCATCTAGACCGTTACAGCGGCCAGGCACCGGTTCAGGACCTCGACAGCCTCCTTAGTAGCAGATGGAAAGGAGTGACAGAGTTGGACATCATCTGCGTACAGATGACACCATACCCTGAAATTCCAGATGATCTCTCCCAGCGGCTTCATGTAGATGTTAAACAACAATAATAATATAATAAAATATTAATATAATAATAAATCGACAATAAGAATATAATAAAATATTAACAATAAAACATTTATGTAATATACATTTAAAATAAAAATATAATACTAATCTATACTGTATATCTATATATCTATCTATATATAATCTATCTAAAAAAAACAAAAACAAGATTGTGGCAACAAGAATGATTGACAACTGGGAAATAGAGGGAGAAAATGTGGAGACCGTGACAGACTTTGTATTTCTAGGTGCAAAGATTACTGCAGATGCAGACTGTGGCCAGGAAATCAGAAGACGCTTACTTCTTGGGAGGAGAGCAATGTCCAGTCTCGATAAAATAGTAAAGAGTAGAGACATCACACTGGCAACAAAGATCCACATAGTCAAAGCCATGGTATTCCCTGTAGTAACCTACGGATGTGAGAGCTGGACCTTAGGGAAGGCTGAGCGAAGGAAGATAGATGCTTTTGAACTGTGGTGTTGGAGGAAAGTTCTGAGAGTGCCTTGGACTGCGAGAAGATCCAACCAGTCCATCCTCCAGGAAATAAAGCCCGACTGCTCACTGGAGGGAAAGATACTAGAGACAAAGTTGAAGTACTTTGGCCACATCAGGAGGAGACAGGAAAGCCTAGAGAAGACAATTATGCTGGGGAAAGTGGAAGGCAAAAGGAAGAGGGGCCGACCAAGGGCAAGATGGATGGATGGCATCCTTGAAGTGACTGGACTGACCTTGAAGGAGCTGGGGGTGGTGACGGCCGACAGGGAGCTCTGGCGTGGGCTGGTCCATGAGGTCACGAAGAGTCGGAGACGACTGAACGAATGAACAAAAATAATCTATCTATCTATATATCTATATCTATATATATATGTCAGTGTTTGTATGCATGTATGTGGGTATGTGTGTACATGGCAGCTTTCTTATTGGCTCCCATTTCCACAGGCCAGTGCAACCTGCACGGGTGATGGACCTGGACCAAACTTGGCACACATAACCCCCATGACCCACTTTACGTCCTGATGCGGTTTGGGGGAGGATGGACTATAGATCAGGGCCGTAGCCAGAAAAAAATTTTGGGGAGGGTTGAAAATTTGGGGGGGGGGTTTGAAAATTTTGGGGAGGGGGTTGAAACCTGCCTCTTAGCTCACGCTGAAGCAAAGAGCACAGCATTTATTTTATTTATTTATTTTGTGCATTTCTACCCTGCCCTTCTCAACTGCCAAGGGGGGACTCAGGGCGGCTTACAAAAGCCACAATTCGATGCCAACAACAGACAATAAGATAAAACATGTATCAACAGCAATTATAAAACAGTTAAAACAAGCAAGTTATACATCACAATCAATAAAAACCAATCTAATGTTCAACGTTCGCCAGCTCAGAATCCGTAAGTTCATTCCACCTTGTTAAATCCTATCAATTCTAGTCGTCATTGTCCTTTGTCTGTCTGCCAGATTACCCAAAGGCTTAGTCCCATATCCATGTTTTTAGTTTTCTTCTAAAAGAGAGGAAGGATGTCGATGACCTAATCTCCCCGGGAAGTGAATTCCACAGGCGAGGGGCCACCACCGAGAAGGCCCTGCTCCTCGTCCCCACCAATCTCACTTGTGATAGAGATGGGGCCGAGAGCAGGGCCTCCCCAGAAGATCTTAAACTCCGAGGCGGGACGTAGAAGGAGATGCGTTCAGACAGCAGGGGCAGAGCAGCCTTCAATAGCCTGCAGCTCCGCCCCTGTCAACCACCCCCACCAAGTCTGGTCTCCTTCATGAGGGCCTTCAAATCTAAACCCCCCCCCCCTTGGTTGCTTCGCTACATCGGCTATTTATTTATGACAGTGTGAATAAATTGTCGATATTTGCTTGAGATAGTGCTTGCCGTTCTGGAAGGACTCTTAATTTTTTGTGTCTCATAGACTTAGCATGGGGATTTGGTTAACCAGTTAAAATTCATGAGTAAACCAGGTTTATTTTTTTAACCTGAAAAATTTGGGGGGGGGGGTTGAACCCCTAACCCCCCCCCCCCCCCCCCCTTGCTACAGGCCTGCATAGGAATATGGAACAATTGGATGATGAGACTGGATCTTGATTTTAACTATGAGACGCTAATGAGATGTTTTATTAATTTATAATGATTGTTTATTATGCTACTGTTTTGTTTTAAACTGTTTTATGATGTTTTGAGCATTTAGTTTTGCTACTGTTAACCGCTTTGAGTCGCCCAAGGGCTGAGAGAAGCAGTATACAAATATAGTAAATGAATAAATAACCTGGGCCAGAACCATTCAGGGCTTTATAGGCTAAAGCCAGCAATTTGAATTGTGCTCGGTAGCAGATTGGCAACCAGTGGAGCTGGTGTAGCAGAGGGATTGTATGCTCTCTGTATGCCGCTCTGGTGAGCAACCTGGCTGCCATCCATTGGACTAATTGGAGCTTCCGGGCAGTCTTCAAAGGCAACCCCACGTAGAGTGCATTGCAGTAATCTATTCGGCATGTAACAAGAGTGTGGACCACTGTGGCCAAGTTGGCTTCTCACGATACGAGCGCAACTGGCGCACAAGTTTAATTGTGCGAAAGCTTTCCTGGCCACCACCGAGACCTGGGGTTCCAGGCTCAGCAATGAGTCCAGGATCACTCCCAAGCTTCGAACCTGCGTCTTCAGGGGGAGTGTGACCCCATCCAACACAGGCTGCAACCCTATGCCCTGTTCAGCCTTTCAACTGACCAGGAGGACCTCTGTTTTGTCTGGATTCAGTTTCAATTTATTTGCCCTCATCCAGACTGTCACAGTTGTCAAGCACCGGTTCAGGACCGGTTCAGTAGCAGGTGGGAAGGAGTGACAGAGTTGGACTTCATCTGCGTACAGATGATCTCCCCCAGTGTAAATGTTAAACAACATGGGGGATAGCATTGATCCCTGTGGGACCCCACAAGTCAATGGTTGTAAGGTCGAGCAGGTGTCGCCCAGGAACCTCTTCTACGAACGTTCCTCAAGGAAGGGCCAGACCAGAGTCACTGCAGAACACTACCTCCGAGTCCCATTCCCGCGAGGCACCCCAGAAGGATATTGTGGTCAATGTGTAAAGAGTAAAGAGATTTCCACCATGTCTCCTGGATCATCGGCTGGGAGCCCCTCCTCCCAGCAACAATGCTACATCTGCCTGCCACCTCAGGAGGAGAAGGAGGAAATCCTGCTTCCCCCCCACCCCCCAAAGCCAGCTAAGACAGTGTTTCTCAACCTGGGGGTTGGGACCCCTGGGGGGGGGGTCGCAAGGAGATGTCAGAGGGGTCACCAAAGACCATCGGAAGACACAGTATTTTCTGTTGGTCATGAGGGTTCCAATTCTATCGTTGGTGAGGTTCAGAATGCTCTTTGTTTGTAGGTGAAATCCCAGCAACTACAACTTCCAAATGTCAAGGTCTACTCCCTCACCCCCAAACTCCACCAGTGTTCACATTTCGGCATAGTGAGTATCCATGCCAAGTTTGGTCCAGATCCATCATTGCTTGAGTCCACAATGCTCTCTGGATGTAGGTGAACTACAACTTCAAAACTCAAGGCCAATGCCCACTAAACCCTTCCAGTATTTTCTCTTGATCATGGGAGTTCTGTGTGCCAAGTTTGGTTCAATTCCCTCATTGGTGGAGGTCAGAATGCTCTTTGATTGTAGGTGAACTATAAATCCCAGAAACTACAACTCTCAAATGACAAAACCAGTTAAGCCCCCCACCCCCACCCCACCAGTACTCAAATTTGGGCATAGTGCATATTTGTATAAAATACATCCTGCATATCAGATATTGATATGATGATTCATAACAGTAGCAAAATAACAGTTATGAAGTAGCAACGAAAATAATTTTATGGTTGGGGGTCACCACAACATGAAGAACTTGTATTAAGGGGTCACTGCATTAGGAAGGTTGAGAAACACTGAGCTAAGAGGAGGAAGGGGACTGAGGAAGAGACTTTAAAAACACCTGTCTCCTGGCTGTTGCTTACTACATCTGCCTGCCACCTCAGGAGGAGAAAGAGGAAATCCTGCTGCTTCCCTCCCGCCCTTAAGCCAGCTAAGAGGAGAAAGGGGACTGAGGAAGAGACTTTAAAAACACCTGTCTCCTGGCTGTTGCTTACTCCCCTGCCCTTAAACCAGATAAGAGGAGGAAGGGGATGAAGGAAGAGACTTTAAAAACACCTGTCTCCTGGTTGTTGCTTACTACATCTGCCTGCCACCTCAGAAGGAGAAAGAGGGTGGAAAGAGGAGGAACACTTTTCCCAAAGGAAAAGTGTTCCTGCCATACATCAAGGGAACCACTGACCGCATAGGGAAGCTGATGAGGAAACACAACATACAAACTATCTACAGACCCACCAGAAAATCCAACAAATGCTACGTTCAGCAAAGGACAAGAGGGATCCTCTCACCTCTGCAGGAGTCTACCGTATACCATGCAGCTGTGGACAAGTCTACATAGGGACCACCAAACAGCATTGCCCAGACACGAATCAAGGAACATGAAAGGCACTGCAGACTGCTTCAACCAGAGAAGTCAGCCATAGCAGAGCACCTGATGAACCAGCCTGGACACAGCATATTATTTGAGAACACAGAAATGCTGGACCACTCACAACCACCATGTCAGACTACACAGAGAAGCCATTGAAATCCACAAGCATGTGGACAATTTCAACAGAAAGGAGGAGACCATGAAAATGAACAAAATCTGGCTACCAGTATTAAAAAACTCTAAAATTACAACAGCAAAACAGCAGAGAGGAAACAACAGGCACATCTTAACACCTCTCAACAAAAATTTTCCCAGGCTCAGGCAGGCCTTCAAATGCTAATGAAGGTGGTCAGTTGAAACATTCACACCAGCAGGGAAGAACTCCTTGCTCCAACCCAGCCATTCCACAGATATATAAACCCATTGTCCTAATTCTACAACAGACCTCACTACCTCTGAGGATGCTTGCCATAGATGCAGGCGAAACGTCAGGAGAAATACCTCTAGCATGGCCCTATAGCCCGAAAAAACCCACAAGAACTTAGTGATTCCAGCCATAAAAGCCTTCGACAATACAAATTTATTGCAACTTCTCAACACTCGCGGTTCAGTCTCCTTCTTATAAACCACGCTTACACTACTGCTTCCTAAGTTATAGCGAGACTTTTTTGTTGGCGGAGGGACCTCTCCCGCTTCGTTTGCATATTTGTGGGCGTGGTGTCCTCCCGGACTGCAGCGTCTCTCTCTCCCTGCGCGTGACGTCACAAGGCCGGCTGGTGGGCGGGACTACGGAAGCCGGAAGAGGCCGCTTTTCGGCCGTTTTCTTTCTTTCCTTTCACCGCCCCTCCAAAAGGGGATCACTCTTCTCTCCATTGAGTTGCATTGGAACCTGGTTTTTCCATGGGTGAGAATACATTAAAACGGGGGGAACTAATTCATCCATAGATGAATTATAGTTTTATTTTGTATCATGCTAGGAATACATTACACATATTTATTATTATATTATATGATGAATAAATTATTATTATTATTAGATTAGCACTATACTATTATTATATATTTAATATTATATTATTATTGGATATTGTGAAAATATTTATTATTAGATTAGAAATAAATTATTATTATGAGGAATATATCTATTAGTATGTCTTGTATTAGGACTATATATTTGACATATGATTATATAATATGTTGGGATTATAATAAATATTAGGAATATATTATTATGATGATGATGCTTTGAATATATTGAATATTTTTTATTACGATGATGTATTATATTAGGAATATCTATTAGACATTGTATTGTCAACGGCTTTCATAGCCGGAATCACTGGGTTGTTGTAGGTTTCTCAGGCTGTATGGCCGTCTTCTAGCCGGGATATAATAATAATAATAATAATAATAATAATATGTCAGGAATATATACTTGACATATTCTATTAGAAATACTATTATTATTGTTAGATATATTATTATCATTACTGTAATATATTATATTTGGTCTCTAGCACTGATCAGTTGTCAGACTGGATGGGTGGAGGGCCATCCATGGGGCTGACTGTCTTACATTAGGTTTATTATTATTATTATTATTATTATTATTAGTCCTTAGCAGCAATCAGTTGTCTGAGTGGATGGGTGGTGGGCCATGCAGCTGACCAGAATATATTTAATATTATTAATATTATATTAGGAATATATTATTATTAGTGGTAGTAGTAGTATTGAATATATTGTGAATCTATTTATTGTTATTATATTATTATATTAGGTCCTTAGCAGTGGTCAGTTGTCCGAGTGGATGGGTGGTGGGCCATGCAGCTGACCAAAATATATTTAATATTATTAATACTATATTAGGAATATATTATTATTAGTGGTAGTAGTAGTGTTGAATATATTGTGAATCTATTTATTACTATTATATTATTATATTAGGTCCTTAGCAGTGGTCAGTTGTCCGAGTGGATGGGCGGTGGGCCATGCGGCTGACCCTCCGGAGGCTCCTGGTGGTCATTGTCCTGGTCGGGGCTGTGACCCTCTCCGCTCACTGGCTGTTAGGATGCCGACCCCTTGTCCGGCTAGTTGTCCGGAGGCCGGAATACGGGCGGGAGGCCCCCTTGTTGTTCATCGGTGGAGTCCCTCGCAGCGGAGCCTTGACCCTATCAGCCCTGCTGGACCTGCCTTGCCGGCCGGAGACCCACGTTATCCCCCGTGTGCTGGCCATGCGCCAGGCCTGGGCCAAGTCTGGCCGTGAGAAGCTGCGCCTGGACCAGGCTGGAGTGACTGCCGAGGTGCTGGATGCCGCCCTGGCCGCCTTCGTCCTCCAGGTCCTGGCTCAGCAGGAAGACCAAGAGCAAGGCGATGATCAAGAGGTCGTCCACGTACAGCAGGATGGTGTCCGCACGCAGCAGGAGGGCGTTCACATACAGAAGCACCAGCTCCTCTGCAACCAGGACCCCTTTGCACTGAGATCGGCCGCCTACCTTGCTAGGATATTCCCCAACTCCAGGTTTGTAGTAAGAATGATAATAGTATAGTATGAAGTCATCCACATACACGAGCATCCTCTTCTATGCAAGCATAAAGCAAGACCTTGAATAGGAAAAGAAGTTTCAGTAAGCAGAGACAGTCCATACAGCACTTAAGACGCTCAGCTAGACTTCAACAGAAGTTAGATAGCAAACTAAAACTGAAAAAGAATCCGTACCTAGCAGTTTTGGAGTCAGGAAAGGGCTTATACATGATTTGTGAGGGATGATTGCTTTAGTGTCGGACTGGATGAGAGCTAACAAATTGAAATTGAATCCAGACAAGACAGAGGTCCTAGTGGTCAGTCGTAAGGCCGAACAGGGTATTGGGTTACAGCTGGATGGGGTTACACTCCCAGGTTCGCAGCTTGGGAGTGATCCTGGACTCATCCGGAACCCAATTAAAACTTGTGCACCAGTTGCGCCCGTACCTCGGGAAGTCTGATCTGGCCACGGTGTTCCACGCTCTTGTTACATCCCAAATAGACTACTGCAATGCGCTCTACGTGGGGTTGCCCTTGAAGACTGTTCGGAAACTTCAACTAGTCCAGCGAGTGGCAGCCAGGTTGCTCACCGGAGCGACATACAGGGAGCATACCACCCCCCTTGCTGTGCCAGCTCCACTGGCTGCCGATTCAGTTCCGAGCACAATTCAAGGTGCTGGTTTTGACCTACAAAACCCTGTACGGTTCCGGTCCAGTGTACCTGTCCGAACGTATCTCCCTCTACGTCCCACCCCGGAGTTTGAGATCATCTGGGGAGACCCTGCTCTCGACCCCACCACTGTCACAAGTGAGGCTGGTGGGGACGAGGAGCAGGGCTTTCTCAGTGGTGGCCCCTCACCTGTGGAACTCACTCCCGGGGGAAATCAGGGCATCATCATCCCTCCTCTCCTTCAGGAGGAGGGTGAAGACGTGGTTATGGGACCAGGCCTTTGGGCAATCTGGCAATTAAATAAGACAATCAGGCGAGTAAGACCAACAGGATTGATGAAGTGGAACGGAAAACTAGAACTATGAGTTAGCGAACGCTGACCATGTAGGAGAGGAATTGGGTTTGTATTTGTTTTATTGATTTTATTGATTTTATGGTTATAATGCATGAATTGTTGTTAACTGTGAATTGATGTAATTTTGTGTATGATTGTTTTATGATGCAGGCATCAAATTGTGCCTTTGCCTTTGTAAGCCGCCCTGAGTCCCCTTCAGGGTGAGAAGGGCGGGGTAAAAGAACCCCGAAATAAAATAAAATAAATAAATAGTTGAAGCAACGTCGGATTCACGTCAAGTTTCCAGCACCAAGGTCTGCCTAGCTCATGTTTAGCTATGGAATATGCTTCTGTATTGTTCATTGATTCAAGTGCCCAGTTTCATGGATTTCCTTGGACTCTTTGTCCCTGTCTTCCTTTATATCAATTGGATTACTTTTTACTGGAGATTTGTTTTTACTGCTTTGGCTACATATATTCCTAAATAAACTGCTTGCTGATTTTACCCACCTGATGTAGTGTTTAAAGTCAGATGACTCTGCTCTGGTGTACGACACTTGTGTTCTGGTGCCTGGGTGCCCTCTCCATCTCCCTCTGGTGCCCGAGGGGTGAGTGCTGTTCCCCGCAGCAGCCCCTCCCCACCCCCTTGCACCAGGCGCTGGCATTTCTCTTGCACATGAGCATTACAAGCAGGATCTGTGAAACTTATTTTCCCCTTCCTACATTCCACTTTGGAGTTGTGAAGTTTCAGCCAATCTAAACCTAGGACTATGTATTGTCGAAGGCTTTCATGGCAGGAATCACTAGGTTCTTGTGGGGTTTTTCGGGCTATAGGGCCATGTACTAGAGGCATTTCTCCTGACGTTTCACCTGCATCTATGGCAAGCATCCTCAGAGGTAGTGAGGTCTGTTGGAATTAGGACAATGGGTTTATATATCTGTGGAATGGCTGGGGTGGGGCAAAGAGCTCTTCTCTGCTGGAGCTAGGTGTGAATGTTTCAACTGACCACCTTCATTAGCATTAGAAGGCCTGGCTGAGCCTGGGAAAATCTTATGTTGGGGAGGTGTTAAGATGTGCCTGGTTGTTTCCTCTCTGCTGTTTTGCTGTTGTAATTTTAGAGTTTTTTAATACTGGTAGCCAGATTTTGTTCATTTTCATGGTCTCTTCCTTTCTGTTGAAATTATCCACATTCTTGTGTATTTCAATGGCTTCTCCGTGTAGTCTGACATGGTGGTTGTTGGTGTGGTCCAGCATTTCTGTGTTCTCAAATAATATGCTGTGTCCAGGTTGGCTGACTTCTCTGGTTGAAGTAGTCTGCAATGCCTTTCATGTTCCTTGATGCGTGTCTGGGCAATGCTGCGTTTGGTGGTCCCTATGTAGACTTGTCCACAGCTGCATGGTATACGGTAGACTCCTGCAGAGGTGAGAGGATCCCTCTTGTCCTTTGCTAAACTTAGCATTTGTTGGATTTTCTTGGAAAGGCACACATGAAAGGCACTGCAGACTACTTCAACCAGAGAAGTCAGCCATAGCAGAGCACCTGATGAACCAGCCTGGACACAGCATATTATTTGAGAACACAGAAATGCTGGACCACACCAACAACCACCATGTCAGACTACACAGAGAAGCCATTGAAATCCACAAGCATGTGGACAGTTTCAACAGAAAGGAGGAAACAATGAAAATGAACAAAATCTGGCTACCAGTATTAAAAAAACTCTAAAATTACAACAGCAAAACAGCAGAGAGGAAACAACCAGGCACATCTTAACACCTCTTAACAGGGGATTTTCCCAGGCTCAGGGAGGCCTTCAAATGCTAATGAAGGTGGTCAGTTGAAACATTCACACCTAGCTCCAGCAGAGAAGAGCTCTTTGCCCCACCCCAGCCATTCCACAGATATATAAACCCATTGTCCTAATTCCAACAGACCTCACTACCTCTGAGGATGCTTGCCATAGATGCAGGCGAAACGTCAGGAGAAATGCCTCTAGAACATGGCCCTATAGCCCGAAAAAACCCCACAAGAACCTAGTAAACCTAGGACTAGTGATATTGGGACTGTGGGCACAATGATGGGAAGGATGGCCTCCCTACATTCTCCCACCCCTAGGAATACACGTTCAGTTTTATATTTACAGAGTCCACCCTTCATCTGTTGTAAAGGGCTGGCTTTAGCACTGCTGGTTCATCACCAGCAGCAATGGATCTTACCAATCAAAGGTTGACAGTTTGAAACCCGGGTCAGGGTGAGCACCCGACCTTCAGCCCAGCTTACTGTCCACCTAAGCAGTTAAAAAAAAAAGCTGTGAGTTCTGAGTAGAGAAATTAAGCACCGCTTAAGCGGGGAGGTATTTTATGGCACCATAAAGGAAGTGCCAGAAAAAATGCTGGCAATAAAAGGAAGTAGTAAGTCTGTGATTAAGGCTCTTCCATATGACCTATGCACTTTACTTACCAGCCCGATTCTTCTTGTTGCACCAGTCCGCCCACCGTTACGAGAAATGAATTTTATTATTGGTTGTTGGTTTAGATGCCTGTTTAAATTTATTGTTATAATGTTGTTGTTGTATTCCGTATTGTATTTTATTGTATTATGTTTCTAACTGTGTTGATCAGGCTTGCCTCCATGTAAGCTGCCCCGAGTCCCTTCGGGGGGATAGAGGTGGGGTACAAAAATAAAGTTGTTATTATTATTATTATTATTATTATTATTATGAGTGATCATGACAATGCAATGTGAAGTCATCCACCTACATGAGCATCCTTTTCTATTTCCAATATTATATATATATAATTAGATTATAATATAGTAATATATGGGAGCCTCCAGTGGCGCAGTGGGTTAAAGCACTGAGCTGCTGAGCTTGTTGATTGAAAGGTCGCAGGTTCGATTCCGGGGAGCAGCGTGAGCTTCCGCTGTCAGCCCTAGCTTCTGCCAACCTAGCAGTTTGAAAACATGCAAATGTGAGTAGATCAATAGGTACCGCTCCGACGGGAAGGTAACGGCGCTCCATGCAGTCATGCCGGCCACGTGACCTTGGAGGTGTCTACGGACAACGCTGGCTCTTCGGCTTAGAAATGGAGATGAGCACCACACCCCAGAGTCAGACACGACTGGACTTAATGTCAGGGGAAAACCTTTACCTTTTATAGTAATATAATTATATATAATTATATAATAATGAGATTGATGTATAATATAATATATATATATAATATACTTTGTGGTGACAACTAGCATGAGGTTATCCACATACATGAGGAACCCTATGCAAGCATGAGATCGTCTATAATAATAATAATAATCAGCAGTAGTAGTCGTCCAGGATAGTCCTAATATAATAATAATATTATAATAATAGGGTCATTGATCTACACGAGCATCATGATGATGTTGTCCACATACGCAAGCAGAGATCGTCTACATATTATGTCCAACATATACCTTATATTCCCCCTGTATTCCAGGTTCATCCTGATGCTGCGTGATGGTCGGGCAGTGGTGCGCTCGCTGATGGCTGGGCAGGTGAGGCTGGCAGGGTTCGACCTGCGCAGCACCCGGGACTGCCTGTCTCAGTGGAGCAAAGCCGTGGAGGCGATGCTGGGCCAGTGCCTTCAGGTGGGGCCCCGCCGCTGCCTCCCCCTCCGCTACGAGCACCTCCTCCAGCATCCTCGCGCTGCCCTCCACCAGGTCGCCACTTTCCTTGGGGTCGCCACCAGCCCCACTTCCTCCCCCCTCCGGCAACAGCAACAGGCCATCCTTGCCAAGTGAGTGGGTCAGTGGGGTGGGGTGGGTCACACATTAAAGGAATGATTATTGCTACTCTTATTTATATATTATTATTACATTATATTTATTTTATTATATACTAGCTTGGGGACCCGGCGCTGCCCGGGTTATTTGAGAAAGGAATTGTGAATCAAGGTTGGTTTTTATCAGTTATTTATATGGCTCACAGTGGTCTCAGGAAGTTAGTGAAGGTACTGCGAGTCCCATCATCTGTGGTCTATCCTCCTCCAACCTGCTCCAGATTGGAGAGTGAGTCATGGGGGCTCTGTGTGCCAAGTTTGGTCTTGATTGGTCATTAGATGAATGTTGCAGAAGTCTTGGGATGTGAGTGGAGGTACTTGAAGCCCCATCATCCATAGTCTGTTCTCCCCCAAACCTCACCAGAATATTGAGTTGGCCGTGGGGGCTCTCTGTGCCAAATTTGGTCTTTATTGGTATTTGGGTGAGTGTCACTGTGGTTTCAGGAAGTGAGTGAAGGTACTGCAAGTCCCATCATCCAACATCTATCCTCCTTCAAACAGCACCGGGATGTAGGATGGGTCAAGGGGGCTCTGTGTGCCAAGTTTGGTCTTGATTGGTCAATGGATGATGGTTTCAGCAGTCTTGGGAAGGGAGTGGAGGTACTTGAAGTCCCATCATCCATGGTCTGTCCTCCTCGAAAGTGCACCAGGATGTAGAGTGGGTCATGGGGGTTCTGTGTGCCAAATTTGGTCTTGATCGGTCTATTGGCGAGGGTCTCAGTGCTCTCAGGGAGTGAGTGAAGTTACGGCAAGTCCCATCATCCATCTCCAAATTTTTCCAAACTGCATCAGGATGTAGAGTGGATCATGCGGGTTCTCTGTGTGAATTGTGATCCCGATCCATCATTGTTGGCAGTTGTAATGGTCTCAGGAAGGGAGTGCATGTATTGGAAGTCCCATCGTCCATGGTGCATCCTCCTCCAAACCGCAGCAGGATGTAGAGTGCGTCATGGAGACTCAGTGTGTCAAGTTTGGTCTTTGTCGGTAATTGGATGAGGGTTGCAGTGGTCTCAGGAATTGAGCGAAGGTACTGCAAGTCCCATAATCCATGGTCCATCCTCGGCCAAACCACACCAGGGCGTAAAGTGGATCATGAGAGGTCTATGTGCCAAGTTTGGTGTAGATCAGTCATTGGATGAAGGCCACAAGTGAGTGATGGTACTGCAAGTCCCATCATCCATGGCCCATCCTCCTCCAAACTGCAGTAGGATGTAGAGTGAGTGAAGGTACTGCAAATCCCTCAGGCCCTTTCCTTCCTCTTGTCATCCATTTGAGAATGTTAGAATGTTTTTTTTTTGGTTTTTTTTGTGGTGTCTTGAGAAATTGCAAGTTGTTTTTGGTGTGAGAGAATTGGCCGTCTGCAAGGACGTTGCCCAGGGGACGCCAGGATGTTTTGATGTTTTACCCTCCTTGTGGGAGGCTTCTCTCATGTCCCCGCTTCTCTCATTAACCCTCTTCGCCACCAGGGGCTCCTGTTGAGGCTGGCCAATCAGAAACCATATGCAAACTTCCTTCCCTCTCAGCCACTTGAGTATGTTGGAGTTTTCAGGCTGGCCAATCAGAGACCTTATGCAAATTGTATCACAGTGGCAGCCAATCAGAATACTGGCACATACACCTCCCATCCTCTCGCCGCATACAAACTTTGACTTTTCTTATATATATAGATATAGATTATTATATTACATTATTATTTATTATATAGATATGATTTTTTTTTATATTATTCTGGCGACAACAAGAGGCCATCCTTGCCAATTAAGTGGGAGAGTAGGGGGGGATGAATTAAAGGTATATTATTATTATTATTATTATTATTATTATTATTATTATATTACCATATATA
Organism: Anolis sagrei ordinatus; assembly: GCF_025583915.1. NCBI lineage: Eukaryota > Metazoa > Chordata > Lepidosauria > Squamata > Anolidae > Anolis > Anolis sagrei. The sequence continues at coordinate 49,692,296 of NW_026847771.1, forward strand.
TTATTATTATTATATTACCATATATATTCAGGTGCCCCCGGTGGCGCAGTGGGTTAAAGCACTGAGCTGCTGAGCTTGTTGATCGAAAGGTCGCAGGTTCGATTCCGGGGAGCGGCATGAGCTTCCGCTGTCAGCCCTAGCTTCTGCCAACCTAGCAGTTCGAAAACATGCAAATGTGAGTAGATCAATAGGGAAGGTAACGGCGCTCCATGCAGTCATGCCGGCCACGTGACCTTGGAGGTGTCTACGGACAACGCTGGCTCTTCGGCTTAGAAATGGAGATGAGCCCTACTCCCCAGAGTCAGACATGACTGGACTTAATGTCAGGGGACTACTACCTTACCATATATATTGGTATTATATTATATGATTATTATATCATTATAAATTATTACTATAATTATATATATTATATTATTTATATATTGTATTATATATTTGATTAATGTATATTATGATATATATATTATATATCATTATCACAGGTGAACGAATGGATGAGATGTGCAATGAATTAAATGTATTATATTATTATATTTGTTTTATTATATGATATTAATATCTATTTTATTTATTCATTTATTTATTTACCTTATTTATATCCCACCTTTTCTCTACTCTGAGGGGGACTCAAGGCAGATTACAAATGGTACCTACACAGTGCCTCAGTGGTGCTCTGAATGCGATTTTCCTGCTTCTTGGCAGGGGGTTGGACTGAATGGCCCACGAGGTCTCTTCCAACTCAGTGATTCTATGATTCTATGAAAACATACAAAATTCATCTAAAATGAATTAGATGTAGGGTGTGGCACGTTTGGTCCAATTCCATCATTAACAGAGCTCAGAATGCTCTTTATTTATTTATTTTGGTTGCTTCCAGGGCCGTAGCCAGAAAAAAATTTCGGGAGGGGTTGAAATTTTCGGGGGGGGGGGGTTGAAAATTTCGCAGGGGGGGTTGAAACCTGCCTCCTAGCTCACGCTGAAGCAAAGAGCACAGCAGGGGGCAGAGCAGCCTTCAATAGCCTGCAGCTCCGCCCTTGTCAACCACCTCCACCAAGTCTGGCCTCCTTAATGAGAGCATTCAACATCCCCCCCCCCCCAACTTGGTTGCTTCACTACTGTTCTGTTGCGCGCTGGGCCTGTAAATAATTGTCTTTAGAACAGGATGTGCAACCTTTGCCCAGCGGGAAGCCAGGGGGCCTAAAGAGAAGTTCTCAGAGGTTTCCACCACAAACAGTCTTTAGATGGCTTGAGAAGTACAACAAAGTCTTTTATTAATGAACAATCAAACAGAAACTTCTCTTGTCTTCAGTAAAGTTAAGCAAATGATTCCAAGCTTTTAGGCAACTGGTGAATTCCTAATCTTGCTCACGAAGGACAGGCAACTGTCTTCAATAACTTCTTCTTTAAAGGAAAATCCCCCTTTTAACTTCTCCCAGGCTGACTGTAATCTAACCCTTACTGATGTGGGCTCCGCTACCGGGTCGAACTGCGTCTCGAACGCCGAGTGGACCTACCAGCAAGGCAGTAGATGTTCTCCAGCTGGAGTTCTTTGGTCTTTAGGGCTGTTTTCCTGGAAATTCTTTGGAGACTCTTAAGACCTTTCTCCCCCGGAAGGTCTTAAGGGTTGAAGCTTTTGTACAGGGGAAGCTTGCACACATCCTATACATAAGCTTACCTTGCTGAGACTAACTAAAAATGGCTCCCTTCCCTTCCCAATTGCCCTGAGCAAGGGGCAGGACCAAAACTTAACAATGATGGACAGGTGACTTGCCCTATGCCTTGCTGAGACTAACTAAAAATGGCTCCCTTCCCAATTGCCCTGAGCAAGGGGTGGGACCAAAACTTAACAATGATGGACAGGTGACTTGCCCTATGACTGCAACCAAAGAGCCACCTATCTGCAGAGTCCCTGAAACCTAGGACTGCAAGCAAACATTTAATACAAAGCAAATAAAGTTGGAGCTCCTGGTACAGCTGTACCAGAACAACTACATCGGCTATGGCTGCAAGTAATGACAGTGTGAATAAATTGCTAATATTTGCTTGAGATAGTGCTTGCAGTTCTGGAGGGACTCTTGATTTTTTGCATCTCATAGACTTATCATGGGGATTTGGTTAACCAGTTATAATTCATGAGTAAACCAGGTTTTTTTAAAAATCTGAAACATTTCGGGGGGGGTTGAACCCCTAACCCCCCCCCCTCGCTACGGGCCTGGTTGCTTCTACCCTGCCCTTCTCACCCCGGGGGGGACTCAGGGCGGCTTACAAAAGCGAGGCACAATTCGATGCCCGAATCACATAACAGCAAAAGACAATAACATCATTTAACAACAACAATTCTATCAATAACAGCAATTACCATAAAGACAATAATTATTATAGGTAAAAACAACCATAAAACCAATAAAAGCAATAAAAAACCATACAAACCTCCTTGACGGTCAGCGTTTCGCAATCTCATAGTTTAAATTCCCATTCCACAATTGTCAGTCCTTTCAGTCCTATCCATCTGGTTTCCATATCTAGTTGTCAGGGTGTCCAAAGGCCTGGTCCCACAACCACGTCTTTACCTTCCTCCTGAAGGAGAGGAAGGATGTTGATGCCCTGATTTCCCCCGGGAGTGAGTTCCACAAGTGAGGGGCCACCACCGAGAAGGCCCTGCTCCTCGTCCCCACCAGCCTCGCTTGTGATAGCGGTGGAGTCGAGAGCAGGGCCTCCCCGGATGATCTCAAATTCCGGGGTGGGACGTAGAGGAAGATACGTTCGGACAGATACACTGGACCAGAACCGTAAAGGGTTTTGTAGGTCAAAACCAGCACTTTGAATTGTGCTCGGAATTGAACCGGCAGCCAGTGGAGCTGACACAGCAGGGGGGTGGTGTGCTCCCTGTATGTCGCCCCAGTGAGCAGTCTGGCTGCCACTCGCTGGACCAATTGACGTTTCCGAGCAGTCTTCAAGGGCAACCCCATGTAGAGTGCGTTGCAGTAGTCTAAACGGGATGTAACAAGAGCGTGGACCACTGTGGCCAGATCAGACTTCCCAAGGTACGGGCGCAACTGGTGCACAAGTTTTAATTGCGCAAAAGCTCTCCCGGGATCCAGGGGATCCAGGCTCAGCGATGAGTCCAGGATCACAGCCCTGAGTCTTCAGGGGGAGTGTAACCCCATCTAACACAGGCTGTAACCCTATGCCCTGTTCGGCCTTACGACTGACTAGTAGGACCTCTGTCTTGTCTGGATTTAGTTTCAATTTGTTTGCCCTCATCCAGTCCGACACAGCAGCCAAACACTAGTTCAAGGTCTGGACAGCCTCCTTGGTGACAGGTGAGAAGGAGTGACAGATCTGGACATCATCTGCGTAGAGATAGCATCTCAGTCCGAAACTCCGAATGATCTCCCCCAGCGGCTTCATGTAGATGTTAAACAACATTGGGGTGAACATTGGGGTGATCGTAGGTGAACTATAAATCCCAGCAACTACAACTCCCAGATGACAAAATCAATTGTCTTTGAGTGATGGCCACTCCTTGGGTTAGTAGGTGTCTTGTGTCCAAATTTGGTGTCAATGCGTCCAGTGGTTTTTGAGTTACGTTAATCCCACAAACAAACATTACATTTTTATTTATATAGATTACGATCTACTGTGGGCTCCCGTTCCTTTGAGAGAAGAGATTGGCCTCTTGTACCTTTTGCTTATCATGGGATCCTGTCCCTTTAAGAGCAATCCAATGGACTGTCTCTTAAAGGCACAGAACCCCCTTTACAGATAGATCGATAGATCGATCGATAGATCGATAGATAGATAGATAGATAGATAGATAGATAGATAGATAGATAGATAGATAGATAGATTCGCCCATTGTTCCCATTGGTCATTCCTCACACCCTCAAGAGGGGAACACATTGTTGGTCTCGATGTCTCGTCAACCTACAACTTCTGGTTTCTTGTTTAGGGCGGAGCCTTTGACAGACAATTGGGCGGATGTCCTCCCTGGAGACGTAGTGCGCGACCTGGAGCTCATTGCCCCCATGCTGCGGCGCCTGGGATATGACAAGGTGAGTTGTAATAAAAATAATAATATTTTATTTGTATACCTCCCTATCTCCCCAAAGGGACTCAGGGCAGTTCCCAACATATAAGGCAAAATATTCAATTGCCAGAACGGAATAATAGAATCATAGAGTTGGAAGAGACCTCATGGGCCATCCAGTCCAACCCCCTGCCAAGAAACAGGAATATTGCATTCAAATCACCCCTGACAGATGGCCATCCAGCCTCTGTTTAAAAGCTTCCAAAGAAGGAGCCTCCACCACACTCTGGGGCAGAGAGTTCCACTGCTGAACGTCTCTCACAGTCAGGAAGTTCTTCCTAATTTGTTTGAATTCTTCTTTGGTGATTTCTCCCTTTTGCCACTTCTTGCAGAACCATACAGACACCTTAAAATAAACAAAAAATATTTTTTATTATTATTATATTATTTATTTACAGTATTTCTATTCCACCCTTTCTTGTAGTTTGAAGCCATTGTTCCGCGTCCTAGTCTCCAGGGAAGCAGAAAACAAGCTTGCTCCCTCCTGCCTGTGGCTTCCTCTCACATATTAATACATGGCTATCATATCTCCTCTCAGCCTTCTCTTCTTCAGGCTAAACATGCCCAGCTCTTTAAGCCACTCCTCATAGGGCTTGTTCTCCAGACCCTTGATCATTTTAGTTGCCCTCCTCTGGACACATTCCAACTTGTCAATATCTCTCTTCATTTGTGGTCTCCTTGTTTAAAACATTGTCCAATCACATCATCCAAACATTCCATTTTCCTACGTCTGTTACACTGTATTTGCAAATGCCTGCTCAAAAAGCCAAGTCTTGACTTGGCTAAAGCTTGTGCGCTAGCTGTGCCCGTACCTTGGGAAGTCTGACTTGGCCACGGTAGTCCACGCTCTGGTTACATCCCGTTTAGACTACTGCAATGCTCTCTACGTGGGGTTGCCTTTGAAGACGGCTCGGAAGCTCCAACTAGTCCAACGCTCGGCGGCCATGATTCTAACAGGAGCGGAGCGCAGGGAGCATACAACCCCCCTGTTGCGCCAACTCCACTGGCTACCGATTTGCTACCGGGCTCAATTCAAAGTGCTGGCGTTGGTCTTTAAAGCCCTAAACGGTTCCGGCCCAAGCTACCTATCCGACCGCATCTCTGCCTATGAACCCACCAGGACTTTGAGATCTTCCGGGGAGGCCCTGCTCTCGATCCCACCTGCTTCTCAAGCACGGCTGGCGGGGACGAGAGATAGGGCCTTCTCGGTGGTGGCTCCTCGGCTGTGGAACGCCCTTCCTACCGACATTAAACTAGCACCATCTCTAATGGTATTCCGCAGGAAAGTGAAGACCTGGCTGTTTGAGCAGGCGTTCGAACAATTAGTCCAATGATTGGTTAATGAACATTGGAACGGAATAATGGATGACGAATCTGGATCATGCTTTTGATGATGAGACGATAGTGAATAATGAATGGTTATTGTAGTAATTGTTTATTAATTATGTAATATGTTAGGTTGTTAACTGTTTTTACACTGTAGCATTGAATTTTTGCTGTTCTTATTTGTTGTGAACCGCTGTGAGTTGCCTTCGGGCTGAGAACAGCGGTATATAAGTAAAGTAAATAAATAAATAAATAAATAAATGACTCTCTTCCGAAACGGCATTACATAGCCGAGGGGCCACCACTGAGAAGGCCCTGTCTCTCGTCCCTGCCAGTCGTACTTGGGACTGAGAGCAGGGCCTCCCCAGATGATCTTAAAGGCCTGGAAGGTTCATAAGGAGAGATGCGTTTCATAGAATCATAGAATCAAAGAGTTGGAAGAGACCTCATGGACCATCCAGTCCAACCCCTGCCAAGAAGCAGGAATATTGCATTCAAATCACCCCTGACAGATGGCCATCCAGCCTCTGTTTAAAAGCTTCCAAAGAAGGAGCCTCCACCACACTCCGGGGCAGAGAGTTCCATTGCTGAACGGCTCTCACAGTCAGGAAGTTCTTCCTCATGTTCAGATGGAATCTCCTCTCTTGTAGTTTGAAGCCATTGTTCCGCGTCCTAGTCTCCAGGGAAGCAGAAAACAAGCTTGCTCCCTCCTCCCTGTGGCTTCCTCTCACATATTTATACATATCTCCTCTCAGCCTTCTCTTCTTCAGGCTAAACATGCCCAGCTCCTTAAGCCGCTCCTCATAGGGTTTGTTCTCCAGACATATTTTGTCATACAAGGAAAATCAATGCATAGATAATGATGCCCATGAACAGTGGCAGACTGGGCCAGTGGTTCTCAACCTGGGGTCCCCAGATGTTTTTGGCCTACAACTCCCAGAAATCCCAGCCAGTTTACCAGCCAAAAACATCTGGGGACCCCAGGTTGAGAACCACTGATTTAGGGCCTTACAGGCTAAAGCCAGCACTTTGAATTGTGCTTTGATATTGTGCCTTCTTCTACGGCATAGGGTGGGCTGGATGGCCCTTGGGGATCTCTTCCAGCTCTAGGATTGTATATTAGGAGTAGGCTAGATGGGGTCTCATGTAGACACTTTTTCTCTCCTGTCCACCACCTCATCCTGACCAAGGTCAACCCTTTTGGGATCCAAACATTTCCCGTTTTCCCTTCACTTTCTGCCTCCAAAAGAAAAGAGGAAGGGGAGGAATCTGTGACTGGGAGTTATAGTTTCCTAAGAGCGGATAAGAATCCAGGGAGGGAGGGAGGGGACACCCGCCTAGCCAGCCAGATCAGCCGAATCAACCCTGGCGATCAATGGGGTGACAGATGTCGCAGCCAGATCGCCCTCACAAAATACAAATTTGTGACAGAAATGCCCTTGAGTACCATTTTGGGAGTCTTGAGAGTTATAGTTTCTCAAGGGCAGATAGGAATCCAACAATGTTGGTCCAAGAAGTTATAGTTTCCCAAGGGTGGATAAGAGTCCAACGATGCAATGAGAATGTGAAGTATGGAGCCATGGGAGCTGTAGTTTACTAGGGGTGGAGACATTGACCATAAAGATACTTAATGTTATAAGGTCTTGGGAGTTATTGTTTCTTAAGAATATTTATTTATTTATTTATTTATTTCAAAGTTTTTTATACCGAGCTTCTCACCTCATAAGAGGGACTCAGCCCGGTTTCCAACCATAAAAACACATACAATCGGTAAAATATCAAAATACACATTACAATAAAACATTAAAAAAAGCACATATATTTAAAACTACAGTGGTCAGTCGTCATACTAAAATCGAATATACACCGTCTTCCATCCAGATCATTGTCTCATTCTTCGAAAGCCTGTCTCCATAACCACGACTTCACCTGTTTCCTGAATGTCAGGATTGTTGGGGCGGTTCTAACCTCTGGCGGGAGAGAGTTCCAGAGTCGCGGGGCCACTACCGAGAAGGCCCTGTCCCTCGTCCCCACCAGCCGCGCTTGTGAGGCCGGCGGGACCGAGAGCAGGGCCCCTCCAGACGATCTTAGTAATCTTGATGGTTCATAGGGGAGAATACGTTCGGAGAGGTAAACCGGGCCAGAGTCATTTAGGGCTTTATAGGTTAACACCAGCACTTTGAATTGTGCTCGGGAGCTGATCGGCAGCCAGTGGAGTTTGAGTAACAGCGGAGTGGCGTGCTCCCTGTACCCAGCACCCGTTAGTAGTCTGGCTGCCGAGCGTTGGACTTGCTGCAGCTTCCGGGCAGTCTTCAGAGGCAACCCCACGTAGAGAGCGTTGCAGTAGTCTAAACGGGATGTAACCAAAGCGTGGATCACCGTGGCCAAGTCAGACTTCCCAAGGTACGGGCGCAGCTGGCGCACAAGTTTTAATTGTGCAAAAGCTCCCCTGACCACCGCCGAGACCTGGGGTTCCAGGTTCAGCGATGAGTCTAGGAGAACTCATCGCTGAAGATGTAATGCACAATCTTGGGAGTGATCCTGGACTCATCGCTGGACTCATCGCTGAGCCTGGAACCCCAGGTCTCAGCGGTGGCCGGGAGAGCTTTTGAGCAATTAAAACTTGTGCACCAGTTGCGCCCGTACCTCGGGAAGTCTGATCTGGCCACGGTGGTCCACGCTCTTGTTACATCCCGAATAGATTACTGCAACGCGCTCTACGTGGGGTTGCCTTTGAAGACTGTTCGGAAATTGCAATTAGTCCAACGGGCGGCAGCTAGATTACTCACTGGAGCGTCATACAGGGAGCATACCACCCCCCTGCTGTGCCAGCTCCACTGGCTGCCGATTCAGTTCCGAGCACAATTCAAGGTGCTGGTTTTGACCTACAAAACCCTATACGGTTCCGGTCCAGTGTATCTGTCCGAACGTATCTCCCTACGTCCCACCTCGGAGTCTGAGATCATCTGGGGAGGCCCTGCTCTCGACCCCACCACTGTCACAAGTGAGGCTGGTGGGGACGAGGAGCAGGGCTTTCTCAGTGGTGGCCCCTCACCTGTGGAACTCACTCCCGGGGGAAATCAGGGCATCATCATCCCTCCTCGCCTTTAGGAGGAGGGTGAAGACGTGGTTATGGGACCAACCTTTGGGCACCCTGGCAATTAAATTAGACAATCAGAGAGTAAGACCAACAGGATTGATGAAGTGGAACATAAAACTTGATCTATGAGTTAGCGAACGCTGACCATGTAAGAGGAGAAATTGGGTTTGTATAGGTTTTATTGATTTTATTGATTTTATGGTTATAATGCATGAACTGTTATCAATTGCGAATTGATGTAATTTTGTGTATGATTGTTTTATGATGCAGGCATCGAATTGTGCCTTTGCTTTTGTAAGCCGCCCTGAGTCCCCTTCGGAGTGAGAAGGGTGGGGTAAAAGAACCCCAAATAAACTCCCAAAATAGAAGCATTGTTTTCCCTGAAGAAGGTGCCATTGCCATGCAGATTACTTGCATTGGGTCCTTTACAGTAGAAATGTAATAATAATAATAATAATAATAATAATAATAATAATAATAATAATCTTTATTTATATACCACTCCATCTCCCCGAGGGGACTCAGAGGACTCCCAGGTAACATCACAAAACATACAAAGTAAAAAACAATGATAATAGGATAATAATAACAATAATAAATCATAATGGATTTTCCTTTTTTTCCCTTATCTTCCTTTCTTTTTTTTCCAGGAGCCTCAAAAAAATACGACCGCTTTTTTCCAATAATTTCCAGGTAAAATTTCCATATATCAATTTAATTTATTTACATTTTATTTATTTATTTACATCTTGGGCTTTGAATGTACCTCCAATGGCAGCTCCATTTTACTTAATGTTTACATTTTGTTTTTGTTTTTTGTTTGGCTTTTGTTTAATGTTTTTAAATATTTTTATTTTCTTTTGTGTTCATTTTTATTCTGCTTTTTATTTTGATGTTTTTATCATTTTTGGTTATATCGTTTGGTTCATTTTTATTGGTTTTATTTTACTTTTTACTTCCTTATTTTGTATTTTTTGTTTATTACTATTTAAATTTTACTTTTTTGTTTGATATTTTCATTATTTTATTTTTACATTTTAATATCCTAATTTTTGTTTAATATTTTTATTTTCACTTTTTGCTTATATTTTATTATTTATATTTTACTTTTTAAATATTTTCATTATTTTTATTTTACATTTTACTTTTTAATTTTCATTTAATATTTTCATTATTTTATATTTACATTTTGTTTTTCTATTTTTTGTTAATATTTTTAATATTATTTTATTTTTAAGTTCAGTACTTTTATTGTTTTAATATTACATGTTTTCTATTTTTTGTTCATTTATTATTATTTTTAATTTAAATTTCAGTTTATTACTTTTATTATTTTTATTTATGGTTTTATTTTTATTCTTTAAATTTTACCATTTATAATTTTATTATTTTTATTTTACTTTCCTATTTTTGTCCATTTTATATTATTTTTATTTTAGTTTTGGTTTAATTATTTTTATTTTACATTTTAATTTTATTCTTTTGTTATTTTTATTTTACTTTTTATTTTTTGTTAATTATTATTATTACATTTTATTTTCTTATTTTTATTTTTTTGGTTCACTTTAAATTTTACTTTCCTATTTTTGTTCATATTATTTTAAGTTTACCTTTTAATTTTTTACATTTTTTGAACCTTTGAATTAAACTCAATGCAAATTAAATTTATTTGAATTCAGTTACTTTGAAAATAGTGCAAAAAGTAATCAGTTACTAACTACTTTTATTCTTTCTTTCCTTTTAGAGGGAAAAAGAGAAAGCGAAGCAAGAAAAACGTTTGCAAAGAATCCTATATTTTTTGCAAATCTATTTAATCCAAGCATATTGCTTGTTCTCTGTGGTGTTTATTTTGCCAAATATTATTTGTTGTATATTATTTGGTTTGTTATTTTTATTATTTTTTATTCTTATTTGGGTTTTTTAAAAATTATTTTTAATTATTTATTATTATTTTTGTTGTCAAAAATGATCCTCCAAAAATAAGGAATTTTCTTCCTCTTCAAAATTTAAAAATAAAATAAAATAAATAATTTTATTAAATTCATAATAAGGTAAATTAATAAGAGTTTAATAAAAATGAACATTTTTAATGAAAATAAAAATTAAATTAAAGAAAAAATAATTTTATTAAATGAATAATAATAGTTTAATAAACATAAAGATTATGAACATGTTTTAATGGAAATAAAAAAATTAATTAAATTAAAATAAAATAAAAAGAGGAAAAAATAGGAAATCAAAGTGTCTTATTTCTTTAAATCATTATTATTTTCTTAAAAGGGCAGAATATTAGGATAAAATAAAAAATCAGTGTCTTTCAATTTTTTATTTTTATTATTTTTATTGTCTGATCAAAAGTGTTTTTTATTATTATTATTATTTTACATTTTGTTTGATTTTTAAAAATTGTTTTCATTTTCTTATTAGATTTTATAATATTTTTATTTCAAATTTTTAATTTTAATTTTTAATTTTATATTTTTATCTTTTTTGTTTTTATCTTATTTTTAATTTTACTTTTTAGTTTAAATTTTTATTATTTTGGTTTCATATGTGCAAATAAAAATTATATATAGATTTGTCTCCAATCATTTTGTTGAGTATTCATTAATAGGGTTTTTGTAAGTATTTATTTATTTATTTATTAATAGTTACTTTATAATATTACTATTTTTAATATTAATATTATAGTAATGTTATAATATAGGGATTCGCTTGTGCATTTATTGTTATTATTTTCTTATATTACTATTTTGCATTTGAATTATTATATATTAATATTATTAATATTATGTATTTAATAAGAAGCGGGAAGAGCCTCTTTCAGGAGGGATTTAGTTGTGTATTTATTATTATTATTATTATTAGGTAAAGGTAAAGGTAAAGGTAGTCCCCTGACATTAAGTCCAGTCATGTCTGACTCTGGGGTGTGGTGCTCATCTCCATTTCTAAGCCAAAGAGCCAGCGTTGTCTGTAGACACCTCCAAGGTCATGTGGCCGGCATGACTGCATGGAGCGCCGTTATTATTATTATTATTATTATTATTATTATTATTATTATTATGTATTCAATAAATGGCTGGAAGATACTCTTTTGGGAGTGATTTAATTGTGTATTATAATTATATATTATTATTATATATTATATTACTATATTATTATATTTGGAGCCCCCGGTGGCACAGTGGCACAGGACTGAAGACCGACAGGTCGCAGGTTCGAAACCGGGGAGAGGCGGATGAGCTCCCTCTACCAGCTCCAGCTCCTCATGCGGGGACATGAGAGAAACCTCCCACAAGGATGATAAAACATCAAATAATCTGGGCGTCCCCTGAGCAACGTCCTTGCAGACGGCCAATTCTCTCACACCAGAAGTGACTCGCAGATTCTCAAGTCTCTCCTGACATGACCAATTTTTTTAATTATATTTTTATTATATTATTACTATTACCAGTTAGTTGTGTATAATTATATTACATTATATTATAATCATATTTTACTATATTATTATTTTCACTTTTATTATATTAATATTTTGTTTTCTTCTTCGTGTTCTCTGTGAATACACATTTGTGGATTGTACTCTAACAGAAGCTTCCCAAGTTGTATTCTTCCAGTTTTTGGTGGTAACTCCATACGCTCCTCCCAGGGCATAAAGGGCTCCCCAGTTCCTTTTCTTCTGCCACTGCAACAGCTCTTCGGAATTCTGTTCGCAATGTCTACAATGAGATTCCAGAAATGTATCTAAAGCGCGTCAAAGATATCAGACTCCAACAGCCACGTGAAGTACCTCTACCTGGGAGAAAACATCATCATGGGTGTTGTAGCACAGGAAGCGTCTGAGGATTTCTCAGTGGATGAGTGGGATTGTGGGTTTCAAAATGAGACATCTGTGTGTGATCGGAAAAAATTGCAGGCAGATTATGCCGAGGCAGAGGATGTTTTTAATTCCGATGTCAGTTCTCAGGCAACAGGGGATCATAGAATCAAAGAGTTGGAAGAGACCTCATGGGCCATCCAGTCCAACCCCCTGCCAAGAAGCAGGAACATTGCATTCAAATCACCCCTGACAGATGGCCACCCAGCCTCTGTTTAAAAGCTTCCAAAGAAGGAGCCCTCACCACACTCCAGGGCAGAGAGTTCCACTGCTGAACGGCTCTCACAGTCATAGAATCAAAGAGTTGGAAGAGACCTCATGGGCCATCCAGTCCAACCCCCTGCCAAGAAGCAGGAATATTGCATTCAAATCACCCCTGACAAATGGCCATCCAGCCTCTGCTTAAAAGCTTCCAAAGAAGGAGCCTCCACCACACTCCGGGGCAGAGAGTTCCACTGCTGAACGGCTCTCACAGAAAGGAAGTTCTTCCTCATGTTCAGATGGAATCTCCTCTCTTGTAGTTTGAAGCCATTGTTCCTAATTTCTTCCTAATTTGTTTGAATTCTTCTTTGGTGATTTCTCCCTTTTTCCACTTCTTGTGGAACCATACAGACACCTTAAAAGAAACATAAAAATTATTTATTTACAGTATTTCTATTCCACCCTTTCTTGTAGTTTGAAGCCATTGTTCCTCGTCCTAGTCTCCAGGGAAGCAGAAAACAAGCTTGCTCCCTCCTCCCTGTGGCTTCCTCTCACATATTTATACATGGCTATCATATCCCCTCTCAGCCTTCTCTTCTTCAGGCTAAACATGCCCAACTCCTTAAGCCGCTCCTCATAGGGCTTGTTCTCCAGACTTTTTATCATTTTAGTCGCTCTCCTCTGGACACACTCCAGCCTGTCAACATCTCTCTTGAATTGCGGTGCCCAGAATTGGACACAATATTCCAAGTGTGGTCTAACCAAAGCGGAATAGAGGGATAGCATTACTTCCTTAGATCTAGACACTATGCTCCTATTGATGCAGGCCAAAATCCCCCATTGGCTTTTTTGCCGCCACATCACATTGTTGGCTCATGTTTAACTTGTTGTCCACGAGGACTCCAAGATCTTTTTCACATGTACTGCTCTCGAGCCAGGCATCGTCCCCCATTCTGTTTCGTTTTTTCTGCCAAAGTGGAGTATCTTGCATTTGTCACTGTTGAACTTCATTTTGTTCGTTTTGGCCCATCTCTCTAATCTGTCAAGATCGTTTTGAATCCTGCTCCTGTCCTCTGGAGTATTGGCTATCCCTCCCAATTTGGTGTCGTCTGCAAACTTGATGATCCTGCCTTTTAGCCCTTCATCTAAGTCATTAATAAAGATGAACAGGACCAGGCCCAGGACGGAAACCTGCTGATGGCACTCTGCTCGTCACTTCTTTCCAAGATGAAGAGGAAGCATTGGTGAGCACCCTCTGGGTTCGTCCATTTAACCAATTACAGATCCACCTCACCGTAGTTTTGCCTAGCCCACATTGGACTAGTTTCCTTGCCAGAAGGTCATGGGGGACCTTGTCGAAGGCCTTACTGAAATCCAGGTACGCTATATCCACGGCATTCCCCGCATCTACCCAGCTTGTAGCTCTATCGAAAAAAGAGATCAGATTAGTCTGGCATGACTTGTTTTTGATATATCCATGTTGACTATTAGCAATGACTGCATTTGTTTCTAAGTGTTTGCAGACCACTTCCTTAACAATCTTTTCCAGAATCTTGCCTGGTATTGACGTGAGGCTGACCAGACGGTAGTTGTTTGGGTCATCCTTTTTTCCCTTCTTGAAGATTGGGACCAGATTGGCCCTTCTCCAATCTGCTGAAACGTGAAAGTCCTTGGGCTGATGCGGAGTTTTCTTAGGAAACTAGATTAGACCTGAGAACGGAGGGAGTAAAACACAAACTAGGTTTTCTCACAGAATCCGTGAGAAAATTTTGAAGTCCAGGTGCGTTCGGCATGATGTCATGGACATCTGGATGGGCTTAAATTAAGTATTTTGGCTTCAAGCCTCTCAAAGGAGACAACATTACTAAAGGATAATCTTCCTGTTTCGGCTCTCAAGTTCATTATTCAAGTTTCCTGTTCTGGTTCATGTCTTGGTTCCTGAAAGGGGTTGCCTTGGAATATTTATTTACCGTATTTATTTACATTTATTTATTTATTTACTTTATTTATTTACTTTATTTGTATACTGCTGTTCTCAGCCCTTAGGCGACTCACAGCGGTACACAACAAGAACAGCAGAAATTCAATGCTACCATAACACAGTATAAAAAACAGTTAACATCATAACATATTATAGAAAAGTATACAATTAACAACAATATACAATTAACACCAATAGCCATTCGCTAGCGTCTCATCACTAAAAACATGATCCAGATCCGTCATCCATTGTTCCATTCCTATGTTCATTACATTCATTGCACTAACTATTTGAACGCCTGCTCAAACAACCAGGTTTTCACTTTTTTGCGGAATACCATTAATGATGGAGCTAGTCTAATGTCTGTGGGAAGGGCGTTCCACAGCCGTGGGGCCACCACCGAGAAGGCCCTATCTCTCGTCCCCGCCAGCCGTGCCTGTGAGGCAGGCGGGATCGAGAGCAGGGCCTCCCTGGAAGATCTCAAAGTCCTGGTGGGTTCATAGGCAGAGATGCGGTCGGATAGGTAGCTTGGGCCGAAACCGTTTAGGGCTTTAAAGGCCAACACCAGCACTTTGAATTGAGCCCGGTAGCAAATCTGTAGCCAGTGGAGTTTGCGCAGCAGGGGGGTTGTATGCTCCCTGCGCTCCACTCCTGTTAGAATCATGGCTGCTGAGCGTTGGACTAGTTGAAGCTTCCGAGCCGTCTTCAAAGGCAACCCCACGAAGAGAGCGTTGCAGTAGTCTAAACGGGATGTAACCAGAGCGTGGACTACCGTGGCCAAGTCAGACTTCCCAAGGTACGGGCGCAGCTGGCATACAAGCTTTAGCTGTGCAAATGCTCCCCTGGTCACCACCGAAACCTGGGGTTCCAGGATCACACCCAAGCTGCGAACCTGCGTCTTCAGGGGGAGTGCGACCCCATCCAACACAGGCTGTAACCCTATGCCCTGTTCGGCCTTACGACTGACCAGGAGTACCTCTGTCTTGTCTGGATTCAATTTCAATTTGTTCGCTCTCATCCAGACCGTTACAGCGGCCAAGCATCGGTTCAGGACCTGGACAGCCTCCTTAGTAGCAGGTGGGAAGGAGTGACAGAGTTGGACATCATCCAACTCACGTCCTTCTCACCCCAAAGGGGTTGGCTCACAAAACAGGCACAATTCGATGCCATATGTATACACAAGATAATACAATATATACATTTAAGTCAATAATTAAAACATATCAATCTTAAAACAGTTAATTACAATCACACAATCCAAAGGCATATTCCAGAAGCCATTCTGGTCATCAATTGTATGGTTCCATAAACACTTATTTCACTGAGAATTATTGTCCAAAGGCTTGGTCCCATAGCCATGTTTTCTAATTCATTCTGAAGGCCAAGAGGGAGAGGGCTGACCTGATTTCACTGGGGAAGGAGTTCCATAGATGAGGGCCCACCACTTAGAAGGCCCTGCCTCTCGTCCCTACCAACTGCACCTGCAAAGAGGTGGGACCGAGAGTAGGGCCTCCCCAAAAGATCTTAATCCCTGAGGTAGTTCATAAAGGGAGATACAGTCGGACAGGTAAGCTGGGCCTGAACCATTTAGGGCTTAAACAACATAGGAGACAGTATGGAACCATATGAAACCCCACAAGACAATGGCTGTGGGACCAAGCAGCTGTCTCCCATAACACCTTCTGAGAACAACCCTCTAGGAAGTACTGAAGCCACTGGAAAACAATACCCCCAAGGCCCATTCCTGCAAGGCAATCCAGAAGGATACTGTGGTCTACGGTACCAAAAGCTGCTGAGAGGTCCAGCAGAACCAACAGGGACACACTCCCCCGTCCAGTAACCGGAGTACATCATCCACTAAGGCGACCAAGGTTATCTCGGTACCATGTCCTGGCCTGAAGCCAGACTGTGCTGGATCTAGATAATCTGTGTCTTCCAAGAATACCTGGAGTTGTGAGGCCACCACACGCTCCAAAACTTTGCCCAAGAAGGGGAGACTGGAAACTGGCCAAAAGTTGACGAATTAAGCTTGTTAGGTTGTGTATTTATTATTATATTATTTTCAATGTTATTTTGTATTTTATATTTTTTGTGATATTATATTAATTTATTATGATTATATTATTATATAATCAATATTTTATTATATTATTATTTTCAATTTGATTGTGTATTTTATATTATATCAATATATTAATATCTTAATATTTAATTATATTATTATTTACGATTTATTAGTATATCAATATTTATTATTATTTTATTTAATTGTGTGTTTTGTATTGGAATATAAAATTATATTGGATGGAATTTGCCCTTGCTCCAACGAGGCATTTATTATCCTTGAAAGACACTCGGCTAACCCTCCTCTGGCAAATTTTATAAGTCATGAAGAGCAAGAATCTAGTGTGGTTGCTCTGACCGCTCCCAGGATCTTGTCCACGTCATCAGGCTGCACAAGCTGAAATGAATCGACAGATGCCTTGGTTACCTCACCTGGCACTGTATGAAAGTTGGCATCCAAGTCGGAGCGTATCCGAGCGACTTTGTCTGCAAACTTGCTGCATCGAGTAGTTGGGTAATCAAGGGGCACCTCCTCCCCACGGGGATGAAGTAGCTCCCTGACAACCTGAAACAACTCAGCTGGCCTGAGACGCAACGGTTGCAGACGCAATGCGGGCAGTCGAGAAAACTTTCCTGGCCCTGGTTACCTTCGTGTTATAGAGATCAACCAAGGTTACGACAGGATTGCCAGCTGACATGACAGACAGATCCCCAAGAGACATTGGGAGTCCTTCTGGATCCATAAGTCTCCTTGGGCGGACCATCTTAATAGGTCCTCCACCCCTGCGGAGGTTGGAGGCCGCGGATAGTCTAATACTGATCAGATAGTGGTTGGTCCATGACTATAGAAGAATGTTTTGCTCTTCCACACCGACATCCCCTCCATTCATTATAAACACTAGGTCTAAAGTATGCCCTGCCTGATGTATGGGTCCCAATATCACTTGGAGCAGTCCCATGGTCATCATGGCAACCATGAAGTCCTGAGCTGCACCAGATAAGGTGGCCTCTGCATTAATACTGAAGTCCTCCAACACTACCAGTCATTGAAAGACCAACACCACGATAGAGACTATCCCTGCAAGCTCAGGCAGAGAGACTGCTGTGTTGTGGGGTGATCGGTACACAAGCAGAATCCCCAACCTGTCCCGGTTACCCACCTTCAGGTGGATGCATTCAAACCAAGTAGATTGCAGAACAGAGCATCTGATCAGGGGGATATGGATTCCTGATAGGCCACCGCAACCCCACCTCCCCACCTTCCAGGTCTGGCCTGCTGATGTACCTTATAGCCTGGTGGACATAGCTGGGTGAGGTTGACCCCGCCCCCAGCCCCTTCCAACCAGGTTTCAGTAATGCAAGCTAGATTGGCCTTTTCTTCCAGGATCAAGTCCTGGATAACTTCTGTTTATTTATTTATTTATTTCTCGCATTTCTATTTCGTCCTTCTCAACCCCCTAGAGGGGGACTTAGGATGGCTTACAATGGGTCCCATTACGAAGCCATTGCATAACAAATTACAGTAATTAAAACCACAATTAAACATAAAAGCATAATTAGCAATACATAAGCCATCATTAAAACAGTAAACAGTTTTACCATTGACCAACCTAACATTTAGCAGCAGGAGCTTAAGTCCAGGGTCTTGAGGGTTCTGTGTGCCTAGTCTGGTCCTGGTCCGTCATTCATGGGAGTCGCAGTAGCAGGGGGAAGTAGGAGCCAATCAGAAAGCTGCCACAAACACACATACATACATACACACATACAAACATTCACTTTTATTATATACTAGATTGGGAACCCGGTGGTGCCTAGGTTATTTGAGAAAGGCATTGTTTGTCTGTGCTCCAAGTTTAGTCTAGATCCAAGCTGTGGGTGAACTACAACTCCGATATGCAAGTTCAATCAAGCCGCCCTGAGTCCCCCCCCGGGGTGAGAAGGGCGGGGTATAAGTAAGTGAAATAAATAAATAATCATCCATGGCCCACCCTCCTCCAAACTGCACCAGGATGTAGAGTGGGTCATGAGGGATCTGTGTGCCAAGTTTGGTCTTGATCAGTCATTGGTGTGGGTCGCAGTGGCCTCTGACAATGAGTGAAGGTACTGCAAGTCCCATTGTTCATGGTCCAACATCCCACAATCTGCACCAGGACATAGAGTGGGTCATGGGGGCTCTGTGTGCCTAGTTTGGTCCTGATCTGTCATTGTTTTGGGTTGCAGTGGTCTCAGGAAATGAGTGAAGGTATTGCAAGTTCCATCGTCCTTGATCCATTCTCCTCAAAACTGCACATGGATGTAGAGTGGATCATGGTGGGGGGGGGGGTCTGTGTGCCAAGTATGTGTGCCAGTCACGGTGTGGGTCACAGTGGTCTCTGGAAGTGAGTGAAAGTACTGCAAGTCCCATCATCCATGGCCTGTCATCCCCCAAAATGCACCAGGACATAAAGTGGGTCACAGGGGCTTTGTGTGCCAAGTTTGGTCCTGATCCTTCATTATTGGAGGTCGCAGTGGTGTCAGGAAATGAGTGAAGGTACTGCATCTCACATCATTCATAGACCATCCACCCCTAAACTGCACCAGGACATAAAGTGGGTCATGGGGCAGCTGTTTGGTCCTGGTCTGTGTTTTGTGGGGGCCACAGTGTTCTCTGGGAAGTGAATTGGATGAAGGTACTGTATATCCCATCGTCCATGGTCCATCCTCCCCCAGACATCACCAGGGAGCTGTGTGTGTCAAGTTTGGTCCAGGTCCGTCATTCATGCTGGTCTCAGTGGTCTCACAAAGCGATTGAAGGTACTCCAATTCCTGTCATCCATGGTCCATCATCCTCCAAACCACACCAGAATATAGAGTGCATCATGGGGGCTCTGTTTGCCAAGATTGGTCCTGATCTATCATTGGTGGGCATCACAGTGGTCTATTGCAGCCAAAGCAAATGAAAGTAGTGGAAATCACATCACCCATGGTCCACCCTCCCCCCAAGCCTCGCCAGGACATAAAGTGGGTCACATGTGCCAAGTTTGGTCCAAGTCCGTCATTCGTGCGGGTCGCAGTGGCCTGTGAAAGTGGGAGCCAATCAGAAAGCTGCCACATACCCACATACATACATACATACATACATTGTCTTTTATTATATACTAACTTGGGGACCTGGCAGTGAAATCGAGGTAAAAAGAAGCCTTTTAGGGGGTCTGCCCTGGGAGGAGAGACGCTGCGAACCTACCAAAGAAGGATTGCTACTTTGGCGAGCTAAGAGAAGCGAAATCAAAGTAAAATAATTACAAAAATTTCCTAAGTTCCCAATAAGAATCTCACCAAAGTCGATGAAAGCGCCACCGAGGTATTTATTGAGCAATTCAGCTGAATTGGATGCAGAGCCGCAATCATTTGCCAGCAGAGCATGAGAAATTACATCAAAACAGCCATTTTTATAAGAAATACAGAGTTGCAAGGTTCAAATCTCCTGCCCTTGCTTCCCTGCCAGTCTTCGTCGTGATTGGCCGATGAGCTAACAGCTGGGAGGCGGCCCTCCTGCCCCCTGCGCATCAGGGCCAATCAGAAAGCTTCTGTGGTGCGTTGGAGTCAATCAGAGAGCTTCTGCCGCCTAGCAGCGGCGGCGAATCAGGAGAGAGGAAGGCGGGATGATGGAACACAATAGAATCTATGAATGAGTTGTTAAAAAAAGGAACTGCCAAGGGGCCTCGCGAGACTCATAGGATCTCAAGCCAGACCAATCTATTGTTTACTTGATTGGAGCGAGTCAACAAAACAAAGAGAAAAGCTGGATCTTTTTAATCAGTCAACTGGTAAAACAAAGGACCGAAAATGGGGTGAATGTCTCTTTGGTGGATAATCAGTTGAATCAATCAGGGTGGAGGGGGATACTTTTCGAAGGTACCCTGGCCTCCAAATAGAAAATGATTAAGGTTTGCCAGGGGGCGGCTACCCGCTGGGCGAACTCCGAGAGCGAAACAGCCGCCATTGTATTTATCCATGCAAAAGAGTTATGGATTAGGTTCTTTTGTGAATGTCTTGGATTTTGCCACTTCCTGGTGGGGTTTCTTCATGGGGAAAAGGGGAAAAGGTCAAATGGGGGGGGGGGGAGCCTCAGCCATGAGGAAATCATGAAATATATATAGTAAAAGTCAATAGTTCATAATATGGGGGAATTCATAAAGATGTATCCTTGGAATGAAAGGAGTTCATGGGGAATGATTTAAAAGCATTAAAAGCCATATAAAAGTCTTGGGGAACTTCTTGTAGTCAGTCCAAAGAGCCCTGAATTGCTGGACCCAAACTCTGCCTTTGTCCTTGGGAAACTATAACTCCCTCCCGGAGTTGGGATGGGACGATGGGCTCCCCGATGATCCCATGGGATGTCCACATCAGGTCTCTGGAAGCTGGGGGTCCTCACGGGACGAAGGGAAGACGTCGGTTGCAGGCAGGCACGGCCAGGGGTGGCCCATCCATTAGGCGAAGTAAGCGGTCGCAGAACACTTTTTTTTGCCCCCTCAGCTCACAACAGCCCTAGCAGTCCGGGGGGAGCCTCGGCTTTCTTGCCTCGCTGCCGGGCGATCCTCTTCCCAAAGGGGCCAGGCCCTTGAGCCTCGCCTAGCCCCTCTCGTTCCTGCTCCACCCGGCCACCGGGTGCGCGAGCAGAGCCGGCGCTCAATTGTTCTTCATGTTCTATCCCTTCCCCATGACTGTCTCCCTTTCCCGATCCCCCAGCGCTCCACCCGCCTCCTCTCCTCTCCCCAATCCACGGGTGGGCGAAGGGGTGGAGCCACTGGGTCCGGAGGTGTGTCTGAAGACCCCAGCATGTGCACCAAAAGTCGCCTCTTCTCCTGACTTTCTCTTCAGCCATTGGGCCATTGGGACCAAGAGAGAGAGAGAGAGAGACCCTCCGGCTGGAGGTATCTCCCACCTCCGCTCCCTCCTTTGTTTTTGCGCCTACCTTCAGGAAAGGTGGGCATCTCCACCTCTCTCTCTCTCTCTCTCTCTCTCTCTCCCAATGGCTGAGGAGAAAGTCAGGAGAAGAGGTGACTTTTGGTGCACACGCCGGGGTCTTCAGGCACGCCTCCGGACCCAAAGTGGGCCAGGCAAGGGAGCAAGTGCGGCAAGTGTAGTTACTGGGATGTATAGTTCACCTACAATCAAAGAGCATTCTGAACTCCACCAATGATGGAATTGAACCAAATATGGCACACAGAACTCCCACGACGAACAGAAAATATATATATCAGTGATTGGTTGGGGGGGGGGGGAATACTGTTTGCTTACATTTGAAAATTACATAGGGCCGCCTCTGCCCCCAACCCCCTCCAGTCTGTTCATTTGCTGATCAATTCCTCTGAAAGGGTTAAAAGGAGAAGAAAATAGAAATACAGAAAAAAGAAAAGACTGCCTTTCCTGCTTTTGTCCAGAGGGTGGCTCTGTTCTCTCAGGAATTATATTAACATTATATTATTATTATTACTATTATATATTCTATTCTATAATTATATTACTATTATATATTATATTAGTATATCATTATATTATATTATTATATATTATATGACTAGATCGTTATATCGTATTATTAGTATGATTATCTATATATATAAATAAAAATGTAGTGTTCGTTTGTGGGATTAACAGAAGTCAAAAACCACTGGACAAATTGGCACCAAATTTGGACACAAGACACCTAACAACCCAATGTATGTCCTTCACTCAAAAAAATTGATTTTGTCATTTGGGAGTTGTAGTTGCTGGGATTTATAGTTCACCTACAATCAAAGAGCATTCTGAACCCCACCAATGATGGAATTGAACCCAACTTGGCTCACAGAACTCCCACGACCAACAGAAAATACTGGGTTTGGTGGGCATTGACCTTGAGTTTTGGAGTTGTAGTTCACCTACATCCAGAGATCACTGTGGACTCAAACAATGGACCAAACTCTACACGAATACTCAATATGCCCAAATGTGAACACTGGTGGAGTTGGAGGAAAATAGAATCTTGACATTTGGGAGTTGTAGTTGCTGGGATTTATAGTTCACCTACAATCAATGAGCATTCTGAACTCCACTAATGACGGAATTCAACCAAACATGGCATACAGGACTTCCATGACAACAGAACACACTGGAAGGGTTTGATGGGAATTGACCTTGAGTTTGGGAGTTGTAGTTCACACACATCCAGAGAGCACTGTGGACTCAAACAATGATGGATCTGGACCAGACTTGACACAAAAATTCCATATGCCTAATTATGAACACAGATGGAGTTTGGAGGAAGTAGACCTTGACATGTGGGCGGCTTACAAAGGCACAATTCGATGCCTAACTATTACAACATACAATGGAATATATAATACACAAATTTACCATATAATATCACAGTTATCACTAATTAAAACAATCAACAATATACTAGCAGCAATAAAACATCTTGTGGTCAGTGTTCACCAAATCCAGTCCGTAAACCATTTAGCGTTGTCATTGCCTTTCCTACTCTGGTCATTATTGGTTGTCTTTGTCTGTCTGCCAGCTTACCCGAAAGCCTGATCCCACTTCCAGGTTGTTAGCTTCTTCCTGAAGGAGAGGAGGGATGTTGATGTCCTAATTTCCCCAGGGAGTGCATTCCACAGGCGAGGGGCCACCACCGAGAAGGCCCTGTCCCTCGTCCCCACCAGTCTCGCTTGTGATAAAGGCGGGGCCGAGAGCAGGGCCCCCTCAGCAGATCTTAAACTCCGAGGTGGGACGTAAAAGGAGATACGTTCGGACAGGTACGCTGGGCCGGAACCGTAAAGGGTTTTGTAGATCAAAACCAGCACTTTGAATTGTGCTCGGAACTGGATCGGCAGCCAGTGGAGCTGACACAACAGAGGGGTGGTATGCTCCCTGTATGACGCTCCGGTGAGTAATCTAGCTGCCGCCCGTTGGATTAATTGAAGTTTCCGAACAGTCTTCAAAGGCAACCCCGCGTAGAGCGCGTTGCAGTAATCTATTTGGGATGTAACAAGAGCGTGGACCACCGTGGCCAGATCCACTATATTATATTACTATATTATATTACTATGTCATTATATTATGTCATTATTACTAATATATACTACATTACTACGTCATATTATGTCATTATTACTATTATATATTATATATATTATATTACTACATCATTATATTATATTATATTATTATTACTATGAGCCCCCAGTGGCGCAGTGGGTTAAACCCATGTGCCGGCAGGACTGAAGACCGACAGGTCGCAGGTTCAAATCCAGGGAGAGGCGGACGAGCTCCCTCTATCAGCTCCAGCTCTTCATGCGGGAACATGAGAGAAGCCTCCCACAAGGATGATAAAACACATCAAATCATCCAGGCGTCCCCTGGGCAACGTCCTTGCAGATGGCCAATTCTCTCACACCAGAAGCGACTTGCTTCTGACACCACAAAAAGAAAAAAAAAACTATATTATATTATATTACTACATCATTATATAATGTTATTATTACTGTAATAATCATCATAATAAAAAAATCTTTATTTATATCCCACCCTACTCGGATCTGCATGCATTATTCACCGATACATCACAATAGTCCTAGATACTTGGGAAGTGTCTTACATGTGATCCAATACAACAGCCAGCAGGGTGATCTTGTTTGCTGTGGACTAATCCTCAGGAATTACTATTGGGACAGTTTCTCCATTAGACGACTCAAGGCGGTTAACAGGGCAAAATTCAGTGCTTACAACTTAGCTTGTATTATATCTGTATAGATATAATAGATTAGATAGATCGATATAATAGATAGATTAGAATAGAATAGAATAAATAAATAGATATAGATTGATATAATAGATTGATATATGATAAATAAATCTCTCTCTCTCTATATATATATATAGAGAGAGAGAGAAATAGTTAGATAGAATACATAGATGATAGATAGATAGATAGATAGATAGATAGATAGATAGATAGATAGATAGATAGAATATAGCTAACTAGATATAGATAGAAAGATAGATGATAGATAGATAGATAGATAGATAGATAGAGGTAGATATAAGATAAAGTCATATAATATAGGTAGATTTAATAGATAGAATTAATATAGATAAATAGAGATATAATATATGGATAGATAGATAGGTATATAAATAGATATAATATAGCTAACTAGATATAGACAGACAGATATAATATAGATAGATATAATATAGCTAACTAGATATAGATAGAAAGATAGATGATAGATAGATAGATAGATATAATAGATAGATAGATAGATAGATAGATAGATAGATAGATAGATAGATAGATAGAATATATGAATAGATAGATAGATACCTAGATAGAGGTAGATATAAGATAAAGAGATATAATATAGGTAGATTTAATAGATAGAATTAATATAGATAGATAGATAGATAGATAGATAGATAGATAGAGAGAGATAGCGGTAGATATAAGATAGATAGATAGAGGTAGATATAAGATGAAGTCATATAATATAGGTAGATTTAATAGATAGAATTAATATAGATAAATAGATAGAGATATAATATATGGATAGATAGATAGGTATATAAATAGATATAATATAGCTAACTAGATATAGACAGACAGATATAATATAGATAGATATAATATAGCTAACTAGATATAGATAGAAAGATAGATGATAGATAGATAGATAGATATAATAGATAGATAGATAGATAGATAGATAGATAGATAGATAGAATATATGAATAGATAGATAGATACCTAGATAGAGGTAGATATAAGATAAAGAGATATAATATAGGTAGATTTAATAGATAGATAGAATTAATATAGATAGATAGATAGATAGATAGATAGATAGAGATAGATATAATATATGGATAGATAGATAGAGAGAGAGATAGAATAGATAGATGACAGATATATAGATAAATATAATATAGCTAACTAGATATAGATAGACAGACAGATGATAGATAGATATAATAGATAAATAGAGATAGATAGATAGATAGATAGATAGATAGATAGATAGATAGATAGATAGATAGAATATATGGATGGATAGATAGAGAGAGAGAGATAGAATAGATAGATGATAGATATATAGATAGATATAATATAGCTAACTAGATATAGATAGACAGATGATAGATAGATATAATAGATAAATAGAGATAGATAGATAGATAGATAGATAGATAGATAGAATATATGAATAGATAGATAGATAGATAGAGAGAGATAGAATAGATAGATGATAGATATATAGATAGATATAATATAGCTAACTAGATATAGATAAACAGACAGATAGATGATAGATAGATATAATAGATAAATAGAGATAGATAGATAGATAGATAGATATAAGAGATAGATGATAGATAAATAGATATAATAGATAGATAGATATCATATATGAATAGATAGTTAGATAGATGATAGATATAGGTAGATAGAATAGATAGATATAATATAGATAGAATTAATATATATATATAGAGAGAGATAGAATGGATAAACAGCTAGATATAATAGATAAATGGATTAGATTAGATTATATTAGATAGAGATATAAATCTTGTGAAACTACAACTCCCCAAACACCATAACATTGACCTATGGCATGACAAGTCTATGGATCTTGTGAAACTAGAACTCCCATGAACCCCAGAACATCAACTTAAACATTCACACCTAGTTCCAACAGACAAGAGTCCTTTGTCCCACCCTGGTCATTCCACAGATATATAAACCCTTTTTCCTAGTTCCAACAGACCTCACTACCTCTGAGGATGCTTGCCATAGATGCAGGCGAAACGTCAGGAGAGAATGCCTCTAGACCATAGCCATATAGCCCGGAAAAACCTACAACAACCCAGTGCTATAGTTCTTTTGTGTGTGCCTTTCCCCTTGCGCCCGGTAGGTGGCGCTGTTCCCTCGGTGGTTTCCTAAAAGGTCCGCGTCCCCTTTAAATCAAAGTCAGAAAGGAAGAAAGGAAGGAAGAAAAATAGATCCTTTTGGCCTCCAAAGAGAAAAGGAAACGTGGAGGGAATATTAACCAGGGAAGAGATTATGATAGTCAATCAACGAAGGGAGTGGAGCCCAGGAGAATCATCATCATCATCATCATCATCATCATCATCATCATCATCATCATCTAATAATAATAATAATAATAATAATAATAATAATAATAATAATAATAATAATAGGCTTTTTCCTTTCTTTTCCTTCTATTCCTTCCTCTTTTTCTTTTCCCTCTATTCCTTCCTTTTCTTTTCTATTCCTTCCTTTCCTCCCTTTCCTTTCTATTCCTTCCTTTCATTCCTCCTATTCATTATATTATATTCCTACATTATTATTAGTTTTAGATTATTATTACTATTATATATATAATATAATAATGTAATATATATGTGTAATAGTAATAATATAATAACAGTATAATATATAATGGTGTAGTAATATAATATATAATGTAATATGATATAATGATTATTAAAGCATTATATTATTAGATCATTAATATTATAATTATATATTCTGTCCTATTAAAGCATTGTTTTATATTAAGCCATTATGTTATATTATATTAAATATTAATATATTATATATTCTAGTATATTCTATTATTCTATTATTAAACCATTATGTTATATTAAATATATTATTAATATATTATATATTCTAGTATATTCTATTATTAAATCATTATATTATATTATTATTACTATTACTGTTATACTATTACTAATCTATTCTATTATTAAAGCATTATATTATATTATGAAATCATTGTTACATATTATGTTATATTATTATTGCTATTATATATTCTATTCTATTATTATAGTCCTACATCATTATATTATGTTATTAGTACTATTATATATTATGTTACTACGTCATATCATGTCATTATTACTATTATATATTATATTACTACATCGTTTTATTATATATTTTATTACTGTATTATATTACTACATCATTATCATTCTATTATTACTATCATATGTTACATTACTACATCATTATCATTCTATTATTACTATTATATATTATATTACTGTGTCATTATATTATGCCATTATTACTATTATATATTATATTATATTACTACGTCATATTATGTCATTATTACTATTATATATTATATTATATTACTACATCATTTTATTATATATTTATATTACTACGTCATATTATGTCATTGCTTATATATATTATATTATATTACTACATCATTGTATTATATATTTTATTACTATATTATATTACTACATTATTATGTTATTAGTACTATTATATGTTATATTACTACATCATTATCATTCTATTATTACTATTATATATTATATTACTACGTCATATTATGTCATTATTACTATTATATATTATATTATATTATATTACTACATCATTGTATTATATATTTTATTACTATATTATATTACTACGTCATTATGTTATTACTACTGTTATATGTTACATTACTACGTCATTATTACTATTATATATTATATTATATTATATTACTACATCATTTTATTATCTATTTTATTACTATATTATATTACTACATCATTTTATTATATATTTTATTACTATATTATATTACTACATCATTATGTTATTACTACTGTTATATGTTACATTACTATGTCATTATTACTATATTATATTATATTACTACATCATTATGTTATGTTATTATTACTGTTATATATTATATTACTACATCATTATCATTATATTATTATTATATATTATATTACTACATCATATTATGTCATTATTACTATTATATATTATATTATAGTACTACATTTTATTATATATTTTATTACTATATTATATATCTATCTATTCTATCTACCTATATCTAATAATATTATATATTATTACTGTAATCATCATCATCATCATAAGAAATCTTTATTTATATCCCACCCTACTGGGATCTGCATGTATTATTTGCCAATATATCACACAGTCCTAGACAGTTAGGAAGTGTCTTACATGTGATTCAATACAACAGCCAGCAGAGTGATCTTGCTTGCCGTGGACTAATCCTATATTATTTCAAATTGTAATAATATCATGCTTTTCTCCCTCGTGGGACCCAAAGTGGCTTACGACATATTAAAATCAGGTAAACAACAATCCAAATACATCGATAATAAGTATAAAACATCATCAAATCAGTAGTTGAAAACAACAATAATATACATTCTTGCGGCATCATATCCGATCATATTGTACTTTGTTCCAGTCCATGAACATTATGGTTATTTATTTATTTATCGTGTCAGGAGCAACCAGACAGTTGTATTACATTTTAAACACAAACAAACAGGCAAAACACAAAGTTTGCAAATTTGGTAGTTGATTAAATGTCCTTTGACCAGTATCTGGCCACTTGGAGTGCCTCTGGTGTTGCCGCAAGGAGGTCCTCCTTCCTTCTCTACCTTTCTTTCCTTCTTTCTCTCCTTCCCTCCTTCTCTCCCTCTTCCTCTCCTTCGTCCAGTCTCCCTTTCTTTCCTTCTTTCTCTCCTCTCCCTCTTTCTCTCCCTCTTCCTTCTCTCCCTTTCATTCTTTCCTTCTTTCTCTCCTTCTCACCTTCTTTCTTTCTCTCCCTCCTTCCTTCTCTCCCTTTGGTTGTTTCCTTCTTTCTCTCCTTCCCTCCTTCTTCTCTCCCTCTTTCTCTCCCCCTTCCTTCTCTACCTTTCTTTCTTTCTTTCTTTCTTTCTTTCTTTCTTTCTTTCTTTCTTTCTCTCCTTCCCTCCTCCATCTCTCCCTATTTCTCTCCCTCCTTCTTTCTCTACCTTTCTTTCCTTCTTTCTCTCCTTCCCTCCTTCTCTCCCTCTCCCTCTCCTTCGTCCTTCTCTCCCTTTCATTCTTTCCTTCTTTCTCTCCTCTCCCTCTTTCTCTCCCTCTTCCTTCTCTCCCTTTCATTCTTTCCTTCTTTCTCTCCTTCTCACCTTCTTTCTTTCTCTCCCTCCTTCCTTCTCTCCCTTTGGTTGTTTCCTTCTTTCTCTCCTTCCCTCCTTCTTCTCTCCCTCTTTCTCTCCCCCTTCCTTCTCTACCTTTCTTTCTTTCTCTCCTTCCCTCCTCCTTCTCTCCCTCTTTCTCTCCCTCCTTCCTTCTCTACCTTTCTTTCCTTCTTTCTCTCCTTCCCTCCTTCTCTCCCTCTTTCTCTCCCTCCTTCCTTCTCTCCCTTTCGTTCTTTCCTTCTTTCTCTCCTTCCCTCCTTCTTCTCTCCCTCTTTCTCTCCCCCTTCCTTCTCTACCTTTCTTTCTTTCTTTCTTTCTTTCTTTCTTTCTTTCTTTCTTTCTTTCTTTCTTTCTCTCCTTCCCTCCTCCATCTCTCCCTATTTCTCTCCCTCCTTCTTTCTCTACCTTTCTTTCCTTCTTTCTCTCCTTCCCTCCTTCTCTCCCTCTCCCTCTCCTTCGTCCTTCTCTCCCTTTCATTCTTTCCTTCTTTCTCTCCTCTCCCTCTTTCTCTCCCTCTTCCTTCTCTCCCTTTCATTCTTTCCTTCTTTCTCTCCTTCTCACCTTCTTTCTTTCTCTCCCTCCTTCCTTCTCTCCCTTTGGTTGTTTCCTTCTTTCTCTCCTTCCCTCCTTCTTCTCTCCCTCTTTCTCTCCCCCTTCCTTCTCTACCTTTCTTTCTTTATTTCTCTCCTTCCCTCCTCCTTCTTTCCCTCTTTCTCTCCCACCTTCCTTCTCTCCCTTTGGTTGTTTCCTTCTTTCTCTCCTTCCCTCCTTCTTCTCTCCCTCTTTCTCTCCCCCTTCCTTCTCTACCTTTCTTTCTTTCTCTCCTTCCCTCCTCCTTCTCTCCCTCTTTCTCTCCCTCCTTCCTTCTCTACCTTTCTTTCTTTCCTTCTTTCTCTCCTTCCCACCTTCTCTCCCTCTTTCTCTCCCTCCTTCCTTCTCTCCCTTTCGTTCTTTCCTTCTTTCTCTCCTTCCCTCCTTCTTCTCTCCCTCTTTCTCTCCCCCTTCCTTCTCTACCTTTCTTTCTTTCTTTCTTTCTTTCTTTCTTTCTTTCTTTCTTTCTTTCTTTCTTTCTCTCCTTCCCTCCTCCATCTCTCCCTATTTCTCTCCCTCCTTCTTTCTCTACCTTTCTTTCCTTCTTTCTCTCCTTCCCTCCTTCTCTCCCTCTCCCTCTCCTTCGTCCTTCTCTCCCTTTCATTCTTTCCTTCTTTCTCTCCTCTCCCTCTTTCTCTCCCTCTTCCTTCTCTCCCTTTCATTCTTTCCTTCTTTCTCTCCTTCTCACCTTCTTTCTTTCTCTCCCTCCTTCCTTCTCTCCCTTTGGTTGTTTCCTTCTTTCTCTCCTTCCCTCCTTCTTCTCTCCCTCTTTATCTCCCCCTTCCTTCTCTACCTTTCTTTCTTTATTTCTCTCCTTCCCTCCTCCTTCTTTCCCTCTTTCTCTCCCACTTTCCTTCTCTCCCTTTGGTTGTTTCCTTCTTTCTCTCCTTCCCTCCTTCTTCTCTCCCTCTTTCTCTCCCCCTTCCTTCTCTACCTTTCTTTCTTTCTCTCCTTCCCTCCTCCTTCTCTCCCTCTTTCTCTCCCTCCTTCCTTCTCTACCTTTCTTTCTTTCCTTCTTTCTCTCCTTCCCACCTTCTCTCCCTATTTCTCTCCCTCCTTCCTTCTCTCCCTTTCGTTCTTTCCTTCTTTCTCTCCTTCCCTCCTTCTTCTCTCCCTCTTTCTCTCCCCCTTCCTTCTCTACCTTTCTTTCTTTCTTTCTTTCTTTCTTTCTTTCTTTCTTTCTTTCTTTCTTTCTCTCCTTCCCTCCTCCATCTCTCCCTATTTCTCTCCCTCCTTCTTTCTCTACCTTTCTTTCCTTCTTTCTCTCCTTCCCTCCTTCTCTCCCTCTCCCTCTCCTTCGTCCTTCTCTCCCTTTCATTCTTTCCTTCTTTCTCTCCTCTCCCTCTTTCTCTCCCTCTTCCTTCTCTCCCTTTCATTCTTTCCTTCTT
This sequence comes from Anolis sagrei ordinatus, assembly GCF_025583915.1. Lineage (NCBI taxonomy): Eukaryota > Metazoa > Chordata > Lepidosauria > Squamata > Anolidae > Anolis > Anolis sagrei. The sequence goes on from NW_026847771.1 coordinate 49,723,928, forward strand.
TCTCTCCTTCTCACCTTCTTTCTTTCTCTCCCTCCTTCCTTCTCTCCCTTTGGTTGTTTCCTTCTTTCTCTCCTTCCCTCCTTCTTCTCTCCCTCTTTCTCTCCCCCTTCCTTCTCTACCTTTCTTTCTTTCTTTCTCTCCTTCCCTCCTCCTTCTCTCCCTCTTTCTCTCCCTCCTTCCTTCTCTACCTTTCTTTCTTTCCTTCTTTCTCTCCTTCCCACCTTCTCTCCCTCTTTCTCTCCCTCCTTCCTTCTCTCCCTTTCGTTCTTTCCTTCTTTCTCTCCTTCCCTCCTCCATCTCTCCCTATTTCTCTCCCTCCTTCCTTCTCTACCTTTCTTTCCTTCTTTCTCTCCTTCCCTCCTTCTCTCCCTCTTTCTCTCCCTCTTCCTTCTCTCCCTTTCATTCTTTCCTTCTTTTTCTCCTTCCCACCTTCTTTCTCTCTTTCTCTCCCTCCTTCCTTCTCTCCCCTTGGTTGTTTCCTTCTTTCTCTCCTTCCCTCCTTCTTCTCTCCCTCTTTCTCTCCCCCTTCCTTCTCTACCTTTCTTTCTTTCTCTCCTTCCCTCCTCCTTCTCTCCCTCTTTCTCTCCCTCCTTCCTTCTCTACCTTTCTTTCTTTCCTTCTTTCTCTCCTTCCCACCTTCTCTCCCTATTTCTCTCCCTCCTTCCTTCTCTCCCTTTCGTTCTTTCCTTCTTTCTCTCCTTCCCTCCTTCTTCTCTCCCTCTTTCTCTCCCCCTTCCTTCTCTACCTTTCTTTCTTTCTTTCTTTCTTTCTCTCCTTCCCTCCTCCATCTCTCCCTATTTCTCTCCTTCTTTCTCTCCCTTTCCTTCTTTCTCTCCTTCCCTCCTTCTTCTCCTCCTCTTTCTCTCCCCCTTCCTTCTCTACCTTTCTTTCTTTCTCTCCTTCCCTCCTCCATCTCTCCCTATTTCTCTCCTTCTTTCTCTCCCTTTCCTTCTTTCTCTCCTTCCCTCCTTCTTCTCCTCCTCTTTCTCTCCCCCTTCCTTCTCTACCTTTCTTTCTTTCTCTCCTTCCCTCCTCCATCTCTCCCTATTTCTCTCCTTCTTTCTCTCCCTTTCCTTCTTTCTCTCCTTCCCTCCTTCTTCTCTCCCTCTTTCTCTCCCTCCTTCCTTCTCTCCCTTTCGTTCTTTCCTTCTTTCTCTCCTTCCCACCTTCTTTCTCTCTTTCTCTCCCTCCTTCTTTCTCTCCCTTTGGTTGTTTCCTTCTTTCTCTCCTTCCGTCCTTCTGTCCTTCTTTTTCTCATTTCTTTCCTTCCTTCTCTCCTCTTTCTTTCTTTCTTTCTTTCTTTCTTTCTTTCTTTCTTTCTTTCTTTCTTTCTTTCTCTCCTTCCTCTTTCTCTACCTCTTCCTTCTCTCCCTTTCGTTCTTTCTTTCTTTCTCTCCTTCCCTTCTTCTTCTCTCCCTCTTTCTCTCCCTCCTTCCTTATCTCCCTTTCGTTCTTTCCTTCTTTCGCTCCTTCCCTCCTTCTTCCCTCCCTCTTTCTCTCCCCCTTCCTTCTCTACCTTTCTTTCTTTCTTTCTTTCTTTCTTTCCGTCTTCCTTCCTTTCTTTCTTTCTTTCTTTCTCTCCTTCCCTCCTCCTTCTCTCCCTCTTTCTCTCCTTCCTTCCTTCTCTACCTTTCTTTCTTTCTTTCTTTCTTTCTTTCTTTCTTTCTTTCTTTCTCTCCTTCCCTCCTCCTTCTCTCCCTCTTTCTCTCCCTCCTTCCTTCTCTCCCTTTCGTTCTTGCATTCTTTCTCTCCTTCCCTCCTTCTCCTCTCCCTTTTTCTCTCCCTCCTTCTCTCCCTTTTGTTCTTTCCTTCTTTCTCTCCTTCCCTCCTTCTTCTCTCCCTCTTTCTCTCCCCCTTCCTTATCTACCTTTCTTTCTTTCTCTCCTTCCCTCCTCCTTCTCTCCCTCTTTCTCTCCCTCCTTCCTTCTCTACCTTTCTTTCTTTCCTTCTTTCTCTCCTTCCCACCTTCTCTCCCTCTTTCTCTCCCTCCTTCCTTCTCTCCCTTTCGTTCTTTCCTTCTTTCTCTCCTTCCCTCCTTCTTCTCTCCCTCTTTCTCTCCCTCCTTCCTTCTCTCCCTTTCGTTCTTGCATTCTTTCTCTCCTTCCCTCCTTCTCCTCTCCCTTTTTCTCTCCCTCCTTCTCTCCCTTTTGTTCTTTCCTTCTTTCTCTCCTTCCCTCCTTCTTCTCTCCCTCTTTCTCTCCCCCTTCCTTATCTACCTTTCTTTCTTTCTCTCCTTCCCTCCTCCTTCTCTCCCTCTTTCTCTCCCTCCTTCCTTCTCTACCTTTCTTTCTTTCCTTCTTTCTCTCCTTCCCACCTTCTCTCCCTCTTTCTCTCCCTCCTTCCTTCTCTCCCTTTCGTTCTTTCCTTCTTTCTCTCCTTCCCTCCTTCTTCTCTCCCTCTTTCTCTCCCTCCTTCCTTCTCTCCCTTTCGTTCTTGCATTCTTTCTCTCCTTCCCTCCTTCTCCTCTCCCTTTTTCTCTCCCTCCTTCTCTCCCTTTTGTTCTTTCCTTCTTTCTCTCCTTCCCTCCTCCTTCTCTCCCTCTTTCTCTCCCTCCTTCCTTCTCTACCTTTCTTTCTTTCCTTCTTTCTCTCCTTCCCACCTTCTCTCCCTCTTTCTCTCCCTCCTTCCTTCTCTCCCTTTCGTTCTTTCCTTCTTTCTCTCCTTCCCTCCTTCTTCTCTCCCTCTTTCTCTCCCTCCTTCCTTCTCTCCCTTTCGTTCTTGCATTCTTTCTCTCCTTCCCTCCTTCTCCTCTCCCTTTTTCTCTCCCTCCTTCTCTCCCTTTTGTTCTTTCCTTCTTTCTCTCCTTCCCACCTTCTCTCCCTCTTTCTCTCCCTCCTTCCTTCTCTACCTTTCTTTCTTTCCTTCTTTCTCTCCTTCCCACCTTCTCTCCCTCTTTCTCTCCCTCCTTCCTTCTCTCCCTTTCGTTCTTTCCTTCTTTCTCTCCTTCCCTCCTTCTTCTCTCCCTCTTTCTCTCCCTCCTTCCTTCTCTCCCTTTCGTTCTTGCATTCTTTCTCTCCTTCCCTCCTTCTCCTCTCCCTTTTTCTCTCCCTCCTTCTCTCCCTTTTGTTCTTTCCTTCTTTCTCTCCTTCCCTCCTTCTCTCCCTCTTTCTCTCCCCCTTCCTTATCTACCTTTCTTTCTTTCTCTCCTTCCCTCCTCCTTCTCTCCCTCTTTCTCTCCCTCCTTCCTTCTCCTCTCCCTTTTTCTCTCCCTCCTTCTCTCCCTTTTGTTCTTTCCTTCTTTCTCTCCTTCCCTCCTTCTCTCCCTCTTTCTCTCCCCCTTCCTTATCTACCTTTCTTTCTTTCTCTCCTTCCCTCCTCCTTCTCTCCCTCTTTCTCTCCCTCCTTCCTTCTCTACCTTTCTTTCTTTCCTTCTTTCTCTCCCTCCCACCTTCTCTCCCTCTTTCTCTCCCTCCTTCCTTCTCTCCCTTTCGTTCTTTCCTTCTTTCTCTCCTTCCCTCCTTCTTCTCTCCCTCTTTCTCTCCCTCCTTCCTTCTCTCCCTTTCGTTCTTGCATTCTTTCTCTCCTTCCCTCCTTCTTCTCTCCCTTTTGTTCTTTCCTTCTTTCTCTCCTTCCCTCCTTCTTCTCTCCCTCTTTCTCTCCCCCTTCCTTATCTACCTTTCTTTCTTTCTCTCCTTCCCTCCTCCTTCTCTCCCTCTTTCTCTCCCTCCTTCCTTCTCTACCTTTCTTTCTTTCCTTCTTTCTCTCCTTCCCACCTTCTCTCCCTCTTTCTCTCCCTCCTTCCTTCTCTCCCTTTCGTTCTTTCCTTCTTTCTCTCCTTCCCTCCTTCTTCTCTCCCTCTTTCTCTCCCTCCTTCCTTCTCTCCCTTTCGTTCTTGCATTCTTTCTCTCCTTCCCTCCTTCTCCTCTCCCTTTTTCTCTCCCTCCTTCTCTCCCTTTTGTTCTTTCCTTCTTTCTCTCCTTCCCACCTTCTCTCCCTCTTTCTCTCCCTCCTTCCTTCTCTACCTTTCTTTCTTTCCTTCTTTCTCTCCTTCCCACCTTCTCTCCCTCTTTCTCTCCCTCCTTCCTTCTCTCCCTTTCGTTCTTTCCTTCTTTCTCTCCTTCCCTCCTTCTCTCCCTCTTTCTCTCCCTCCTTCCTTCTCTCCCTTTCGTTCTTGCATTCTTTCTCTCCTTCCCTCCTTCTCCTCTCCCTTTTTCTCTCCCTCCTTCTCTCCCTTTTGTTCTTTCCTTCTTTCTCTCCTTCCCACCTTCTCTCCCTCTTTCTCTCCCTCCTTCCTTCTCTACCTTTCTTTCTTTCCTTCTTTCCTTCCCACCTTCTCTCCCTCTTTCTCTCCCTCCTTCTCCCTTTCGTTCTTTCCTTCTTTCTCTCCTTCCCTCCTTCTTCTCTCCCTCTTTCTCTCCCTCCTTCCTTCTCTCCCTTTCGTTCTTGCATTCTTTCTCTCCTTCCCTCCTTCTCCTCTCCCTTTTTCTCTCCCTCCTTCTCTCCCTTTTGTTCTTTCCTTCTTTCTCTCCTTCCCTCCTTCTCTCCCTCTTTCTCTCCCTCTTCCTTCTCTCCCTTTCATTCTTTCCTTCTTTTTCTCCTTCCCACCTTCTTTCTCTCTTTCTCTCCCTCCTTCCTTCTCTCCCCTTGGTTGTTTCCTTCTTTCTCTCCTTCCCTCCTTCTTCTCTCCCACTTTCTCTCCCCCTTCCTTCTCTACCTTTCTTACTTTCTCTCCTTCCCTCCTTCTTCTCTCCCACTTTCTCTCCCCCTTCCTTCTCTACCTTTCTTACTTTCTCTCCTTCCCTCCTCCTTCTCTCCCTCTTTCTCTCCTTCTTTCTCTCCCTTTCCTTCTTTCTCTCCTTCCCTCCTTCTTCTCCTCCTCTTTCTCTCCCCCTTCCTTCTCTACCTTTCTTTCTTTCTCTCCTTCCCTCCTCCATCTCTCCCTATTTCTCTCCTTCTTTCTCTCCCTTTCCTTCTTTCTCTCCTTCCCTCCTTCTTCTCTCCCTCTTTCTCTCCCTCCTTCCTTCTCTCCCTTTCGTTCTTTCCTTCTTTCTCTCCTTCCCACCTTCTTTCTCTCTTTCTCTCCCTCCTTCTTTCTCTCCCTTTGGTTGTTTCCTTCTTTCTCTCCTTCCCTCCTTCTCTAACTTTCTTTCTTTCTTTCTCTCCTTCCCTCCTCCTTCTCTCCCTCTTTCTCTCCCTCCTTCCTTCTCTACCTTTCTTTCTTTCTTTCTTTCTTTCTTTCTTTCTTTCTTTCTTTCTTTCTTTCTTTCTTTCTTTCTCTCCTTCCTCTTTCTCTACCTCTTCCTTCTCTCCCTTTCGTTCTTTCTTTCTTTCTCTCCTTCCCTTCTTCTTCTCTCCCTCTTTCTCTCCCTCCTTCCTTATCTCCCTTTCGTTCTTTCCTTCTTTCGCTCCTTCCCTCCTTCTTCCCTCCCTCTTTCTCTCCCCCTTCCTTCTCTACCTTTCTTTCTTTCTTTCTTTCTTTCTTTCTTTCTTTCTTTCTTTCTTTCCGTCTTCCTTCCTTTCTTTCTTTCTTTCTCTCCTTCCCTCCTCCTTCTCTCCCTCTTTCTCTCCTTCCTTCCTTCTCTACCTTTCTTTCTTTCTTTCTTTCTTTCTTTCTCTCCTTCCCTCCTTCTTCTCTCCCTCTTTCTCTCCCTCCTTCCTTCTCTCCCTTTCGTTCTTGCATTCTTTCTCTCCTTCCCTCCTTCTCCTCTCCCTTTTTCTCTCCCTCCTTCTCTCCCTTTTGTTCTTTCCTTCTTTCTCTCCTTCCCTCCTTCTCTCCCTCTTTCTCTCCCCCTTCCTTATCTACCTTTCTTTCTTTCTCTCCTTCCCTCCTCCTTCTCTCCCTCTTTCTCTCCCTCCTTCCTTCTCTACCTTTCTTTCTTTCCTTCTTTCTCTCCTTCCCACCTTCTCTCCCTCTTTCTCTCCCTCCTTCCTTCTCTCCCTTTCGTTCTTTCCTTCTTTCTCTCCTTCCCTCCTTCTTCTCTCCCTCTTTCTCTCCCTCCTTCCTTCTCTCCCTTTCGTTCTTGCATTCTTTCTCTCCTTCCCTCCTTCTCCTCTCCCTTTTTCTCTCCCTCCTTCTCTCCCTTTTGTTCTTTCCTTCTTTCTCTCCTTCCCTCCTTCTTCTCTCCCTCTTTCTCTCCCCCTTCCTTATCTACCTTTCTTTCTTTCTCTCCTTCCCTCCTCCTTCTCTCCCTCTTTCTCTCCCTCCTTCCTTCTCTACCTTTCTTTCTTTCCTTCTTTCTCTCCTTCCCACCTTCTCTCCCTCTTTCTCTCCCTCCTTCCTTCTCTCCCTTTCGTTCTTTCCTTCTTTCTCTCCTTCCCTCCTTCTTCTCTCCCTCTTTCTCTCCCTCCTTCCTTCTCTCCCTTTCGTTCTTGCATTCTTTCTCTCCTTCCCTCCTTCTCCTCTCCCTTTTTCTCTCCCTCCTTCTCTCCCTTTTGTTCTTTCCTTCTTTCTCTCCTTCCCTCCTCCTTCTCTCCCTCTTTCTCTCCCTCCTTCCTTCTCTACCTTTCTTTCTTTCCTTCTTTCTCTCCTTCCCACCTTCTCTCCCTCTTTCTCTCCCTCCTTCCTTCTCTCCCTTTCGTTCTTTCCTTCTTTCTCTCCTTCCCTCCTTCTTCTCTCCCTCTTTCTCTCCCTCCTTCCTTCTCTCCCTTTCGTTCTTGCATTCTTTCTCTCCTTCCCTCCTTCTCCTCTCCCTTTTTCTCTCCCTCCTTCTCTCCCTTTTGTTCTTTCCTTCTTTCTCTCCTTCCCTCCTTCTCTCCCTCTTTCTCTCCCTCCTTCCTTCTCTACCTTTCTTTCTTTCCTTCTTTCTCTCCTTCCCTCCTTCTCTCCCTCTTTCTCTCCCTCCTTCCTTCTCTCCCTTTCGTTCTTTCCTTCTTTCTCTCCTTCCCTCCTTCTTCTCTCCCTCTTTCTCTCCCTCCTTCCTTCTCTCCCTTTCGTTCTTGCATTCTTTCTCTCCTTCCCTCCTTCTCCTCTCCCTTTTTCTCTCCCTCCTTCTCTCCCTTTTGTTCTTTCCTTCTTTCTCTCCTTCCCTCCTTCTCTCCCTCTTTCTCTCCCCCTTCCTTATCTACCTTTCTTTCTTTCTCTCCTTCCCTCCTCCTTCTCTCCCTCTTTCTCTCCCTCCTTCCTTCTCTACCTTTCTTTCTTTCCTTCTTTCTCTCCTCCCACCTTCTCTCCCTCTTTCTCTCCCTCCTTCCTTCTCTCCCTTTCGTTCTTTCCTTCTTTCTCTCCTTCCCTCCTTCTTCTCTCCCTCTTTCTCTCCCTCCTTCCTTCTCTCCCTTTCGTTCTTGCATTCTTTCTCTCCTTCCCTCCTTCTTCTCTCCCTTTTGTTCTTTCCTTCTTTCTCTCCTTCCCTCCTTCTTCTCTCCCTCTTTCTCTCCCCCTTCCTTATCTACCTTTCTTTCTTTCTCTCCTTCCCTCCTCCTTCTCTCCCTCTTTCTCTCCCTCCTTCCTTCTCTACCTTTCTTTCTTTCCTTCTTTCTCTCCTTCCCACCTTCTCTCCCTCTTTCTCTCCCTCCTTCCTTCTCTCCCTTTCGTTCTTTCCTTCTTTCTCTCCTTCCCTCCTTCTTCTCTCCCTCTTTCTCTCCCTCCTTCCTTCTCTCCCTTTCGTTCTTGCATTCTTTCTCTCCTTCCCTCCTTCTCCTCTCCCTTTTTCTCTCCCTCCTTCTCTCCCTTTTGTTCTTTCCTTCTTTCTCTCCTTCCCACCTTCTCTCCCTCTTTCTCTCCCTCCTTCCTTCTCTACCTTTCTTTCTTTCCTTCTTTCTCTCCTTCCCACCTTCTCTCCCTCTTTCTCTCCCTCCTTCCTTCTCTCCCTTTCGTTCTTTCCTTCTTTCTCTCCTTCCCTCCTTCTTCTCTCCCTCTTTCTCTCCCTCCTTCCTTCTCTCCCTTTCGTTCTTGCATTCTTTCTCTCCTTCCCTCCTTCTCCTCTCCCTTTTTCTCTCCCTCCTTCTCTCCCTTTTGTTCTTTCCTTCTTTCTCTCCTTCCCTCCTTCTCTCCCTCTTTCTCTCCCCCTTCCTTATCTACCTTTCTTTCTTTCTCTCCTTCCCTCCTCCTTCTCTCCCTCTTTCTCTCCCTCCTTCCTTCTCTACCTTTCTTTCTTTCCTTCTTTCCTTCCCACCTTCTCTCCCTCTTTCTCTCCCTCCTTCCTTCTCTCCCTTTCGTTCTTTCCTTCTTTCTCTCCTTCCCTCCTTCTTCACTCCCTCTTTCTCTCCCTCCTTCCTTCTCTCCCTTTCGTTCTTGCATTCTTTCTCTCCTTCCCTCCTTCTCCTCTCCCTTTTTCTCTCCCTCCTTCTCTCCCTTTTGTTCTTTCCTTCTTTCTCTCCTTCCCTCCTTCTTCTCTCCCTCTTTCTCTCCCCCTTCCTTATCTACCTTTCTTTCTTTCTCTCCTTCCCTCCTCCTTCTCTCCCTCTTTCTCTCCCTCCTTCCTTCTCTACCTTTCTTTCTTTCCTTCTTTCTCTCCTTCCCACCTTCTCTCCCTCTTTCTCTCCCTCCTTCCTTCTCTCCCTTTCGTTCTTTCCTTCTTTCTCTCCTTCCCTCCTTCTTCTCTCCCTCTTTCTCTCCCCCTTCCTTCTCTACCTTTCTTTCTTTCTTTTTTGTTTTTTTTTGTTTTTTGGCGTTTAATGTCCCTTCTGCTGAGTTTTTCGTTGTTTTTATGAGTGATGGTCACTCGTTGGCCTGATAGGTGTCTTGTGTCCAAATTTGGTGTCAATTCGTCCAGTGGTTTTTGAGTTATGTTAATCCCACAAACGAACATTACATTTTTATTTATATTATTATTACATCATTATATTACATTATATTATATTATTAGTACTATTATGTATTATTATATTATTACTATTATATATTATATAACATTATATTACAAATTATTACATTATATTAATAGCTTGGAGTTATTTGAAGAAGGCATTGTTTGTGCTCCAAGTTTAGTCTAGATCCAACGTCGGCTGGGTTCAGTGAGTGCGGGTGAACTACAGCTCCCATATGTCAAGGATAATCACCCCCCCCCCCAACCCACCTGTATGCATAGTTGGCCATGTTGGGTCTGTATACCAAGTTTGGTCCAGGTCCATCATTGGTGGGGTTCTGAATGCTCTCTGGAAGCAGGGTGAACTATAACTCCCATGTGAGTGGGTCAGTTCTCCCAAAATTCCTCCCCTATATTTTGTTGGTCATGGGAGGTCTGTGTGCCAGATGTGGTCCAGGTCCGTCATTCGTGGGGGTCGCAGAGGTCTCTGGAAGTGAATGAAGGTACTGCAAATCCCATCATGCATGTTCCGTCCTCCCCTAAACTGCACCAGGATGTAAAGTGGGTTATGGGGTGTCTGTGTGCCAAGTTTGCTATGCAGAGAGAATTGAAAAGAGTAGGAAAGAGTTATGGGAGAGGTGGTGGGTGGGGTCATGCAAATTCCACAACAACGGAGAGAGAAAGGAACACTGGGATGTGGTGCTCACTATAACCTGCAATGTTCCTTTTATTCTTTCATTCTTTCTTTCCTTTATTTCTATTCCTTTCTGTCCTTCCTTCCTTCTATTCCTTTCATTCTATCCCTTCTTTCCATTATTCTATTCCTTCCCTTCCTTTCCATTCTATTCCGTCTTTCTTTCCTTTCATCCATTCTATTGCTTCCTTCCTTTTCTTCCTTCCATTTTCTTCCTTTCCTTCCTTTTCTTTCTATTCTATTCCTTTCTTCCTTTCTATTCCTTCCCTTCCTTTCCATTTTATCCCTTCCTTCCTTCCTTCCTTCCTTCCTTCCTTTTCCTTTCTTCCTTCTATTCCTTTCCTTTCTTCCTTTCCATTTTATCCCTTCCTTCCTTTTCTTTCTATCTATTCCTTCTTTTCTTTCTTTCTTTCTTTCTTTCTTTCTTTTCCTTTCTCCCTTCTATTCCCTTCCTTCCTTCCTTTCTTCCTTTTATTTCTTCCTTCCCTTCCCTTCCAATTCTATTCCTTCCTTCCATACATTCTATACCTTCCTTCCTTTTATTCCTTCCTTCCTATTCCTCCCCTTCCTTCCTATTCTATTCTAGTCTATTCTATTCTATTCTATTCTATTCTATTCTATTATGTCTTCTTTTTTCTATTCCTTTCTTTTCCTTTCTTCTTTATTACTTCCTTTCCTTCTACCCCTTATTTTATTTCTTCCCTCCCTTCCCTTCTATTTTTTCATTCTTTCCCTCTCTCCCTCCTTCCTGTCTTCCTTCCTTTTCTTTCTATTCTACCTCGTCTATTTTTTCTTTCTATTACTTTCTGTTCCTTTCTTCCTTCTATTCCTTCTTTCCCTTCCCTTCCTTTTCATTCTATTCCTCTTTCCTTTCATTTATTCCATTCCTTCCTTCCTTTTATTCCTCTCCTTCCTTTCCTTTCCATTCTATTCCTTCCTTCCTTTTATTACTTCCATTCTGTTCCTTCTGTCCTTCCTTTTCTTTCTATTCTATTCCTTCCTTCCTTTTTTCTATCCCTTCCTTCCATTTTATCCCTTCTTGCCATCCTATTCCTTCTCTACTGTTCCTTCTTTCTTTCATTCCTCTTATTCCTTTCCTTCCATTCCATTCCTTCCTTTCTTCTATCCCTTCCTTTCTATTCCTTTCGTTTTTTCCTTCCTTCTTTCCTTTAATTCTATTTCTTTCTTTTTTCTATTCTTTATTTTCTTCCTTCTATTCCTTTTACTTCCTTCCTGTTCTATTTCTTCCTTCCTCTTATTCTTTCTTTTCATTGCTTCCATTCTCTTTCTTTCCTTTTCTTTCTATTCCTTTCTTCTGCTTGATCTTTCCATCCTTGCTTTATTTCTTCCTTCTTTCTTTCTGTTCGATTCCTTCCTTCTTCCTATTCCTTCCATTTTATTCCTTCCTTTATCCCTTCTTTTTATTCATTCTATTCCATATTTTCATTCTATTCCTTCCTTCTATTCATTATTTCCATTTCTATTCCTTCTTTTTAATATCCCTTCATTTGTCTCTTTCTTTCCTTCTATTCCTTCCTTTCATTCATTCTAGTCATTCCTTTTTTATTCCTTCTTTTATTCCTTCCTTTCCTTCCTTTTACTCCTCCTTTCTTTTCTTCCTTTCATTCATTCTAGTCATTCCTTCCTTTCTTCCCTCTATTCCTTCCTTTTATTCTATTCCTTCCTTCCCTCCTCTTTCTTTCTTTCTTTGCTTTTCTTTCTATTCCTTCTTTCTTTCTATTTCCTCCATTTTATCCATTTTTTCTCTACTATTCCTTCATTCTTTCCTTCTATTTCTTCTTTTCTTCTATTCCATTCCTTTTATTTCTTATTTCCATTTCTTCCATTCTGTTCCTTTCTTTCTTTTCTTTCCTCCCTTTCTTCCATTCTATTCCTTCTCTACTACCCATTCCTTCTTCTCCTCATTTTCTCCATTGTGTTCCTACTTTTCATGTATTCCTTCCTTCCTTCAATTATATTCATTCATTCCCTTTTCTTCCATTCTATTCTATCCATTCTTTCCTTCCTTTCCCCCAATATCTTTCCATTTCATTTTTCTTTTCTTCTATTCCATCCATCCTTTCTTCTCTCCTTCTTTCTTTCCTTCCATTTTTTTCCATTTTATTCCTTCCTTTCTTCCATTTCTCCCTTCTATTCACTCCTTTAATTCATTCTATTACATTCTATTCCTTTTTTTCTTCTATCCCTTTCTTTCTTTCCTTCCTATTTATTTATTTATAATTTTTCTTTCCTTTTTCATTCCTTCTCTACTATTCCTTTTTTAATTTAATTTATTTATTATTTAATTTGTATTTATTTGTTTGTTTATTTATTATTTGTTTCATTTATTTAATTAATTATTATTTTTATGTTGTGTTTTATTTTATCATTTTATGTTTTTTCTTATATTATATTACATTATTTCTCTATCTTTCCTTCTCTACTATTCCTTTCTTTTTATTTTTGTTTATATTTAATTATTTAATTTTATTTTACTTGTTTTATTATTTTATGTTATTTATGTTATTTATTTTTCTAGCTTTCCTTTTCTGTTCCTTCTCTGCTATTCCTTTCTTTTTATTTTTGTTTAATTATTTAATTATTTTATTTTATTTTACTTGTTTTATTATTTTATGTTATTTATTTTTCTAGCTTTCCTTTTCTATTCCTTCTCTACTATTCCTTTCTTTTTATTTCATTTTATTTCATTTTTATTTAATAATATTTATGTATTTATTATTTTGTTAATTTTAAATGTTATTTATTTATTTTTATGTATTTAATTTGTTTTGTTTTATTTGTCTCATTTATTTATTATTTTATTTGTTTATTTTATTTCATTTCATTTTATTTTATTTCATTTTTATGTTTTATTTTATTATTTAACATTATTTTGATTTTATTTTATTAGTTTTCTACCTTTCCTTTCCTACTCTTTCTTTCTTCTCTACTCTTCCTTTCTTTCCATTTATTCCCTCTATTCCTCCCTTCTTTATTATTCTTTCTTCCCATAGTGAGATGCTATTTAGATTTCCTTCTCTCTTCTCTTTTTCTCATTCTTCCTTGCTTTCATGCCTTCAGGGGTGAAGGAAGGTCACCGCTTCTTCTTCTCTTTCGTTCGTTTCGTTTCCTCATTCGTTCATTCGTTCGTTCTTCCTCTCAATCAATATCCTATTTATTTCCTTGAGACTTTCATTAACCCCGAGTGACATTTGCTGCTGACTGAGGGAGAAAAAAAAGAGAGAAAAAAAAGAACAAGAAAGAATCCAATTAGATGGAAAGGGAAAGAGAGAGGAGGAAGATGTAATGTAATGTAATGTAATGTAATGTAATGTAATGTAATGTAATGTAATGTAATGTAATGTAATGCAATGCAATGCAATGCAATGCAATGTAATATAGAATAATAATTGTAATAATAATAACAAAAATAAAACTTTATTTATAACCCACCCTATCTCCCCAAAGATATATTGATATTGATCTATTTTATATTATACTAGCTGTGCCCTGCCACGCGTTGCTGTGGCCTATAGTAAAACTTATCAAAGTTGAGGTAGATACCTGGACTATTATGAAAGAGAGGTCCCTACCTATTCCTTCCCCCTTTTCCTCCCCCTTTCTCTCCTTTCTTCCTTCTCTACCTCTTCTTTCTTTCACTACTTGGTTTCATCCTTCTCTCTTTCCTTCATTCCCTCCCCTTTCTTCCTTTGCCTTTCTTCCCTCCCTGTTTGCTTCCTTCTTTCACTTTTTATTTCCTTTTATTTCACCACCATCATAACAATAACAATAATGCAATGCATTGCCTCTGGGACCTGACACCTCTCCCATTCCCCCAGGTCTCATAGGAACAATAGCATAATAATAATAATAATAATAATAATAATAATAATAATAATAATAATAATAGAAATAACAACCTTTACCCGCCACGTGTTGCTGTGGCCAATCTTCCCTCTTTCTCTCCTTCTTTCCCTCCTTCCTTCCTTCCTTCCCTCCCATCTTTCCTTCTCCTCTTCTTTCTCTATCACTTTCCTTCCTTCCCCCTTTTCTGCTGTCTCTCTTTTCTTTCCTTCCATCTTTCCTTTTCTTTCCTTTTCTTCTTCCTTCTTTCTCTAACTTTCTTTCCTTCCCCCTTTTTCTTTACTTTCTCTTTCTTCCTTCTTTCCTTCCTTCCTGTCTTTCCTAGATTTTGACAGGGCGGGAAGGGGCGGGGTGGGGTTTGGAGGTGGCGTGAAGTAAAAGGAGGTAAGATTGGGGTGGGGGAGTGATGGAGCGTGGGGTTGCATGTGTGTGTGCAGCGGCGGGGGGGAGTGATGGAGCGTGGGGTTGTGTGTGTGCGGCGGCGGGGGGAGTGGGGTTGCGTGTGTGCGTGCGGCGGCGGGGGGAGTGATGGAGCGTGGGGTTGCGTGTGTGTGTGCGGCGGCGGGGGGGGTGGGGTTGCGTGTGTGCGTGCGGCAGCGGGGGAAGTGATGGAGTGTGGGGTTGCGTGTGTGTGTGCGGCGGGGGGAGTGGGGTTGCGTGTGTGTGTGCGGCGGCGGGGGGAGTGATGGAGTGTGGGGTTGTGTGTGTATGTGCGGCAGGGGTGTGTGTGTGTGTGGGAAGCGGCGCGGCGGGGCTTGGAGTGGGCATGGTTTCCGCAGAGGGAACGTTGGCCGGAAGGGCATGTGCGCGCGCCAGGGAACTTGCGGCTGGGAGCCAATGCGCATGCTCAGTTGTTTTGCCGTTTTGTGAGTGTGTTGTTGTGTTGTTTTTCATTTTGAGTAGATATGTTTGTACCTTGTGGGTTGTGTTATGGGCATGGGAATTTTGGTTAAGTTTCGTTGGGGTTTTTTAGTTTTGTTGTTTTGCCGTTTTGAGTGTGTTGTTGTGTTGTTTTTCATTTTGAGTAATATGTTTGTACCTTGTGGGTTGTGTTATGAGCATGGGAATTTTGGTTAAGTTTTGTTGGTTTTTTTAGAGTTTTATCCTTTTGCCATTTTGTGAGTGTGTTGTTGTGTTGTTTTTCATTTTGAGTAGATATGTTTGTACCTTGTGGGTTGTGTTATGGGCATGGGAATTTTGGTTAAGTTTCGTTGGGGGATTTTTGAGTTTTGTTGTTTTGCCGTTTTGTGAGTGTGTTGTTGTGTTGTTTTTCATTTTGAGTAGATATGTTTGTACCTTGTGGGTTGTGTTATGGGCATGGGAATTTTGGTTAAGTTTCGTTGGGGGGTTTTTGAGTTTTGTTTCCTCGTTGGATGCCCCTAAGAAATTTATATATATAGATTACACTATATTATATTAAATATTACATTATCTTGAATTATATTAAACTATATTATATTTTATATCATATGATATTTATATTGAAGTATATCAGTGTTTCTCAAACTGGGGGTCAGGACCCCGGGGGGGGGTCATAAGGAGGTGTCAGAGGGGTCACCAAAGACCACCAGAAAACACAGTATTTTCTGTTGGTCATGGGAGTTCTGTGTGGGAAGTTTGGCTCAATTCTGTTGTTGGTGGGGTTCAGAATGCTCTTTGATTGTAGGTGAACTATAAATCCCAGCAACTACAACTCCCAAATGTCAAGGTCTATTTTCCCCAAACTCCACTGGTGTTCACATTTGGGCATATTGAGTATTTGTGCCAAGTTTGGTCCAGATCCATCATTGTTTGAGTCCACAATGCTCTCTGGATGTAGGTGAACTACAACTCCCAAACTCAAGGTCAATACCCACCAAATCCTTGCAGTGGGTCATGGGAGTTCTGTGTGCCAAGTTTGGTTCAATTCCATCGTCGGTGGAGTTCAGAATGCTCCTTTATTGTAGGTGAACTATTAATCCCAGCAACTACAACTCCCAAATGACAAAATCAATCCCCGCCAACCCCACCAGTATTCAAATTTTGAGCGTATCAGGTATTTGTGCCAAATATTATACTGAATTATGTTATATGTATATATATAATATATCTTAATATTATTATATTACATTCCATTTATCTTGGGAACCCAGCGGTGCCCAGGTGATTTATACAAAGTCATTGTGTGTTTCTCTAGATGCAGGGTGAACTACAAATCCCGCATGGGTGGCTTATCCCCCCCCCCCCAACCCTTCCCGTGTGTTATATTGCTCACCAGGGTTCTGTGTGCCAAGTTTGGTCCAGATCCGTTGTCAGCTGGGTTCAGTGCTTGTAGACAGCCAAGTCTCTCACACCAGAAGTGACTTGCAGTTTCTCAAGTTGCTCCTAACACAACAAAAAAAGTGCTCTCTGGATAAAGGTGAACTGCAACACCCAAAACCAAGATCAATTCCCCCAAACTCCTGCAGTATTTTCAGTTGCTCATGGGGCTTCCAGGTCCATTGTCAGTGGGGTCACAGACAGAGGCGGCCCTAGGTAATTTTCAACGGTAAGCAAACAGTATTTTGGCACCCCCCGCCCCCCAACCAATTATTGATATATATTTTCTGTTCGTCGTGGGAATTCTGTGTGTGTCATTGGTGAGGTTCAGAATGCTCTTTGTTTGTAGGTGAACTATAAATCCCAGCAACTACAACTTCCAAATGTCAAGGCCTACTCCCCCACCCCCAAACTCCACCAGTCTTCACATTTGGGCATATTGGGTATCCGTGCCAAGTTTGGTCCAGATCCATCATTGCTTGAGCCCACAATGCTCTCTGGATATAGGTGAACTACAACTTCAAAACTCAAGGTCAGTGCCCACCAAACCCTTCCAGTATTTTCTCTTGATCATGGGAGTTCTGTGTACCAAGTTTGGTTCAGTTCCATCATTGGTGGAGTTCAGAATGCTCTTTGATTGTAGGTGAACTATAAATCCCAGCAACTACAACTCCCAAATGTCAAGGTCTATTTCCCCCAAAATCCACCAGTGTTCACATTTGGGCATATTGGGTATCCGTGCCAAGTTTGGTCCAGATCCATCATTGCTTGAGCCCACAATGCTCTCTGGATGTAGGTGAACTACAACTTCAAAACTCAAGGTCAATGCCCACCAAACCCTTCCAGTATTTTCTCTTGATCATGGGAGTTCTGTGTACCAAGTTTGGTTCAATTCCATCATTGGTGGAGTTCAGAATGCTCTTTGATTGTAGGTGAACTATACATCCCAGTAACTACAACTCGCATATGTCAAGGTCTATTTTCCCCCAAGAGCACCTCAAGAGCGCCCCTGGGCAAAATCAACTATACTGCAAATGCTTACTTTGCGTAATGGGTTGCCGAGGCTTTCCCCGGACTGCTAGGGCTGTTGTGAGCCAAGGGGGAGCTCCTCAAGTGGCGGTCGAGGGGCATTTACAGAGGCGCCTCTGCGCCCCTGGCAAAAAAAAGTGTTCTGCGACCGCTTACTTTGAGTAATGGACGAGCCGCCCCTGGTCACAGATCCTCTGCATGCAGGTGTGCTGTAACTCCCATAAACCAATGTCATTGTCCCCCAAACTTCACCAACATGTTCTGTTGGCCATGGGGTGTCCGTGTGCCAAGTTTGGTCCAGGTTTATCATGCATGGGGGTCGCAGTGGTCTCTGGAAGTGAGTGAAGGTACTGCAAATCTCATTTTCCATGGTCCATTCTCCCCCAAACTGCACTAGGACATAAACTGGGTCATGGGGGGTATGTGTGCCAAATTTGGCCCCGGTCTGTCATTTGCGGGGGTTGCAGTAGTCTCTGGAAGGGAGTGGTACTGCAAATCCCATCGTCCATGGTCCATCCTCCACCAAACTGCACGAGGATGTACATTGGATCATGGGTGGTGTGTGTGCCAAGTTTGGTGCCAGTTCGTCATTGGTGTGGGTCTCAGTGGTCTCTGGAAGAGAATGAAGGTACTGCAAATCCCATTGTTCATGATCCATCCTCCCCCCAACCACACTCATGGGAGCTCTGTGTGCTAAGTTTAGTCCCAGTCCATCATTTGTGTTGCACATCCTGGTGCGGCCGGAGGGAGGATGGACCATGGATGATGAGATTTCCAGTATTTTCACTCACTTCCAGAGACCACTGTGACCCACACGCATGATGGACCTGGACCAAACTTGGCACACAGACTCCCCATGACCAACGGAACATAGTGGAGATGTTTGGGGGAAATTGTCTTTGATTTATGGGAGCTAGAGTTCACCCACCGACAATGGACCAGGGCCATACTTGGCACAGAGAAGCCCCACGATCAACTGAATCTATTGCAGGGGTTTCTGGGAATTGACCTTGATTTTGAGTGTTGTAGTTCACCCTTATCCAGAAAGCATTGAACCCAGCCGACGTCAGATACGGACCAAATTTGGCACATAGACGCAACGTGACCAACTTTGCATACAGGCGGGGTTTGGGGGTGATTGACTTTTGGTCTGGGAGTCGTAGTTCACCCTTATCCACAGAGCATTGAACCCATCCAATGCCGAATTTGAACCAAACCTGGCACACAAACCCAACATGGCCAACTGTGTATATATGTGGGGTTTGGAGGTGATTGCCCGTGAATCTGGGAGTTGCAGTTTACCCTTATCTAGAGGGCACTGAACCCAGCCAACACTGGATTTGGACCAAACTTGGCACACAGACCCAACATGGCCAACTGTGTATATATGTGGGGTTTGGAGGTGATTGCCCGTGAATCTGGGAGTTGCAGTTTACCCTTATCTAGAGGGCACTGAATCCAGCCAACACTGGATTTGGACCAAACTTGGCACACAGACCCAACATGGTCAGCTGTGCATACAGGCTGGGTTTGGAGGAGATTGACCTTGGATCTGGGAATTGTAGTTCACCCTTATCCAGAGAGCATTGAACCCAGCTGACGTTGGATCCGGACCAAACATGGCACACACACCCAATATGGCCAACTGTGCATACAAGCAGGGTTTGGGGGTAATTGCCCTGTGAATCTGGGAGTTGTAGGTTATCTGCATCCAGAGAGCACAGAACCTAGTCAACGATGGACCTGGGTCAAACTTGGCATGCAGAACCCTGATGAGGAACAGAACATACTGGACAGGTTTAGAGGGGACTGACCCTCCCGCATGGGAGTTGTAGTTCACCCTGCATCCAGAGAGCTTTCCGAATCCCACCAGTGAGAGACCTGGACCAAACTTGGCACACAGAACACCAGTGACCAATAGAAAATACTGGAGAGGGTTGGAGCGGACTGACCCACCTGCCTGGGGTTTTTAGTTTACCCTACATCCAGAGAAGAGCACTGAAACCAGACGACAACGAATCTCATCGTCCTTGTTCCATCCTCCCCCCAGCCACAACAAGACGTAAAGTGGGTCATGGAGGCTCTGTGTGCCAAGTTTAGTCCTGATCCGTCATTTCTATCACACATCCTGGTGTGGTTTGGGAGAGGATGGAACATGGATGATGGGATTTGCAGTACCTTCATGCACTTCCAGAGACCACTGCGACATCCACGCATGATGGACCTGGACCAAACTTGGCACACAGACCCAACATGGCCAACTTTATATACTGACAGAGTTTGGGGGTGATTGACCCACAATTTTGGGAAATTGTAATTCTTTTTACTTTTCTCTTTATTTATTCATGTATTCCCTTTTTTCTATTCTTTTATATATTCATCTGTTTTTCTTTTTTTCCTCTTCTCTTCTATCATCTCCCTCCCTCCCTCCCTCTCTCTCTCTCTCCCTCCCTCCCCCTCTCTCTCTCTCACTCTCTCTCTCTCTCTCCCTCTCCCTCTAAGAAATAAAGAAAAGGAAGGAAGGAAGAAATACAGCTGAAGAAGGTAATGAGAAAATGTCAGAAAGGAGGACAGGAGAAGAAAAACGACGGAACAAGAGGAAGAGCGAGTATTGATCCAAGGCAGAGAAAGGAATAAATAAGGAAGGAACGAGATAAATGGATAGGAAGGAAGGAAGGGAAAAATAGGAGAAGAAGGAGGGAGAGAAATAGGTGGATAGATAGATAAATAAATAGATAAAAAGGAGAGAGATATATAAATAGAGAGATAGAAAGTAGGAAGGAAGGTAGATGGATCCAAAGGATAGATATAGAAAAAGATAGAAAGAAAAAAGAGACAGATAGATATAGATAAGGATAGAGATGGATGGATGGATGGATGGATGGATGGATGGATGGATAGATAGATAGATAGATAGATAGATAGATAGATAGATAGATAGATAGATAGATGATAGAATAATTGATAGATGGACAGAAATACATAAAGATAGATATAATAGATAAATATAATAGATAGATATAGATATAATAGATATATAATAGAATAGATAGATATAACAGATAGATAGATAGATAGATAGATAGATAGATAGATAGATAGATAGATAGATAGATAGATAGAAAAATAGGTAGATAAATAGACAGATAAATAGATAAATAGATAGATAAATACATATAATTGATAGATATAATAGATATAGATAGAAAAATAGATTGATAGACATAATAGATAGATATTATAGATAGATAGATAGATAGATAGATAGATAGATAGATAGATAGATATAGATAGAAAAAATAGATAGATAGATTGATATAATAGATAGATATTATAGATAGAGATGGATACATAGAAATCTATATAAATAAAAATGTAATGTTCGTTTGTGGGATTAACAGAAGTCAAAAACCACTGGACGAATTGGCACCAAATTTGGACACAAGACACCTAACAACCCAATGCATGTCCTTCACTCAAAAAAATTGATTTTGTCATTTGGGAGTTGTAGTTGCTGGGATTTATAGTTCACCTATAAACAGAGAGCATTCTGAACTCCACCAATGATGGAATTGAACCAAACGTGGCACACAGAATTCCCATGACCAAAAGAAAATACTAGAAGGGTTTGGTGGGCATTGACGTTGAGTTTTGGGAGTTGTAGTACACCTACACCCAGAGAGCACTGTGGTCTCAAACAAGGATGGATCTGGACCAAACTCCATCTGTGTTCATATTTGGGCGTATTGAGTGCTTGTGCCAAGTTTGGCCCAGATCCATCATTGTTTGAGTCCACAGTGCTCTCTGGGTGTAGGTGAACTATAACTCCCAAAACTCAACGGTCAATGCCCATCAAACCCTTCTAGTATTTTCTGTTGGTCATGGGAGTTCTGTGTGCCAAGTGTGGTTCAATTCCATTGTTGGTGGAGTTCAGAATGCTCTTTGATTGTAAGTGAACTATAAATCCCAGCAACTACAACTCCGAAATGGGAAAACCATAATTTTTTGAGTGATGGTCACTCCTTGTGTAGTGAGACGTTTTGTTGCCAAATTCAATGTGTTCTTTTGTTTTTAAGGTACTCATTATCCACAGAGCAATTTTATATATATAGATAGAATAGATATAAATATAGATAATGAGCAATAATAATAATAGATATAACAGATAGATCAATATATTGTCGAAGGCTTTCATGGCCGGAATCACTGGGTTGTTGTAGGTTTTTTCGGGCTATATGGCCATGTTCTAGAGGCATTCTCTCCTGACGTTTCGCCTGCATCTGTGGCAAGAGGTAGTGAGGTCTGTTGGAACTAGGACAATGGGTTTATATATCTGTGGAAAGACCAGGGTGGGACAAAGGATTCTTGTCTGCTGGAGCTAGGTGTGAATGTTTCAACTGACCACCTTGATTAGCATTTGATAGCCTGGCTGAGCCTGGGGGAATCCTTTGTTGAGAGGTGATTAGATGTCCCTGATTGTTTTCCCTCTGCTGTTTTTCTGTTTTAGAGTTTTTTTTAATACTGGTAGCCAGATTTTGTCCATTTTCATGGTTTCCTCCTTTCTGTTGAAATTGTCCACATGCTTGATAGATCAGTAATCTCTTCTTTCTCTTCTTTCCTTCATTTCTCTTCCTTTTTCCTTTTCTCTTCCCACCAATTCCTTTTTATGCAAATGACTCCCTCACTTGCATAAATGCCTCCCTCATTTGCATAAAGAGAGAGCAAGAGCAAATGAAAAGGTGAAGTGATGATGGAAATCCAATCTCACCTTCCTGAATTATTATTAGGCTTAAATGCAAATAATAAAGTTAAATTATGCCGTTTCATTGGAGGAAAGAAGGGGGGGGGGAAATATTCGAATGAGATCAAATAATAATAATAAAATATTAAACTATCAGGAAATAATAACATTAATAAAATGTTGAAAATATAATAAAATCATAAAAATATTAAAATATAGTAAAATATAACAATAAAATAATTAAAATATTAAAATATAGTAAAATCATTTCATGGTTATTTTATTATTTTTATGTAATATATAAAATATATATGTATATAAAATATAAAATATTTAAAATATATAAAATATAAATTTTTAATTTTATATAAAATATAAAATATGTATATAAAATATAAAATATATATGTAATATATAAAATATATTTTATATTTTATTATTTTATGAAATGAAGCATAATAGGGAAAATAAAAATAAAAGTAATCAAAATATTAAAATATATATAATAAAATAATTAAAATATTATAGAACACAATAGAGTGAAATAATACAAAATATAATATTATAACATCATATAGAATATCTGTGTATTCTGTCCACTTGCACAGACAGCCTCCCACTTCCACAAAGAGCTATAACCCACCAAGTTTGGTCCAGGGCTCTCATTGGTGGGATTCTGAAAGCTCTCTGGATGCAGGGTGAACTACAACTCCCATGTGGGCGGGTCAGCCCTCCCCTAAAAGACATTGCAGGCTACAACGGGTGCCATGAACATGTCTCCCAACCCCTGCCAATGTCCTCCACACACACCAATCTGCCCACCATCCAAATGAAGACTTTCATTCCAGATTTTCTGCGTTTCCTCCACCACAGGCATCCCAGGGTTCCTTTCTCTCTCCATTGGTGTGTAATTTACATGATTCCTGCCCGCTGCCTCTCCTTTAACCCTTTCCTAACCTTTCCTATGGTACACAGCAAACAGAGAGGAATTGATCAGCAACTGAACATACTGGAGGGGTAGAAGTTGTAGTTCACCCTGCATCAAGACAGAGCACTGTGACTCCCACAAACAATAGAACTGGACCACATTTGGCACACAGAACCCCCATGACCAATGCAAAATCCTGGAGAGGTTTGGGAGGAATTCATCTTGATTTATAGGAGTTGTAGGTACTGAGATTTATAGTTCACCTTCAATCAAAGAGCACTTTGAACCCAACCAAGGATGGACCTGCAACTAACTTGGTACACAGAATCCCCATTTATTTATCGTGTCATCAGCAACCATACCATTGTATTACATTTCTAACAGAACAAAGCAAACAAACAGAGAAAATACAAAATGTGTGAGTTTGGTAGTTGATTAAATGTCCTTTGACCAGTATCTGGCCACTTGGAGTGCCTCTGGTGTTGCCGCAAGGAGGTCCTCCATTGTGCATGTGGCAGGGCTCAGGTTGCATTGCAGCAGGTGGTCAGTGGTTTGCTCTACTCCACATTCGCATGTCGTGGATTCCACTTTGTAGCCCCATTTCTTAAGATTGGCTCTGCATCTCGTGGTGCCAGAGCGCAGTCTGTTCAGCGCCTTCCAAGTCGCCCAGTCCTCTGTGTGCCCAGGGGGGAGTCTCTCATCTGGTATCACCCACAGATTGAGGTGCTGGGTTTGAGCCTCTCGCTTTTGGACTCTCGCTTGCTGAGGTGTTCCAGCGAGTGTCTCTGTATATCTAAGAAAACTATGTCTTGATTTAAGTCGTTGGCTGATACCCAAACAGGGGATGAGCTGGGGATGTCGCTGCCTTGGTCCTTTCACGGTTGGCTGCTACTTCCCGGCGGATGTCAGGTGGTGCAATACCGGCTAAGCAGTGTAATTTCTCCAGTGGTGTAGGGCGCAGACACCCCGTGATAATGCGGCATGTCTCATTAAGGGCCACATCCACTGTTTTAGTGTGGTGAGATGTGTTCCACACTGGGCATGCGTACTCAGCAGCAGAGTAGCATAGTGCAAGGGCAGATGTCTTCACTGTGTCTGGTTGTGATCCCCAGGTTGTGCCAGTCAGCTTTCGTTTGATATTGTTTCTAGCACCCACTTTTTGCGTGATGTTCAGGCAGTGCTTCTTGTAGGTAAGAGCACAGTCCGGAGCGACTCCCAGGTATTTGGGTGCGTTGCAATGCTCCAGTGGGATTCCTTCCCAGGTGATCTTCAGAGCTCAGGATGCTTCTCTATTCTTGAGATGAAAGGTGCATGTTTGTGTTTTAGATGGAGTAGGGATCAGCTGATTTTCCCTGTAGTAGGCAGTAAGAGCACCTAGAGCTTTGGAGAGCTTCTGTTCAACCATCTCAAAGTTCCCTGCTTGAGCAGTAATGGCACGATCACCAGCATAGATGAAACTCTCTGTCCCTTCTGGCGGTGGCTGGTCATTTGTGTAGATGTTGAACATGGATGGAGCAAGCACGCTCCCCTGAGGCAGGCCGTTCTTCTGTTTCCGCCATCTGCTTCTCTGGCCCTGGAACTCAACAAAAAAGCTCCTGTTTTGTAGCAGGTTTCCTATGAGGCGGGTGAGTGTGCCGAAGTCATTGATACTATGTTTGTGTTTAACTGTTAGAGTGTATATTTGTGTTTGTAACAGTAGCTAAAACTGGAGTCATCTGGTTTGAATCCACAGTGAGCGTTGCCAAGGAGACGAGGCTGGCTAGCTCATGGAGGGAGAAGGGGGCGGACCCAAGCAGGAAAAAGTTATGTGCGTTTTAAAAAGCAGCAGTGGAGGCTTGAAAAAGCCTGGGAGAGAGGTGTGTTAGCAGCTGGAGGTTTTTCAGTCTAGGAGGGCTGAAGAGAGAAACCTGGCCAGTTTCTTTAGTCAAGGAAGACTAAAGGAAGCTTGTTAAGATCACTAGTCAAGGAAGGGCTAGAGATCAGAGATTTGATCAAGGAAAGATCAAATTGGAAGGCTATTCATAGCAGGAAACGTTGTTCACTAAAGAGCTTCACCTCAGTAAAAGTTAGCCATGAGCTGTGTTATTTGGAAGAGTGGACTGTATTACAAACCAAGTGATATTCAAAGTTCTATAAGTTATTTAACAGCCTGCAACCATACGCTTTGTACACAATAAACTTGTTATCTTTTGTTGAAGACCGTCTCATCTCAATTAATCTGCGTCTGTGAAGCCAGATTTCATCGGTGGTACCTCAAATACCTCACGTTGGTGGCAGTTACCTTAATTCACAAGTAATATTTGGCCTCCTCTATAATATATTTTTATACACAATTGAGGTCTGAGATTAATTCCCTCCATAATCATCCACACCTGTACAATTGGTTCGTGCATAACTGTACAATTGGTGACAGTGGTGGGGATCTTCAAAGATAATATCCCTACACCCTGTCCATTGTTGTGTTCACGTCTGGACAGTGAGGTGGTAGTCCTTTGTGATATTATACATTTTTCTTGGGAGGAGGCGGTGGTTCACAGTATCATAATCCGTTGACAGGTCTATGAAGACAGCTCCTGTGATCTGCTGCCTTTCAAAGCCATCTTCTATGTGCTGAGTCAGGTTCAGCACTTGCGATGTGCAGCTTTTGCCTTTCCTGAAGCCAGCTTGCTGTGGGATCAGACAGAGGTCTATATTTTCCACAATTCTATGCAAAATAAGTCTCCCCAGAACTTTGTAGAGGTGGCACATCAGGGAGATTGGTCTGTAGCTTTTTGGATCATTACGGTCTTTGCCTGGCTTCAAGATGGCTTCAAGAACCCCCATGACCATCAAAAAATTCTGGAGGTCTTTGGGTGGATTTATAGGAGTTGTAGCTCACCTACATCCAGAGAGCACTGTGAACCCAAACAATGATACTTTGTATGTATGTAGGTATGTATGTGTGTATGGCCACTTGTATGGAACCAAAGTGTGGCCACTTCCACAGGTCACTGCAACTCCCACGAATGATGGACCTGGACCAAACTTGACAAACAGACCCCACCCCCAATGACCCACTTTACACCCTGCAGTGGTATGGGGGAGAATTGACAATGGATGGTCGGATTTGCAGTACCTTCATCCACATCCAAAGACTACTGTGACCTCCACAAATGACAGACCTTGACCAAACTTTGGACAGAGACTCTCTATTACTTACTTGACATCCTGGTGACATTGGGGAGAAGATGGATCACATACTATGGGATTTGCAGTATTTTCGCCCACTTCCAGACAACACTGCAACCCCCACGCATGACAGGCCTGGACCAAACTTGGCACACAGACCCCCATGACCAAATAAACATACTGAGGGGATTGGGGGGAATTGATCTTGATTTGAGACAGTTGTAGTTCATCCTTATCAAGAGCCAATGTCAGATCTGGACCAAACTTGGCACACAGACCCAACATGGTTAACTTTGAATACTGGCGGGTTTTGGGAGTGATTGCCCTTGGATCAGGGAGTTGTAGTTCACCCTTATCCAGAGAGTGGACACCTATGCCACATATACATTTTCACATTTATTATGTGTAGAGATTATATTATTATTTCACTCAATTTCATTTTATATTTTGTATTTGTCATTTAGTATATTGCACCTATTTTTATTTTATTTTGTTATATTTTTATTTCATTATATTTTTATTCTTGTTTTATTATTTCTTCTATTTCATTACATTTTTATAATTATGTTTTATTATTTTATTGTTATATGTTCCATTATATTATATTATTGTTTCTCTCAATTTCGTTGTTGTATATTTTATTTTCATTTTATTATTTTAGCTCATAATTTCATTATATTTTATTTTTATATTATTATTATTTCACTCAATTTCATTAGTGTATATTTTATTTTTATTTTATTATTTTATTTCACAATTTCATTATATTTTTATTTTTATATTATTTTTATTATATTATTATTTCACTCAATTTCATTATTGTATATTTTATTTTCATTTTATTATTTTATCTCATAATTTCATTAGTGCATATTTTATTTTTATTTTATTATTTCATTTCACAATTTCATTATATTTTATATTTTATATTATTCTTTATTATATTATTATTTCACTCAATTTCATTAGTGTATATTTTATTTTCATTTTATTATTTTAGCTCATAATTTCATTATATTTTATTTTTATATTATTTTTTATTATATTATTATTATTTCACTCAATTTCATTAGTGTATATTTTATTTTTATTTTATTATTTTATTTCACAATTTCATTATATTTTATTTTTATATTATTTTTATTATATTATTATTATTTCACTCAATGTCATTAGTGTATATTTTATATTAATTTTATTATTTAATATTTTATTATATTTTATATTTTATTTTATTGTATATGATATTATTATTTCACTCAATTGGATTATTTTATATTATATTTATTATAGTATTTTATTATTTTATTATATTTTTATTATTTTATTTCTCGTTGGTTCTTTTTTGGTACGTATAAAAAGAAAGGAAGAAAGATGGATGGATGTCTGCAAAGAGGAAAATGACAAGAGAAGAGAGGAAAGATGATGGATCGGCAACATCAAGCGGCAGCTGAAGGACAAAACTGCTTTTAATAAGATATAGATATATATCTCCATATTTCATTTAATATACTGGCCTTGAAATGAAGAATTATTTTATATTAGAATTTATTTGGGTCCCCCTAAAGATCATCTAGACTCACCTGGCATTCATTCTTATGAAAATAATAATGATAATGATAATAATAATAATAATCTATGTATATAATAAAAGTCAGTGTTTGTATGTGGTGGATGGAAGTGCAGCAGACGGAAGTGCGGCGGACATAGGGCGGTGTATGTGCCAGCTTTCTGATTGGCTGCCACTGTGGTACTATTTGCATATGGTCTCTGATTGGCCAGCCTGAAAGTTCCAAGATTCTGAGGTGACAAGAGAGCAGAGAAAAAGGCCTTAGGCTGTGTCAGAAAATTACCAATACAGACCAAACTTGGCACACAGAGCCCCCATGACCCACTCTACATCCTCCTGCAGTTTGGAGGAGGATGGACCATGGATGATGGGACTAGCAGTACTATCACTCACTTTCCGAGACCTCTGTGAACCTCATCCAATGACTGATCTAGACCAAACTTGGCACACAGAGCCCCCATGACCCACTCTACATCCTGCTGCGCTTGGAGGAGGGTGGACCATGGATGGTGGGACTTGGCAGTACTTTCACTCACTTCCTGAGACCACAGCAACATTCATCCAATTACCAATAAAGGCCAAACTTGGCACACAGAACCCCCATGACCCACTCTACATCCTACAGCAGTTAGGAGGAGAATGGACCATGGATGATGGCGCTTGCAGTACCATCACTCACTTTCTGAGACCTCTGTGACCTTCATCCAATGACTGATCAAGACCAAACTTGGCACATAGACCT
Source organism: Anolis sagrei ordinatus (assembly GCF_025583915.1). NCBI lineage: Eukaryota > Metazoa > Chordata > Lepidosauria > Squamata > Anolidae > Anolis > Anolis sagrei. Next base: position 49,751,646 of record NW_026847771.1, read on the forward strand.
CTCATGACCCACTTTACACCCTGGTGTGGTTTGGCAAGGAATGGATTATGGGACTTACAGTACCTTTGCTCAATTCCTGAGACCACTGCAAACCTCATCCAATTACCGATAAAGATCAAACTTGGCACACTGAGTCTCCATGACGCACTCTACATCCTCCTACAGTTTGGAGGAGGATGCACCATGGACGATGGGACTTACAATACTTACACTCCCTTCCTGAAACCATTACAACTGCCAACAATGATGGATCAGGACCACAATTCACACAGAGAGCCCGCATGACCCACTCTACATCCTGGTGCGGTCTGGAAGAATTTGGAATGGATGGTGGGACTTGCAGTAACTTCATTCACTTCCTGAGACCACTGAGACCCTCACCAATGACTGATCAAGACCAAACTTGGCACACTGAACCCTCATGATCCACTCTACATCCTGGTGTACTTTCGAGGAGGACAGACCATGGATGATGGGACTTCAACTACCTCCACTCAATTCCCAAGACTGCTGCAACCCTCATCTAATAACCGATCAAGACCAAACTTGACACACAGAAACCCCATGAGCCACTCTACATCCCGGTGCTGTTGGGAGGAGGACGGACTATGGATGGTGGGACTTTCAGTACCTTCACTCACTTCCTGATACCACAGCGACATTCATCCAAATACCAATAAAGACCAAACTTGGCACAGAGAGCCCCCACGGCCAATTCAACATTCTGGTGAGGTTTGGGGGAGAACAGATGAAGTCCCATCATCCATAGATGATGGGACTTCAAGTACCTCCACTCACTTCCCAAGACTTCTGCAACATTCATCTAATGACCAATCAAGACCAAACTTGGCACACAGAGCCCCATGACCCACTCTCCATCCCGGAGCAGTTTGGAGGAGGATGGACCACAGATGATGGGACTCGCAGTACCTTCACTAACTTCCTGAAACCACTGCGAGCCATATTAATAACTGATAAAGACCAACCTTGATACACAATTCCTTTCTCAAATAACCCAGGTAGCGCTGGGTCCCCAAGCTAGTATGTGTGTGTGTGTGTGTATATATATATGTGTGTATATATATATAAAATCGAATAGTAACAATAATCATATAATAAAGTTGAAAGGGACAGCCTAAAGGTCATCTAGACTGACTCCCATTAACATTATATATAATAGAATAATAACAATAATAACATAATAGAGTTGGAAGGGGAGCCCGAAAGGTCATCTAGATTGATTCCCAATCTCCTATGAATACATATAATAATAATAATATAATGTAATGATACGATGATAATAATAATATAGGTTTTCAGTTGGGGAAAATAAAGATGTCGCTATGGCAACGCTTAATCATCACACTTTCCCTTGCGGTTCATTAGTGCTAACAAGCCGAACTCACCTGATTAAATTAAATAGCAAAAGGGATGACTGACTGAATGAGGTTCTATTTTGGGAATGTGTATATATATATATATATATATATATATATATATATATATGCATTTTAATTTTAATTGCAGATTGATGGCACAACGAACGAAAAACCAACGAATAAATGAACACACGAATGAATGAAACTGGCCGTCAATCTCTCTCTTTATATGTTCTTAATATTATTTGATTAATATATATTTATTATTATTATTATTATTATTATTATTATTATTATTATTATACATTTTATTAATATGTGTGGTCCCAATCCATCATTGGTTGAGTTCACAGTGCTCTCTGGTTGGAGGTGAACTACAACTCCTATAAACCAAAGCCAATTTCCCTCAAACCTGGTCATGGGGGTTCTGTGTGCCAAATGTGGCCCAGGTCTATTGTCAGTGGGGGTCAGGTCAGAGTGCTCTGCCTTGATGCAGGGTGAACTATAACTTCCATCCTGTGGAGGTAGACCTGCAAACCCCTCCAGTCTGTTCAATTGCTCATCAATTCCTCTTTCTTTGCTGTGTGCCATAGGAAAGGGTTAAAGGAGAGGCAGTGGGCGGGGTCTTGCAAATTCCACACCAATGGAGAGAGAAAGGAACCCTGGGATGCCTGTGGTGGAGGAAACACAGAAAATCTGGGATGTGGCGCTCACTATAACCAGTCCTTGGAGGGAGGGCCATTGGTGTCTCCTGCATAGTGGGAATTATAACTGTGGAGGCGGAACATCCCAGCCATATACACACATACATATTTTCCCATTTATCATGTGAATAGATAGATAGATAGAAGATAGAAGGTTATTATTATTAAATATTGTATTATATGTATTATTTTATTACTATTAATATAACTATATAACTATATATTTAACTATATATTTTATTATGTATTATAATATATTATATATTATATTATATATATGTATAATATTTTATTATTATATATTATTATATATAATTATTATTTGACATTTTATTTAATTTATTATTTTGTTACTATTATATATACAATATTTTGACTACTATTCATTTAATTTAACTGTATATTCAGTTATTATTCAATATTTTATTCTATATATTATTTTTATTACTATTAATATATATGAATTTAACAATATAACTTATTGTTATTTTTAATTACCGTATATGTTATTATAAAATATTTTATTCTATATATTATTTTATTGCTATTAATACACGTATTGTATTACTATTTGTTTATATATATATATAATTAAATAGTTTATTACATAAATTATTTTTACTATTAATTTAATTATATATGTTATTATTATAATTAAATATTTTATTCTATATATTATTTTATTACTATTAATACATGTATTCTATTACTATTTGTTTATATATATATATATATATATATATAATTAAATAGTATATTACATAAATTATTTTTACTATTAATTTAATTATATATATTATTATAATTAAATATTTTATTCTATATATTATTTTATTACTATTAATACATGTATTGTATTACTATTTGTTTAAATATATATATAATTAAATAGTTTATTACATAAATTATTTTTACTATTAATTTAATTATATATATTAATATAATTAAACATTTTATTCTATATATTATTTTATTACTATTGATACACGTATTGTATTACTATTTGTTTAAATATATATATATAATTAAATAGTTTATTACATAAATTACTTTTACTATTAATTTAATTATATATATTATTTTAATTAAATATTTTATTCTATATATTATTTTATTACCATTAATTTAATATAACTCTCTATTATTATTGTTAAATATTTTGTTATATATTTTATTATATATTATATATTATTGTTCAATATCTAATATTCAATTTCACAAACTTTGCAGTTTATGGCTTTTCAATAAATCTCAAACCCACGCATACATTTAAGCCTCATTTGAATGCGATTTGCATAACACGCCTGACCCGCTTAAACACACACCGGTTCATGAATTTTTATGGGGTTATGCAAATCCGACATGCAAAACGGCACCTCATTTGCATATTTATATATATATATAGAGAGAGAGAGAGAGAGACAGATGCAAGTCATGGCTTCTTTTTTCCACCTTTTAAAAGAAAGGAATATATTATTTAAAGAAATTCAATTAATTTCCTATCTATTCCCTTCCTAAAGGCTATCTAGACTGACCCCGTTCTCTCATAAAGCAATGTGTATGTGTGTATGTAGCTGAGATGTCCACTTACACAGACAGCCTCCTACCTCCGCAAACAGGCTATACCCATTATACCCAAATTGGAATAATGGAGGGGTTCGGGAGAGTTTGACCTTGCTTTTTGGGAGTTGTAGTTCACCTACAACCAGAGAAACCATGACCCCCACCAATGATGGACCTGAATGAAACTTGGCACACATACCCGATATGTTGAAACTTGATTACTGGAGGGGTTTGGGGGGAACTGACCTTCCTTTCTGGGAGTTGTAGTTCACCCACAACTAGAGAAATTGTGACCACCACCGACAATAGACTGGGACTCAACTTCACACACAAAATCCCCATGACCAACTGAACCTACTGGAGGGGTCTCACCATAGTGGGAGCTGTAGTTCATCCTGCATCCAGAGTGCACAAGGACTCCACCAATGATACATCTAGAGAGCAAACTTGCCCAATGTAACATACTTTTTAAAGCACTGATGGAGTTTCAGGGGGTCAACCTGGTATGATGTGAGTTGTAGTTCACCCACAACCTTAGCATTTTGTGCAATTAAAGAATCAACTTTTTCAAATAACCCAGGTATGCAAGCTAGTAAAATAATAATAATAATAATAATAATAATAATACAGTAATAATATAATAAGGGTCATTAAGTCTGATCCCATTCTATTATAAAGGAATATAATAATAATATTAATAATAATAATAATAATTTATAATAGGAATGTAATAATAATAATAATAATAATAATAGTATTATTATTATTATTATTATTAATAATAATAATAATAATGTTGGAACAGGTCCCTAAAGATCATCTAGTCTAATCCCATCACACACACACACAATAAAATGATGGAAGGGTCCCTAAAGATCATCTAGTCTGTCCCCATTCTCTTAGAAAAGAAAATAATAATAATAATAATAATAATAATAATAATAATAATAGATATAAAATAATATATAGTTAGAAGGGGATCCCTAAAGGTCATCTAGTCTAATCCCATTATACACACACACACACACACATATAATAAAATGATGGAAGGGCTCCTAAAGATCATCTAGTCTGTCCCCATTCTCTTAGAAAAGAAAATAATAATAATAATAATAATAATAATAATAATAATAGATATAAAATAATATATAGTTAGAAGGGGATCCCTAAAGGTCATCTAGTCTAATCCCATTATACACACACACACACACACACACACACATAATAAAATGATGGAAGGGCTCCTAAAGATCATCTAGTCTGTCCCCATTCTCTTAGAAATGAAAATAATAATAATATTATTAATAATATATATAATAATATATAGTTAGAAGGGTATCCCTAAAGGTCATCTAGACTGACCCCATTCTCTTAGAAAGGATAATAATAATAATAATAATATAAAATAAAATAATTATATATAATATAATTATATTATATTATTATATATTATTATATTATTATATTATATTATTATATATTATTATATTATTATATCATTTATTATTATTATATAATATCCTTCTTTCCTCTTTCTCGATTCTCCTCTATCCCTCCCTTTCTCCATTCCTCCCTTCCCTCCTCCCTCCTCCTCCTCCTCCTTCTTCTTCGTCTTCTTCCAATTAAAAGGCCATTTCCTCATTTGCCGCAGCATTAAGCGCCTATTAAATTCCCATCCCAGGCATTAGCATATCGGCCTCCGAATCCCATTACAGCCAATTAGGCTGCCTTCACTCGCTCGTTAGTGGGATTTCCCAGCAGGTTGGTTGTGTTTCCTTCGTTAGGAAGCAAACAGCATCACAATTGGATTATATTCAAATTTACATATATGTAAATTATCAAATAGAGGAGTTGAGTCAATGGTCAACGTCACTGAGTCAATGGTCAACGTCACTGAGTCAATGGTCAATCCCACTGGGTCAATGGTCAATGCAAGGGTCAATACTATTGAGTCAATGGTCAACATTTTTGAGTCAATGGTCTATACAAGGATCAATTCCATTGAGTCAATGGTCAACTCAAGGGTCAATGGTCAATGTTATTGACTCAATGGTCAATGCAAGGATCAATCCCATTGAGTCAATGGTCAACTCAAGAGTCAGTGGTCAACCTTATTGAGTCAATGGTCGATGCAAGGGTCAATCCCATTGAGTCAATGGTCAACTGAAGAGTCAGTGGTCAATGTTATTGACTCAATGATCAATGCAAGGATCAATACCATTGAGTCAATGGTCAACTCAAGAGTCAGTGGTCAACCTTATTGAGTCAATGGTTGATGCAAGGGTCAATCCCATTGAGTCAATGGTCATTATCATTAAGTCAGTGGCTAACCCAAGGGTCAATGCAAGGGTCAATGGTCAATGGTCAACTCAAGGGTCAATCCCATCAAGTCAATAATAAATGTCATTGAGTCAATGGTCTACCCAGGCATCAATCTCATTGAGTCAATGGTCTACGTCATTGAGTCAATGGTTAACCAAAGGATCAATCCCAACAAATCAATGGTGTATGTCATTGAGTCAATGATCAACATCACTGAGTCAATGGCCAATGTCATTGAATCAATGCTCAATTCAAGAGACAATGGTCAGCTCAAGAGTCAATGGTCAATGGACTAGAGTGCCGTTGGAGTTAAAATCAGAGTGTCTCTGACCAAGCATGGGCTAGAGCCTCTATTAAGGCCTACTCTGTGATTTTGAGGGCAGCTAGGAAAGTTTTCTTGACTGCCCGCATTGCGTCTGCAACCGTTGGAGCAAGGGTTTATGCTGCTGAATTTTGGCCCTTGTGTTTTAACAACTTTTGACGTGGTCCTTATCAGCACTTTACTGTCATTTAACTGATCTTATTTATTAATAACTCTTGATGTGGTCCCCTTCCAGCACTTTAACTTAATCAACTTGATTGTATTTATTAAGTGTGACAATTGATAAACATGCCTTGCACTTTATAGATCTCTAGTTCCTATTGATATATCTATGCTGCTCCTAAGCCCGTGGCCAACCTTTAAAACCAACTTTAAAAACACTGGCGTAGACACTGAGAACTGGGGAGCCCTGGCCCTTGAGTGCTCCAGCTGGAGGTCAGCTGTGACCAGCAGTGCTGTAGAATTTGAAGAGGCACAAATGGAGTGCAAAAGAGAGACACGTGCCAAGAGGAAGGTGCGTCAAGCTAACTCTGACCAGAACCGCCTTCCACCTGGAAACCAATGCCCTCACTGCGGGAGACAATGCAGATCAAGAATGGAGCTCCTACGAATTCACCTACGAATTCACCTACGAATGTCACCTACGAATTCACCAGTACACTGATTTTGGAAGACTATCCTACTTGGACAACGAGGGATCACCTAAGTAAGTAAGTAAGTAAGGCACTTTATATCTACTTTGTGAATTTCAAAGGGACTGGAGAAAGCTGGAAGAATATGGAGACTATAGGTTTGGGGAAAGTGATGAGTGGGGACTTGGCTGTGAAATAAGGTCACTAAATCAAGGACCACCATCTATATTATGTGCTGAAGGTAGAGGAAGGATGTATGTTGGGGGGGAGGATTTTTCTGGGTGGAGGACCCTCATTGAGGTGGTGTCGGGCAGGGGGAGATATGGGAAAGGGAGACCCAAAGAACAATTTCGACCTAAAATATATGAAAAAAACCTTACCATCTTGAATCGGGCTCCTGACCGAAATCCCAAAGTTAAACTGAGAACCCAGTGTGGCAGCCCCTCCAGATTAAGGGTGGTGCTGTTGAATGCCAGGGCTGTAAATGGGAAAACATCAACCGTACAGGATCTTATTCTTGAAGAACAAGCAGATCTGGCATGTATAATGGAGACATGGTTGGACGAGACGGGGGGGGGGGGGAGTCAATCTCTCCCAACTTTGTCCACCAGGTTACTCCATGCAGCACCAGTCGAGACCTGGAGGTCGGAGAGGTGGGGTCGCAGTGGCCTATAAGGTTTCCATCCCTCTGATCAGGTGCCCCATCCCACAGTCAACCACTTTGGAATGTGTCTGACTGAGGTTGGGTGACCGGGACAGGATAGAGAGTCTGCTAGTTTACCGACCACCCCGCTGCACTACAGTCTCCCTACCTGAGCTAGCTGGGGTGGTCTCGGGCTTGGCGTTGGAATCCCATTGGGTTTTAGTGCTGGGGGACTTCAATGTACATGCGGAGGCTACCTTGTCGGGTGCGGCCAATATTGCGTCTGCAATGAACCCTGCAGCTGAGCTGTTCTGAGTTGTCAGAGGGCTGTTAAATCCACCTCGGAATGGAATCCTTGACAACTCAGCAGCTCGCTGTGAAGCATTTGCTCAGTTCTTTGCGGACAAAGTCGCTGTGATCCAATTTTGATACCACGTTTACAGCAATATCTGAGGATATAACACAAGCACCCGTTTGTCCAGTTTTGATGGATTCATTCCAATTGGTTCAGCTTGAGGACATGGACAAGATTCTTGGGAAGTGAGAGCTACCACATGTATCCTAGACCCTACCCATCCTGGCTGATAAAGGAAGCCAGAGGGGGTTTGGCAGAGTGGGTGAAGGTGGTGGTTAATACCTCCCTGCAGGAAGGCAAAATTCCAGCAAGCTTAAAACAAGCTATCATTAAACCGCTGTTGAAAAAAACATCACTGGGCCCCACTCAATTTGTCAACTATCAGTCAGCTTCCAATCTCCCCTATTTGTGAAAAGTCATGGAACGTGTGGTGGCTTCGCAACTCCAAGGGTTCTTGGAAGACACGGACTATCTAGATCCGGCACAGTCTGGTTTTAGGTCGGGACATGGAACTGAAACAGCCTTGGTCTACTTAGTAGTAGATTATCTGAGTTGGGAACTAGACAGGGCGAGTGTGTCTTTGTTGGTTCTGCTGGACCTCTCAGTGGCCTTTGATACCATTGACCACGATATCCTCATGAGATACCTTGCATGCATAGGGCTTGCAGGCACTGTTTTGCAGTGGTTTTGATCCTTTCTGGAGGGACGGTCTCAGAAGGCATTATTGGGGGACACCTGTTCAGCCCCAGAGCCTTTGTCTTGTTGAGTCCCACTCCTTTCCACCTAACTCCAAGGAAACCTCTTGGATCCTGGACCAGTGCCTGGCCGCTGTGATGGGCTGGATGAGGGCCAACAAGGTGAAGCTAAATCCTGACAAGACAGAAGTTCTCCAGGTCAGTCACTCGGCAACATGTGCTTGACGGGTTACACTCCCCCTGAAGACACAGAGCTGTAGTCTGGGGGTCCTTCTTAACTCAGCACTGATACTTGATGCCCAGCTGCAACTGTACCTTGAGAAGTCTGACTTGACCATGGTGGTCCATGCCTTCGTTACCTGAAGATTGGATTGCTGTAATGCACTCTACGTGGGGCTGCCCCTGAAGACGGCCCAGAAACTGCAGCTGGTGCAAAGGTCAGAGGCCAGGTTGTTAACGGGAGCTAATTACATGGAGCGGTCAACCGCTCTGTTTAAGCAGCTCCACTAGCTGCTGATAAGTTTCTGGTCCCCATTCAAGGTGCAGGTCACCACCTATAAAGCTCTAAATGGTTCAGAACCTGCCTATCTTTGTGACCACATCTTTTCCTATGAACCTGCACAATATCTTAAGATCCTCTGGGGAGGCTCTTCTCTCGCTTCCTCCTCTGTCTTAGGTACAATTGGTGGGGACTAGAGAGAGGGCCTTCTCGGTTGTGGCCCCTTGGCTCTGGAATTCTCTCCCCAGGGAGATCAGGCTACCACCCTCCCTGTCCACTTTCCGCAAAGAGTTAAAGACATGGATGTTCTGCTGTGCTTTTGAGTAGATAACTTCTTAGACAGTTGGTCCCAGCTAGGACCCAAAATCGTGATCTTGCACTTTATTATTGCCCCTATCCTTATTACTACCATACGACCTAGGCACTTTACTTGTTAGTCTATTCTTTAAATTATTGCCCCTCCACCCGTGATGATAAATTGAACTGTTTTGGTTGTTGGTTGATATGTATTTTTATAGTGTTATAATGTCATTGTTTTATTTTGTTTTTAGATTACTGACTGTATTTTATTGTGTTACTTTTTAACTGTGTCGATCAGGCTTGGTCCCATGTAAGCCACACCGAATCCCTTTGGGGAAATGGAGGCGGGGTAAAAAAATTAAGTTATTATAATATTTTTATTGCGTCAATGACCAACTCAGGAATCAGTGGTCAACATCATTGAATTAACAGTCAACATCACTGAGTCTGTGGTCAAACCAAGGGTGAATCCCAATACGTCAATAGTCATTAAGTCCATGGAAACCGCCCTGAGTCCCTCTCAGGGAGATATAGCGGTATATAAATAAAGTTTTATTAGTATTGTTGTTGTTGTTGTTCTTATTATTAACTCAAAGGTCAATCCCATTGAGTCAATGATCAATGTCATTGAGTCCATGTTCAACAAATGGGTCAACATCATTGAGTCAATAGTCAGCCCATGACTCAGTCCCACTGGGTCCATGATCAACCCAAGGGTCAATCCCATTAAGTTAATAGTCAATGTCATTAATTAGTGGTCAACACAAGAGTTAATAGTAACGTCATTGAGTCAATGCTCAACTGAAGGGTCAATCCCATTGAGTCAATGGTCAACCCAAGGGTCAATTCCATCAAGTCAATAGTTAATCGTATTGCACCATTGGTCAACATCATTGAGTCCAAGGGTCAATCACATTAAGTCAATAGTCAATGTCATTAAATCAGTAGTAAACTCAATAATCAATAATCAATGTCTTTGAGTCAATGGTCAACCCAAGAGTCTGTCTTTGTGTCAATGGTCAATGTCATTAAATCAGTAGTCAACTTAAGAATCAATAATCAATGTCTTTGAGTCAATGGTCAACCCAAGAGTCTATGTATTTGTGTCAGTGGTCAATGTCATTGAGTCAATGGTCAACCAAAGGATCAATCCCAACAAGTCAATGGTCAATGCCATTGAGTCTATGATCAACAAAAGGGTCAATGTCATTAAGTCAGTGGTCAATATCATTAAGTCAATGGTCAACCTCATTGAGTCCATGATCAACACAAGGGTCAATTCCATTGAGTCAATGGTCAAGTCAATGTCATTGAGTTAATAGTCAACTCAAGGGTCAATAGTCAACGTCATTGACTCCATGATCAACACAAAAGTCAATCCCATTGACTCAATCACCAATCATAGATCCCAATGAGAATCCCCTTCTTCAGACTCCTTTTCTTCCACTTTTTCCGGATCTTTCCATCGTTGTCTGTCACCTGGCGTCCTCCGCTTCGTTAATAAATTGGAAACGCCAGCTTTCTCCCCAACCGCATTATTACCGTTTATAATTTTGATGGCTCATTTGCATACGCAAATGAGCCCGGAGACATGATTTTATATATTATTCTGATTCCATTCCCGGACTAATTATAAACAAGAACGCCGCATTATTTATATAACTAATTACGGTTCCTTCTGTTCGTTTTCCATCTCATTCTCAAATATATATATACATATACACACACACTCACAGACACACACACACACAAATTCCTTCAAAGGGGAGATAATGTTTAATAGCCCTAAATGGGCTCGATCTTAATTTGTAGCTAGTTGCAAATTAATCAATTCCGCCAGAGCTCATTAGCACCATAAATCTTAACGAACTTATATAAATAATAAAAGGTTTCTGTCCCTGAAGAAAGAATAATAAATAAAATAATAATAATAATAATAATCTAAAATATACAATAATAAAATGTAATAATATGGGGATAATAAAATAATAAAATATAATAATACATAATAATATAAGGATATTAGATAATATTATAATAATATATGATAGGGATATAATAATATAGGGATAATCGATAATAAAATATAATAATAGGGATAATAATATAATTATTATAGACATAATAGGTAATGTAATAAAATATAATAATAGGGATATTATAAGATTATAAAATAATAGGGATATTATTATTATTACAAAGTAGATAATAGTAATAATATATAATATAATAATAGGGATAACTAATAAAATACAATAATAATAGTATTTTAGGGATAATAGATAATATAATAAAATATAATAGGGATAATATAATAATATTGGTATATAATAAGGTATAATCGTAATAATATAATAATAGGGATATAATAAAATAATGAAATATAATAATCGGGATAATAATAATGTCATATTTATAATAATTGAATATAATAAGATATAATAGTAATAATATAATAATAATGATATTATAATATAATAATATATAATAATAGGAATACTTTAATAATAATAATAATAATAATAATAAGGTTAACAAAAATAATAAATAATAATAGGGATATTATAATAATATAATAAAAGAAAATAATATTGTAATTATTTCTGTTACAATATTCTTATTATTATCCCTATTATCATTATTTTATTTTTATTATAATATCCCTATTATTATTATTTTATTATTTTATTACCCCTATTATTCTAGCTTGGGTACAAAATGCATAAGGTTGTGGGTCAACTCCAACTCACATCCCCTGAAACTCCATCAAGACTTAAAGTTTGTTACGTTGAGAAAGTTTGCTCAAGATGCATCATTGGTGGGGTTCATGTACACTCTGGCTGCAGGATAAACTACAATTCCCACCATGGTGAGTCAGTCCCTTCAAACCCCTCTAGTAGATCCAGTTGGTCATGGGGGTTCTGTGTGCCAAGTTTGATTCAGGTTGGTGGGGGTCACAGTTTCTCTGGTTGTAGGTGACCTACAAGTCCCAAATCTGAAGGCATATCCTCCCAAGCTCCTACATTAATTACATTTGAGCGTACCAGGTATGCATGCCAAGTTTGGTCCAGATTTATCAGCTTTCGGGTTCACAGTGCTCTCGGGACATAGGTGAACTACAACTCCCCCAAATCAAGTTGAATATTCCCCGAAGACCACCAGTATTTCTTGATGATCGTAGGTGGGGTCTGTGTGCCAAGTTTGGTCCAATTCCCTTTTTTGTGGGGTTCAGAGTGCTCTTTGATTGCAGGTGAACTGTAAATCCCAGTACCTACAACTCCCCCAAAACCCCAACAGTATTCCAATTTGGGCATATCAGGGATGTGTGCTAAGTTTGGTCCAGATTCATCATTGTTCACAGTCTTCTTGTGATGTTGGTGAACTACAACTTCTATAAATCCACTCAAAGACCGCCAGTATATTTTGTTGGTCATGGGGGTTCTGTGTGCCAAGTTAGTTCCAGGTTCATCGTTGGTAGGGTCCAGAGTGCCTCTTTGGTTGCAGGTGAACTATAAATCCCAGTACCTACAACTGCTATAAATCAAGATGAATTACTCCTAAACCTCTCCAGTATTTTGCCTCGATCATGGGGGTTCTGTGTGCCAAATGTAGTGTCAGTGAGGGTCACAGTGCTGTGTCTTCATGCAGGGTGAACTACAACTTCCATCATGTTGAGCCAGTCCCTCAAACCTCTCTAGTATGTTCAGTTGCTGATCAATTCATCTCTGTTTGCTGTGCACCATAGAAAAGAATAGGAAAGGGTTAAGGGACAGTGGACAGGGTCATGCAAATTCCACACTGAGGTCGAACCTGGAACTCCCTGACCTGCAGCAGGGAGTTCCTCAGTTCTCCATTGCCCCGCTTGGGCCAACCTGCATGAATGTGGCCACAGCAGCAGCTGCAACTCAGAAGCCTTCTCATTACTTCTTTTTTTTCCCCTTCCTAACATTGTAACTAATCCCCCCAATAAAAAGTATCAATTAATTGTAACCTTTTCCCTCTCCATAGTATTACTTTGTGTCTTTTCATTGCCTCAAACCTCTCTTTGTATGAACCTTTCTCCTCCCAAGCTGCAGATGACTGCTGGCCCTCCTGGGACGCAATTTTCATGTCCCGGGGAGGCCGAAACTGTGTTCCTTTAAACCGCGGATACGGAAACCCCTTTGGGCCCCCATATCCGCGAGTCAACGGATCGCTACAAAATTGTTTCATTCTTCTCCTGGGAGAATTCTAAGACTAATCGCGGTTTGACATCTGAACCAGCTGGACGAAATAGATACAACTCGGTGGCTTTCCTTCAACTTTGGTGAGATTGATTAGGAAAAAATCTGGGAAAATCCTATTAGCTCTTTCCTTTGCTCGCCAGAGTACTGGCCTCTCGTTGGTTGGTCTGAGGGCTCTTCTGTCCTGGACAGGAGCCTCTAAATCAGTGTTTCTCAACCTTCCTAATGCCACGACCCCTTACTACAGTTCCTTATGTTGTGTTGACTCCCCCAAACATTATTTTTGTTGCTACTTCATAACTGTACGTTTTGCTATTGTTATCAATTGTAATGTAAATATCTGGTGTATTTTCATTGACTGAACCAAATTTGGCACAAATACCCAATACAACCAAGTTTGAATACTACTGGGGTTGGGGGAGAGGGGATTGATTTTGTCATTTGGGAGTTGTAATTGCTGGGATTTATAGTTCACCTACAATCAAAGAACATTCTGAACTCCACCAACAATGGAATTGAACCAAACTTAGCACTCAGAACGTCAATGACCAACAGAAAAAACTGTAATGGTTTGGTGGGCATTGACCTTGAGTTTTGGAGTTGTAGTTCACATACATCCAAAGAGCACTGTGGACTTGAACAATGATGGACCAGGACCAAACTTGGCACAAATACGCAATACGCCCAAATGTGAATACTGGTGGAGTTTGAGGAAAATAGATCTTGACATTTGGGAGTTGTAGTTGACTTACAATCAAAGAGCACCAACAATAGAATTGTGCCAAACTTCCCACACAGAAACCTCATGACAAACAGAAAATGCTGCGTTTTCTGATCATCTTCAGCGACCCCTCTGACACCCCCTCGCAACCCCTCTAGGGGTCCCGACCCCCAGGTTGAGAAACACTGCTCTAAATTCTAGCTCGATATCAACACCAGTGCAGAGAGTCAGAAACACTGGGATGTCTGTGTTGGGTGAAACACACTTGGATAGAGGACAGTATTATGCTTGTAGACGACATTGGCAGGGCTCTTGGACATGTTTACAGTGTCCTTGGAGGGAGGGCCATTGGTGTCTCCTGAATAGTGGGTGCTATAGATGTTTGTGTAAGCAGGAGCTTGTCTGTGTAAGTGGACACCCCAGCCACATATACATATTTCTACTTTTATCATGTGTATAGATAGATTATTGTTATTATCTTTATTATTATTATTACTCCTATTACTACTACTAATAATAATATTAAGCAATATTAAATAATAATTAATATTTCTTTCTACATTCTGTACTCCTTAGAATCATAGAATCAAAGAATCCTAGAGTTGAAAGAGACCTCGTGGGACATCCAGTCCAACCCCCTGCCAAGAAGCAGGAAAATCACATTTTTGGGAGAAGAAGCACCTCTGCTTTTCTTAGACAAATGAGGTATCCTATTATTTAGAGCTATTTAAATATTCAAATTCCAGCCTAAGAATTTAATACATAATCAGCATCATTTGCAATGGCTAATGAGATACTCCCTCCTCCTTTTCTTTCCTTTCTTCATTCCTTCTTTTAAATATAATATCTTAAAATTATATATATATATATAAATACTAAGACTAAGGTCTTTCCTTAGTCTTATTATTATTATTATTATTATTAGTAGTAGTAGTAGTAGTATTTTAAGTATATCATTTAAACTATTATTTTAATATAATATATAAAAAACTAATTAAAGAATAAGGGTCTTTACTTAGTCTTATTATTAGTATTATTTTAAGTATTTTTAAAATATTATTTTATATACTATATTTAGCATTATTTTATTCGCATTCTTCTTATGACATGTCTTATTTTTAGTCTTATTTTATTATTTTAAATAGTATTATTTTAAATATTATATTAAATATTATTTTAAAGTTTTTTATTATTTGTTATTTTAGTCTTAAGTCTTATTTTAAATGACATATTTAGTATTATTTTAATATTATTTCATTAGTATTTAATTATTATTATTACTATTACTATTATATTTTCTTATTTTAGTCTTATTATTGTATTGTTATTTTCATTATTTTAAGAATTGTTTTAAATATTCTAATTAGTATGTTATTTTATATAGTATTTTGTATCATTTTAATATTATTTTATTATTTTTTTATTATATACTCTTATTTTTAATTTTATTTTAATCCTATTATTATTTTTATAATACAAAAAGATTAACATTTTAATGTTATTATTTTATTATTATATTGTATTATTTTTGTATTATTTTAAATATATTTAGTATTATTTTAATGTTATATTATTAATATTTTATCATTATATAGTATTATTTTAGTCTTATTTTTAGTCATTGTGTTTTTTTCTGTAATATTTTTGTATTGTAACTAATTGTTTTTAATTAACTGTTTTTAATATGTTTAATGTATATGTTGAATGTTTTTATGATGGTGATGGCATCAAATGATGCTTGTTGTGAAGTTGCCCTGATTCTCCCCTCGGGGTGAGAAGGGCGAGATACAAATGTAGGAAATAAATAAATAAATAGTTTTAAGTATTATATTCAGTAATTTTTTAGGATTATATTTTAATATTTCATTTTTATTAGTGTTATATATAGTACTATTTTAGTCTAAGTTTAGTCTTGTTTTCAGCAACATTTTAGTATTATTTAGTATTATATTTAGCATTATTTCATTATCATTATTATTATTATATAGTATTATTTGAGTCTTATTTTCAGTAATATTTTACTATTATTTCAATATTATTTATGATTATATAGTATTATTATCTGTTTTTCCCCCCTTTCTTCCTTTTTGACCCCCGTTGACAAACGAAACCCGTTAAATCCATCTTGGCAGGGAGATAATTGAATAATTACCAGCCACTTAATTCCGCATTTGCATATTCGACAAGAGGCTAATTGTCGTATTACATCGCCACGGCTCATTCATTATTCCTCCTCGGAAAAGAACCTCATTTGCATTTTTATAGAAAGAGACAAGAGAGCAATTAGAGGCCCCTGGCGGAGGAACGAGGGTTTTATATTAATTAACCGAAAAAAATAATATTTACTTCTGTAAAAAGTTTTGCAAACTTGAGGCATTCCCCAATGGTCAATGGAAAGTCCTGATGGTCAACCCAAGGCCTATCATGGTCAACACAAGGCTATCATTGTGAACAGAAGGCCTCTAATGATCAACAAAAGGCTATAATGGTCAACAAAATGATATTATGGTAAACTGAAGGCCTATAATGGTCAACAATGGACATCAATGGTCAACTGAAAACTATAATTGTCAACTGAAAGCCTATAATGGTGAACATAAGGATCCAATGATCAACAGAAGGGCCCAATGGTCAACTGAAGGCCTATAATGGTCAACAAAAGGACCCAGTGGTCAACCAAATGCCAATAATGGTCAATAGGAGGCCTATAATGATCTACAGAAAGCCTATAATGGTCAACAAAAGGACCCAATGGTCAACCAAATGCCAATAATGGTCAACAGCAGGTCTGAATTGTCAACAGAAGGTCCTAATGGTCAACATAAGGCCTCAATGGTCAAAATCATCAATAGAAGGCCTATAATGGTCAACGGAAGGTTCCAATGGTCAACAGAAGGCCTAAAAGGTCAACAGAAGACCTATAATGGTCAACAGAGAGCCTATAATGGTCAATAATGATCAACTGAAGGCCTATAATGGTCAATATAGGATATCAATGGTCAACCAAAGCCCCAATAGTCAACTAAAGATGTATAATGGTCAACAGAAGGACCCAATGGTCAACAGAAGGCTTAAATGGTCAACAGAAGGCTTTAATTGTCAGCATAAGGCATATAATAGTAAACTGAAGGCCTATAATGGTCTACAATTGATGCCAATGGTCAACTGAAGACTATAATAATCTACTGAAGGCCTATAATGGTCAACCTAAGGATTCAATAGTCAACACAAGGACCCAATGATCAACAGAAGAGCCCAATGGTCAACAGAAGGCTTAAATGGTCAACAGAAGGCTTTAATTGTCAGCATAAGGCATATAATAGTAAACTGAAGGCCTATAATGGTCTACAATTGATGCCAATGGTCAACTGAAGACTATAATAATCTACTGAAGGCCTATAGTGGTCAACCTAAGGATTCAATAGTCAACACAAGGACCCAATGGTCAACAGAAGAGCCCAATGGTCAACTGAAGGCTTATAATGGTCAACTGAAGGGTCCTATTTATTAATTTATTTACGATAATTCTATCCTGCCTTTCTCAAACCCGAAGGTGACTCAAGTCACCTTACAGCCAGGCTGCCATTTGATGCCTTAATAATATTCACTTAAAACCACTTTTAAAACAGAATTAAAAAGTACATACAGTAAGACTTTTTTTTAAAAAAAACCCATATAAAACCAATATATAAAACCAATACCTTCACTTTTAACCACATTGTCCAAAATCATCATCAGAGCCATTCCAACATTTAATTTCACATGGTCAACTTAAGGTCAATAGGAGGCCTCAATGGTCCACAGAGGGTCCCAATGGTCAAAATTAAGCCTAAAATGGTAAATAGAATGTTTATAATGGGCAAAAGAAGGTCCTAATGCTCAACATAAGGCCTCAATGGTCAATGGGAAACCTATAATCATAGAATCATAGAGTTGGAAGAGATCTCTTGGGCCATCCAGTCCAACCGCCTGCCAAAAAGCAGGAAAATCACAGGCCTATAATGGTCAAGAGAAGGCCTATATTGGTCAACAGAAGGCCCCAATAATCAACCAAAGGCTTATAATGGTCAACAGAAGGGCCCAATGGTCAACAGAAGGCCAATAATGTTAAACTGAAGGTTCCAATGGTCAACCGAAGGCCTATGATAGTCAATAGGAGGCCTCAGTGGTTTCAGAGGGTTTCAATTGTCAACATTGACTAGAATGGTCAATGGAATGCTTATAATGGGCAAAAGAAGGTCTTAATGGTCAACGTAAGGCCTCAATGGTCAATAGAAGGACTATAATGATCAACAGAAGGGCCCAATGGTCAACGAAAGGCCTATAATGGTCAACACCGTGTCTCAATGTTCAACAAAAGCTCCTAATGGTCAACAGAAGAACCCAATGATCAACCAAAGGCCTATAATGGTCAACAGAAGACATCAATGCTTAACCATGAATACCAATGGTCAACTGAAGGCCTATAATAGTCAAAATGGTTTTAATTGTCAACTGAAGGCCTATAATGGTCAACAGAATGCTAAAATGGGTAACAAAGAGTCCATAATGGTGAATAGGAAATTCCAATGGTCAACCGAAGGTCCCAATGGTCAACAGAAAGAACCAATAGTCAATTGAAATACCCAATGACCAACAGAAAGTCCCAATCAACAATAGAAGGCCTATAATGGTCAACTGAAGATCCCGATGGCCAACAGAAAGCCTAAAAGGTCAACCGAAGCCCTATAATGGTCAACAGAAGGCAAATAATGGTCAACAGAAGTACTCAATGGTCAACAGAAGTCATATAATGGTCAACAAAAGATTTAAATGGTCAACAGAAGGGCTCAATGGCCAACAGAATGCTTTAATGGTCAGCATAAGACCTATAATGGTCAACAGAAGGCCTATAATGGTCAACAGAAGTACCCAATGGTCAACAGAAGGCTTAAGATGTCAACAGAAGACATATAATGGTGAACAGAAGGTCTCAATGGCCAACAGAAGGCTTTAATGGTCAGCATAAGGCCCATAATGGTCAACAGAAGGCCTATAAAGGTCAACAGAAGGCTTTAATGGTCAATGGAAAGTCTTAATTGTCAACAAATAGTCAACAGAAGACCTCAATGGCTAACAGAAGGCTTTAATGGTCAGCATAAGGCCTTTAATGGTCAGACCTCTGTTTTGTCTGGATTCAACTTCAATTGGCTCGCCATCATCCAGACTGTCACAGCAGCCAGAAACTGGTTCAGGACTTGGACAGCCTCCTTAGCATCTGGTGGAATTGAGTGATAGAGTTGGACATAATCTGCGTACAGTTGGCAGCGGACTCCAAAACTCCGGATAATCTCACCCAATGGCTTCATGTAGATGTTAACCAACATGGGGGACAATACTGAGCCCTGCAGGACTCCACAGGACAATGGTTGCAGGGCTGAGCAGGAGTCCCCCTGAAACACCTTCTGGGTACAAACCTCCAGGAAGGACTGGAGCCACTACAGAACAGTACCTCCAAGGTCCATCCCTACGAGGCGACCCAGAAGGATACTGTGGTCTATGGTATCGAAGGCTACTGAAAGGTCCAGGAGAACCAGCAGGGACACACTCCCCCTGTCGAGCTCTCTATGGAGATCATCCACTAAGGCGACCATGGCTGTCTCAGTTCCATGTCCCGGTCTGAAACCCGACTGCGACGGATACAGATAGTCCATTTCGTCCAAGAATCCCTAGAGCTGCGAGGCAACCACACATTCCAAGACTTTGCCCCAAAAGGGGAGAGTGGCTGAAAGTTGTTCTAATCAGTGGGGTCCAGTGATGGCTTTTTCAACAGCGGTTTTATCACAGCTTGTTTTAAGTTGGCTGGAATTTTGCCTTCCCGAAGGGAGGCATTAACCACCACCTTTACCCACTCTGCCAAACCCCCTCTGGCTTCCTTTATCAGCCAGGATGGGCAGGGTCCAGGATGCATGTGGTCGCCCTCACCTCTCCAAGGATGTTGTCAACGTCCTCGGGTTGCACAAATTGAAATGAATCCATTAAAACCGGACAAGCAGCTGCTCTTGTTACATCTTCAGAGACCTCAGTAATGGTGGCGTCCAGGTCAGAGCGAATAGAGTGACTTTATCCACGAAGAACTGAGCAAATGCCTCACAGTGAGCTGTCGAAGGGCCACCAACCCCACCATGGGTGGCAGGGTTCAACAAACCTCTGACTGTTCGACACAGCTCAGCTGGACGGGTACTTGCAGATGCAATGTTGGCCACAATGTGAGATTTACTTGCAGCCTTCACTGCCACGGAGTATGCTCTTGCATAGGCAGACGCCTGTGTCTGGTCTGACTTGCTGCAAGATGTCCGCCACTAGACTCCTCTTTGTTTGTTTCATTGCTGCCAGCTCCTCCTTGAACCCAGGAGCTGGTTTAGCTCTGCTACTTGAGAGGGGTCATTCCTGAATGATTGTGTCTATTGCCCTGGTCATCTCCCTGTTATAGAAAGTGACCAGAGCATCAACAGAATCACCTACCTCAGTGGCAGGAAATACCCCAAGAGCCGCCAGGAATCCTTCTGGATCCATAAGCCTCCTGGGGTGGACCATCTTAATGGGTAAACAAAAGGCCCATAATGGTCAACAGAAGGCCTATAATGATCAACAAAAGGCTATTGTGGTCAACTGAAGGCCCCAGTGGTCAACAGAAGACCTATAATGGTCAATAGGCCTATAATGGTTAACAGAAGGCTTCAATTGTCAACAGAATGCTTCAATGGTCAACAGAAGGCTTAAAAGGTGAACAGAAGGCCTATAATGGTCAATAGAAGGCCTATAATGGTCAATAGAAGGCCTATAATGGTCAACAGAAGGCCTCAATGGCCAACAGAAGGCTTTAATGGTCAGCATAAGGCCCATAATGGTCAACAGAAGGCTTTAATGGTCAATGGAAGGTCTATAATGGTCAACCAAAAGTCTATAATGGTCAAGAGAAGGCCTATAATGGTCAATGTTTGGGGGGAATTAATGGGAATCTTGCATTATAGAGTTAATTAAGCTAAAACGGCCATAAATCTGGTCAAAATAGGGAGAAATATGGCTATTTTTCACCGGAATAAATTGCGTCTTGCAATAGATTTATTGCACTGTTTTACAATAATTGTTGATCTGTCCGAGTGTTTTTTACGGCAAAACCAATCATTCCCTTTTAGTTTTTTGCAAATTTTCCCCATAAATCTTATATAAATTATATATATTTGCTTTATATATCTATATCTATTTTAAGCCAGTGATTTATAACGAAGGACAACGCATTCAATAAAACCGGGAGAGACGTTAATATTTCCAAAGGGATATATTTATGATTTTTAAAGAACGCATGAAAGAAATACTAATGAGGAAAAAAAAATTAAAAAATAAATAAATATAAAAACATTGAAATATAAAAATAATGCTAAATAAGACCAAAAATAAGACTAAAAAACTATTTAAATAATACTGAAAATAAGATTTTAGAAAATAGTAGAAACAGTACTACAATAATATAATAATAAAATAACATTGAAATTTACAAAAAAATACAATAAAACAATGCCAAAATAATACTAAAACAATACTATTATACTCAAGAATAATACTAAAGACAATATTTAAATATTTAAATATTATTTAAAAATAATTCTAGATACAATATAATAATAAGACTAAAAATAAGAGTAAAAGAAAACTAAAAATAATAATAAAAATCTATACACATAATAAAAGTGAAAATATGTATGTATTGGAGACACCACACTGACCACCACCCAAGTGAAAGCATTCATACGGGGACAATTTCATCCCTAGATTTCATGTGTTTCCTCCACCACTGGCATCCCAGTGTTCCTTTCTCTCTCCACTGGTGTGGAATTTTCATGAAACCTGCCTCTCCCATAACCCTTTCCTATTCTTTTCTAGGGAACAAGCAAACAAAGGAATTGATTAGCAGCTGAACATACTAGAGAGGTTTGGGGGACTAACTCAACAGGATGGACTTTGTAGTTCACCCTGCATCAGGTCAGAGCACTGGGACCCCCACTGACAATGGACCTGGACCGCATTTGCCATAGAGAATCCCTATGACCAGAGGCGGCCCTAGGTAATTTTCAACGGTAAGCAAACAGTATTTTGGCGCCCCCCCCCCCCCCCCAACCAATCATTGATATATATTTTCTGTTCGTCGTGAGAGTTCTGTGTGCCATATTTGGTTCAATTCCATCATTGGTGGAGTTCAGAATGCTCTTTGATTGTAGGTGAACTATACATCCCAGTAACTACACTTGCCGCACTTGCTCCCTTGCCTGGCCCGCTTTGGGTCCGGAGGCGTGCATGAAGACCCCGGCGTGTGCACCAAAAGTCACCTCTTCTCCTGACTTTCTCCTCAGCCATTGGGACCAAGAGAGAGAGAGAGAGAGAGAGGAGATGCCCACCTTTCCTGAAGGTAGGCGCAAAAACAAAGGAGGGAGCGGAGGTGGGAGATACCTCCAGCCGGAGGGGCTCTCTCTCTCTCTCTTGGTCCCAATGGCTGAAGAGAAAGTCAGGAGAAGAGGCGACTTTTGGTGCGCACGCTGGGGTCTTCAGACACTCCTCCGGACCCGAAGCAGGCCAGGCGCGGTGGCTCCGCCCCTTGGCCCACCCGGATTGGGGAGAGGAGAGGAGGCGGGTGGAGCGCCGGGGGATCGGGAAAGGGAGCCGGTCATGGGGAAGGGATCGAACGCGGAGAACGATTGAGCGCCGGCTCTGCTCGCGCACCCGGTGGCCGGGTGGAGCAGGAACGAGAGGGGCTAGGGCCCAGCCTCTTTGGGAAGAGGATCGCCCGGCAGCGAGGAAAGAAAGCCGAGGCTCCCCCCGGACTGCTAGGGCTGTTGTGAGCTGAGGGGGCGCTCCTCAAGTGGCGGTCGAGGGGCATTTACAGAGGCGCCTCTGCGCCCCTGGCAAAAAAAAGTGTTCTGCGACCACTTACTTCGCGTAATGGACGAGCCACCCCTGCCTATGACCAAGGCAAAATACTGGAGAGGATTGGGAGGAATTCATCTTGATTTATAGGCATTGTAGGTGCTGGGATGTATAGTTCAGATGCAATCAAAGAGCGCTCTGGACCCCACCAATGATGGACCTGCAACTAACTTGACACACAGAACCCTCATGACCAACAAAAAGGCTTTTGGGTGGATTTATAGGAGTTGTAGTTCACCTACATCCAGAAAGCACTATGGACACAAACAATGATGATGAGTCAATAGTATCGGGGTGAGAAGGGCAGAATATAAATGTTTTAAATAAATAAATAAAATTTTCATTTTATATTATTATTAACTATTGTTTCAATATTGACATCATCATTATTATCTATCTTTCTAGCAGAATGGGAGGGGGGTCAGTCTAGATGGTCTCTAGGATTCCCCCAGAGGTGGCCCTAGGTAATTTTCAACACTAAGCAAACAGTATTTTGGTGCCCCCCCCCCCACAACCCATCACTGATATATATTTTATGTTCATCGTGGGAGTTCTGTGTGCCATATTTGGTTCAATTCCATCATTGGTGGAGTTCGGAATGCTCTTTGATTGTAGGTGAACTATACATCCCAGTAACTACAACTCACATATGTCAAGGTCTATTTTCCCCCAAGAGCGCCTCAAGAATGCCC
Organism: Anolis sagrei ordinatus; assembly: GCF_025583915.1. Taxonomy (NCBI): domain Eukaryota; kingdom Metazoa; phylum Chordata; class Lepidosauria; order Squamata; family Anolidae; genus Anolis; species Anolis sagrei. The sequence goes on from NW_026847771.1 coordinate 49,775,657, forward strand.
CTGGGCAAAATCAACTATACTGTAAATGCTTACTTTGCGTAATGGGTTGAGCCACCCCTGGGTTCCCCTCTTTATTTATTTCCATAGACATATTATTATTTCACTAGCCGTCCCCTGCCACGTGTTGCTGTGGCCCACCTGGGGGTTCTGTGTGGGAGGTTTGGCCCAATTCTATCGTTGGTGGGGTTCAGAATGCTCTGTGATTGTAGGTGAACTATAAATCCCAGCAACTACAACTCCCAAATGTCATGATTCTATTTCCCCCAAACTCCACCAGTGTTCACATTTGGGCATATTGAGTATTCGTGTAGAGTGTGGTCCAGATCCATCATTGAGTCCACTGATCTCTGGATGTAGGTGAACTACAACTCCAAAACCAAACTACACTGTCCTCCAAACCCTTCCATGGGTTTGTCATGGGAGAACTGTGTGCCAAGTTTGGTTCAATTCCATTGTTGGTGGGGTTCAGAACGCTCTTTGATTGTAGGTGAACGATAAATCCCAGCAACTACAACTCCCGAGTTACAAAAGCAATTTTTGTGAGTGAAGGACATACATTGGACTGTTAGGTGTCTTGTGTCCAAATTTGGTGTCAATTCCCCCAGTGGTTTTTGAGTGCTGTGAATATCACAAACGAACATTACATTTTAATTTATATAGATTATTATATATACTATGTTAATCTTACATTATATTATTATTTCATTGTATCATTATTATATTATTATATTATATTATTATATATCATTATTTTTCCATTATCTCATTATATTTTATATTATTTCATTATATAATATATATATTAATTTCACACACACACATACCTCTCTCTCTCTCTCTCTCTCTCTCTCTCTCTCTCTATATATATATATATATATATATATATATATAATTAATATTAATATATTAATATTAATATATTTCTTTCTCAGGTCGGTCTAGGTGGCCTTTAGGGTAACCCTCTGTCTCTATTTATTTATTGCCATAGACTTGCTTCTAAAGGCTTGGCATGTATTGATCCCCTTGCAATGAACGCCTGTCATTGGAGGCGTAATTGACTGCTGCTGCTGCTGCCTCCCAAAGGGAAATTAGAAAGAAGAAGAAGAAGAAAGCGGGAAAAAGTGAGCTTCCTTGCACACACGACAAACGATCCTGTCGCACGTCAAACGAGGGAAGAATACTGATGAGAGAAAGGAGAGAGAACGCTCAAAGAGATTGCATTGCATTCCATTCCATTGCATTCCTTCCTTTTAAATATAATATCATCTGCTTTCGAGGCACACGAGCCCAGCTTTGCACAAGGGTATCATTTTTTGCTCAAGAGTCAATTTTCGCACAAGAGTGTCATTTTTTTGGATTGAAGACTCCATCTTTGAACAAGAATATTGGTGCAATATTCACACAAGGGTATCATTTTTTCACATGACCCTTTTGCACATGACTTTCCTTTGCACAAGTGTCCTTTTTGCACAAGAGTCTTTCTTTACAAGGGAGATCATCCTCACTTTAGGACAAGAGTCAATTTTTGCACAAGAGCCTGTCTTTGCGTGAGAGTCCGTTTTTTCCCACAAGAGTCTTCTTTGCACAAGGATCCGTTATCTGCAAGGGATCCCATCCTCACACAAGAGCCTATAGTTGCACAACAGCTTTCATTACATTTTTGCACAAGTCTGTCTCTGCACAAGTCTTTTAAACACAAGAACCCGTTTTTTGCACAAGTCTTTGCATAAGAATCCACCCTTGCACAAGAGTCTATAGTTGCATGAGACTCTTATTGCACGAGAGACTATGCACTAAGAAGAGTCTGTCACTTTGCACAAGAGTTTTCCTTGCACACGTTTGTCCTCACACAAGAACCTGGTTCACACATGAATGTCCACCTGGGCACAAGAGTCTGGCCTGTGAACAAGTGACGAGTGTCCAAAGAAGTGCTTTCACAGTGGGAGCCTGCCCTCGCACAAGAGTCTATGCAGACACGTGCACCAAAGAGCACAAGAGACAGGCTCGCAAATAACCAGTGTGCCAGCCTTTGCACAACTTCAAAATTAGTGCTAAAGGCATGAGAATGGGGTCAGTCTAGATGATCTCTAGGGGTCTAAATGTCTATAAAGAAATAATAATAATAATAATAATAATAATAATAATAATAATAATAATATACTTATTAGACCCCTAGAGATCATCTAGACTGACCCTCATTCTCCTGATGATAATAATAATAATAATAATAATAATAATAATAATAAGTGGTTGGCCCTCTATTGGGAGGGATCAAACTGTGCCTTTTTTAAAAAAATGACTCTTTATTGTCATCCCTATGGAGAGATATTCCCATGATGCTTTGCAAGAAATTAATTGCCTCCCAAAAAGAAAGAGAAGAGATTCTCCTTCTTGCTTGCGCATACCTAATGAGGGCGCCGGGCCTTAATTTGCATCTCATTAGTATGCGGGAGAGGACGGGAGCCCTAGTGGGAAGAAGATGGTAATTGGATGTAATGACAGCCGCTTGTCAAGCCAAAGGAAGAATGGATATATATATATATATATATATATATATATATATATATATATAATGGATTCCAAAAAAATCTCATTAATATTCATGAGCCGAACTACGAATATTTTAAGCCGGAGTTTTTTTGCGGTTCGGAAGGCAGAGTATATATATATATATATATATAATATTTATTGTACAATGATATTATAATATAATATATTATAATATAGTATAATATAATATTTATTGTAATATATTTATTTTAATATTCTATATTATATTTTTTGTAATATGTTAAAATATTATATAATATTATATTAAAATTATATATTATATACTATTAAAATAAATATTAGTATAATGTATATAATATTTATTTTACATTATATTATATTAATTGTAATATATTTATTTTAATATAATATCTAACATATGAAATATATGATATTATAAAAATACTATTATATTATTTTAGTATACTATATATTTAAATATACTATAATATAATTAATATAATCTAACATATTAACTATATTATAGAATATTAAAATAAATATTATATTATATTATTATAATAAATTATATGTATATATAATTTTAAAATAAATATTGTATTATATTATTATATTAAATTATATGTATATATAATGTTAAAATATTTTATAATATATTTTAATAGCATGTATTTATTTTAAAATATTATAATATGTTAATACAATATAATATAATATTTATTTTAATAGGCTAAAATATTTATTTAAATATATATACTTCATTATAATATAATATTGATTTTAACATACTTTAATATCATATGTATTTATCTTAATACAATATATTTATTTCAATAGAATATTATATTTATTTTAATATATTTATTTTAATATAATAGAATATTTATGGTAATACAATGTAACATTTAATATTTAATATAATATAATATTTTATTTTAATGTATTATACTATACTATAATATTTATTTTAACATATATTTTAATATCATATGTATTTATCTTAATACAATATATTTATTTCAATAGAATATATTTATTTTAATATTATGTTATTTATATATTTACTATTATAGAATATTTATTTTAATACAATATATTTTAATATTATATTATTTTTATTATTATAAATTATTACATTTATTTTAATATATTTTAATATAATATAATATTTATTTTAATATAATATATCTACCTATCTATTTTCTCTCCTCCGTTGTTTCTCCCGCTTCCTTCCTTCCTTTCTCTTTCTCATTAAATCAAAACCTATTCATGTTTTATTCATGAGTTTTGTTTTTATTCCAGGAACGGATCTCATTCGGAAGAAAAGGAAGGAAATCATAAATATTTCATGGTTTCTTTCCTTGCCATCATTTATTTTTTTCTTTCTCTCTTTTCAGGAAAAAATATAGTTGGCTTTAAAAAATGATAATAACATGGGAGGTCAGCCTAGAAGACCTTCAGAGGCACACATTTTCCATTACAATATTGTTGTTGTTGTTATATCATATATCACATTATTATTATTATTATTATTATTATTATTATTATTATTATTATTATTATTATTATTATTGGGATCAGTCTAGATGACCTTTAGGGGGACCCTTTTCCAACTGTACTATTATTGTACATTGTTTTATTATTATTACTAGGTTGGTGACACTGCTTGTCTATTCTCCATTTTTAGTCTAGATCCAATGTCAGCTATGTTAAGTGGGTGCTGGTGAACTACAATTCCCATATGCAAATCCCATCATCCATGGTCCATCCTCCTCCAAACCACACGAAGATGTACAGTGGGTGGTGGGGGCTCTCTGTGCCATGTTTGCTTTTGATCAGTGATTGGTGGGAGTCGCAGTAGTCTCAGAAAGTGAGTGAAGCTACTACAACTCCCATCAGCTATGGCCCATTGTTCCCCAAACTACACCAGGATATAAAGTGAGTCATGGGGGCTCTGTGTGCCAAGTTTGGTCCTGATCTGTCATTGGTGGGGGTTGCATTGGTCTCAGGAAGTGAGTGAAGGTACTGCAAGTCCCCTCATCCATGGTTCATCCTCCTACAAACCACACCAAGATGTACAGTGGGTGATGGGGGCTCTGTGTACCAAGTTTTGTCCTGATCTGTCATGGTTGGGGTTCGCAGTGGTCTGTGGGAGCTGAAGCAATTGAAAGTACTGCAACTCCCATCATCTGTGGTCCATCCTACCCCAAACTGCACCAAGACATAAAGTAGGTCATGAGTGGTCTGTGTGTCAGGTATGATCCAGGTCTGTCATTCTTGGGGGTTGCAGTGGACTGTGGATGTGGGAGCCAGAAAGCTGCCACATATACACATATATACATGCCCACATACATACACACACATATATACACACACACACATGCATACATGCAAACATTTTCTTTTATTATATACTAGCTTGGGGACCCAGCAGTGCCCAGGTTATTTAAGATAGGCATTGTGTGCCAAGGTTAGTTTTTATCAGTTATGTATGTGGCTTGCAGTGGTCTCAGGAAGTTACTTCAAGTCCCATCATCCATGGTCCATCCTCCTCCAAACTGCACCAGGATGTAGAGTGGGTCATGGGGGCTCTGTGTGACAAGTTTGGTTTTGATCAGTCATTGGATGAGGGTCGCAGTGGTCACGGGAATAGAGTGGAGGTACTTCAAGTCCCATTATCCATGATCTGCCCTCCTCCAAACACTAGTAGGATATAAAGTGGGTCATGGGGGCTCTGTGTGCCAAGTTTGGTCTTTATTGGTCTTTGTTGTGGTTTATACCCCCCAAGATATTTTGGACTTCAACTCCCACCATTCCTGACAGCCTCAAGCCCTTTCCTTTCCCCTCTCAGCCACTTAAAAATGTTAGACTGTTGAGGCTGGCCAATCAGAAGCCATATGCAAACTATACCACAGTATCTATGGGTGCCCAAGCATTTTAAAGTACTATAAATCCCATAACCCCACCACCCCCAAACCGTACCAGGAAGTAAAGTTGGTCATGGGGGTTACGTGTGCCAAATTTGGTCCTGGTCCATCATCCGTGCACATCACAGTGGCCTGTGAAAGTGGCATCCAATCAGAAAGCTGCCACATACATACATACATACATACATACATACATACATACATACACACATACAAACATTCAGTTTTATTATATACTAGATTAGGGACCCGGTGCTGCCTGGGTGATTTGAGAAATGCATTGTTTGTCTGTGCTCCAAGTTTAGTCTAGATCCAATGTTGGCTGGGTTTAGTGGGTATAGGTGAACTATAACTCCGATATGCAAGTCCCATCGTGCGTGGTCAATCCTCCTCCAAACTACAAAAGGATGTAGAGTGGGTCATGGGGGCTCTGTGTGCCAAGTTTGGTCTTGATCAGTCATTGGTTGAGGGTTGCTGTGGTCTGAGGAAGTGAGTGAAGGTACTGCAAGTCCCATTGTCCATGGTCCATTGGCCCACAAACCAGAACAGGATGTAGAGTGGGTCATGGGGGCTCTTTATGCCAAGTTCAATCTTGATCAGTCAATGGTGTGGGTCGCAATGGTCTCAGGAAATGAGTGAAAGTACTGCAAGTCCCATTATCCATGGTTTGTCCTCCTTCAAACTGCACCAGGATGTAGAGTGGGTCATGGAGGCTCTGTGTGCCAACTTTGGTCTTTATCGGTAATTCGATGAGGGTCCCAGTGCTCTCAGATAGTGAGTGAAGGTACTGAAAGTCCCCTTGGTCCAACCTTGCCCAAACCACACCAGGACATAAAGTGGGTCATGAGGGGTCTGTGTACCAAGTTTGGTCCTGGTCTCTGATTTGTGCGGGCACAGTGTTCTGTGGGAAGTGACTCGGGTGAAGGTACTGCAAATCCCATCGTCCGTGGTCCATCCTCCCCCAAACTTCAGCAAGGCATGAGGTGGCTCGTGAAGGTACTGCAAATCCCATCATTAGTGGCCCATCCTGCCCTAAACCGCACCAGGTTTTAAAGTGGGTCATTGGGCTTCTGTGTGCCAAGTTTGGTCCTGATCCGTCATTGGTGTGGGAAATTTGCCCCAATTCTGTCGTTTGTGGGCTTCGGAATGCTCTTTGATTGTTGATGAACAATAAGAAAGTGAAGCAGAAAGAGAGCATTTGGTTGAAGTTGCTGCTGCGGCCACACTCCATAGAAGCTGACCCAAGCGGGTATTAGGGAACTGTGGAACACCTTGCTGCAGGTGAGATCAGCTTGAAGGCAGGGAGTTCTGGGTTGTTCCTCCTCATCAGTCCCCCCAAACCTCTCTAGTATGTTCAGTTGAAGATCAATTCCTCTCCGTTTCCTCTCTGAACTTCAGCAGGGGGTTCCGCAGTTCCCTAATACCCGCTTGGGCCAGCTTCTATGGAGTGTGGCCGCACCATAGAAAAGAATAAGGGTTAAGAGAGAGGCAGTGGGCAGGGTCATGCAAATTCCACACCAATGGAGAGAGTCAGAAACACTGGGATGTCTGTGTTGGAGGAAACAATGGGGATTGCAGTGGTCTGTGGAAGCCAAATTGAGTGAAGGTACTGCAAATCCCATCATTCGTGATCTGTCCTCCTTCAAAGTTCACCAAGAATTATAGTGGATCATGGACAGTCTGTATGTCAAGTTTGACCATGATCCATCATTCGTTGCAGTGGTCTATGGAAGTGAGTGAAGGTACTGCAAATCCCAAGGCAAGTGTGATCCATTGCTATTTGGTTTCAAAGTGCTCTCTGGATGTAGGTGAACTACAACTGCTGTAAATCAAGATCAATCCCACCCCCAAACTTTGTCATGGGGGTTCAGTGTGCCAAACGTGGTCCAGGCCCATTGTGGATGGGGGTCACAGTGCTCTGCCTCAATGGACAGTGAACTACAACTTCCATCATGGACCCCAAACACCTCCAATCTGACTAATTGTTAATTTCATAGTAAAATATAATTATAGAATAATAATATTTTATATTATTATAATATTATTATATTATAATAATATAAAATATTATTATTCTATAATTATATTTTACTATATATTATTTTATATTATTATAATATTATTATATTATATTTTACATTATTATTTACTATATTATTATATTTTAATATAAATTATTTTACTATTTTATATTATAGTATAATAAAATATATATAGTATATATATAGAGTGTGTGTATATATACACACTATATATACTACTCAGGTGGCGCAGTGAGTTAAAACGCTGAGCTGCTGAGCATGTTGACTGAAAGGTCACAGGTTCGAATCCGGGGAGCAGCGTGAGCTTCCACTGTCAGCCCCAGCTTCTGCCAACCTAGCAGTTCAAAAACATGCAAATGTGAGTAGATCTATAGGTACCGCTCCGATGGGAAGGTAATGGAGTCATGCCGTCCACATGACCTTGGAGGTGTCTACGGACAATGCCGGCTCTTCGGCTTAGAAATAGAGATGAGCACCACAACCCAGAGTTGGACACAACTGGACTTAATGTCAAGGGAAAACCTTTACCTTTACTATATTATTATATTTTGATATATATTATTTTACTATTTTATATTATAGTATTATTAATAATAATAATGAAATAATAAAATATAACTATTTTATATTATTATATTATATTTTACTATTATATTTTATTATAATAATATAATATTAATATTAATATAGTAATAGTAAAATAATATATATTAAAATTATAATATAATAATAATAATGAAATAATAAAATATAACCATTTTATATTATTATATTATATTTTACTATTATCATATTTTATTATTTCATTATTATTATTATTTACTATATTATATTTAGTATAATAATAATAATACCTCACTACCTCTGAGGATGCTTGCCATAGATGCAGGCGAAACATCAGGAGAGAATGCCTCTAGAACATGGCCCTATATCCCGAAAAAACCTACGACCCAATAATAATATAAATATAGTATTAGTAAAATAATATATATTAAAATTATAGTATAATAATAGTAATAATAATGAAATAATAAAATATAACTATTTCATATGATTATATTATATTTTACTATTATCATATTTTATTATAATAATATAATAAAATAATAATATAAATATAGTAATAGTAAAATAATATATATATATAATAATAATGAAATAATAAAATAAAACTATTTTATATTATTATATTATATTTTACTATTATCATATTTTATTATTTCATTATTATTTCATTAATAATAATAATAATAATGAAATAATAAAATAAAACTATTTTATATTATTAATATATTATATTTTACTATTATCATATTTTACTATTTCATTATTATTATTATTATTATTATTATTATTATACTATAATTTTAATATATATTATTTTACTATTACTGTTGTTCATTTGTTCAGTCGTCTCCGACTCTTCGTGACTTCATGGACCAGCCCACGCCAGAGCTCCCTGTCGGCCGTCACCATCCCCAGCTCCTTCAAGGTTACTATTACTATTACTATATTTATATTATTATTGGGTCATTGTAGGTTTTTTCGGACTATATGGCCATGTTCTAGAGGCATTCTCTCCTGACGTTTCGCCTGCATCTATGGCAAGCATCCTCAGAGGTAGGTATTATTATTATTATACTAAATATAATATAGTAAATATATATAGGATAGGATATAATAATAATGATGATGATGATAATAATAATATCCGCTCTGTTTCCAGGCTCATTCATCGCAATTCAATTAAGGGCTTGGCTTCTTGATGCGCCAATTAAGGAGAGGCGTTTATTGATGATTGATTTTCTCCCCTTTAATCGGTTTGTTCCATTAGCGAGGCATTTATAGGATGATTATTATTTGCATGATTTGAATATTAATGGCCCTTTATGGCTTTTATGGCTTTGGGTGCAAATTAAATGCACTCCTTTTTTTTGCATGAAATTAGCATAAATTTGCATGTAGTTGGATGCTCCAAACAAGTGGAATGCAAACTTTTTTGCCATAAATTTAGCATAAAGGGAAATGCAAACTTTTTTGCATTAAATTTTTTGCATTAAATTTAATGCAAATTTTTGCATTAAATTTGCATTAAATTTTGCATACAATTTCTATGCCCCAATACAAGAAGCAGAATGCAAACTGGGGAAAAATTATCAAGAATTTGAATGCAAACGTTTTTGCATTAAATTTGCATGAATTGCATATCATGTAAACACCCCAAACAAGTCCAAGAATGCAAACTATTGGAGGTTTTTTGCATTAAATTACCATTAACGCTTCTAACTGGGAGACTCAAATTGATATGTTTTTATTGATATTGATTGTTTTACTTGGTTTTATACTTAAATTGACTGTTTTTAATTGTATTTTATGTTTTGATACTGAGGGGTGGTATATAAATGTAGTAAATAAATACATAAATAAAATTAATTTGCATATGATTTGATGCCCAAAACAAGGGAAATGCTAAAGTGGAATGCAAAGTTTCAGCGATTTTTTGCATAAAATTTGCATTAATTTGCATATAATTTGACACCCAAAACAAGTGCGAGAATGCAAACTATGAAAGGTTTTGTATTAAATTTGCATTAATTTGCATATAATTTGATTCCCCAAACAAGAAGAATGTATTTTATGCTATTAGTAGAATGGAAGGTTTTGACTATATTTTTTTCATTAAATTTGCATAAATTTGCATGCCCAAAACAAGTGCAGGAATGCAAACTATTGGGAGATTATTTTTGCATAATCTTAGCATAAATTAGCATAAGAACTTATACATAAATTAATAAATGTCTGACTACTTTCTGGAACGGATCATTGAGGGATAATAATAATAATATTCTTTATATACATTATCTTTATATTTTTATAATTATTCTTTATATTATTAGATTTATATTAGATTTGTATTATTATTATTGTTATTCTTTCCTTTATGTTATTACTATCATCCTTCTTCTATAATATTAGTATGTTATTTATAGTATATTATTATTATATCCTTTATGATTATATCTTCTATATTATTATTTTTGGTATTATCTTTATATAATAATTATTAAAACCTTTATATATTATATTTATTTTATATTTATTTTATTATTGTAACATAAATATTCTTTATAGTCTATATTATTATTATTATATTCTTTATATTAATAATATTATAACAATATAAAGAACATAATAATATAATGATGATATTAATAATATTAGAAACGAAATTAGTAATGATAATAATAATAATAATAATAATAATAATAATAATAATGAATATAAAGAAATAATAATTATTATTACTATTATTATATCCTTTACATAATGTGATGTGGCGGCAAAAAAAGCCAATGGGATTTTGGCCTGCATCCATAGGAGCATAGTGTCTAGATCTAAGGAAGTAATGCTACCCCTCTATTCTGCTTTGGTTAGACCACACCTGGAATATTGTGTCCAATTCTGGGCACCACAATTCAAGAGAGATATTGACAAGCTGGAATGCGTCCAGAGAAGGGCGACTAAAATGATCAAGGGTCTGGAGAACAAGCCCTATGAGGAGCGGCTTAAAGAGCTGGGCATGTTTAGCCTGCAGAAGAGAAGGCTGAGAGGAGATATGATAGCCATGTATAAATATGTGAGAGGAAGCCACAGGCAGGGGCGGCTCATCCATTATGCAAAGTAAGCGGTCGCAGTACTTTTTTTTGCCAGGGGCGCAGAGGCGCCTATGTAAATGCCCCTCGACTACCACTTGAGGAGCGCCCCCTTGGCTCACAACAGCCCTAGCAGTCCGAGCCTCGGCTTCCTTGCCCCACTGCCGGGTGATCCTCTTCCCGAAGGGGCCGGGCCCTTGAGCCTCGCCTAGCCCCTCTCGTTCCTGCTCCATATCAATGATTGGTGGGGGGGGGGGGGCAAAATACTGTTTGCTTACAGTTGAAAATTACCTAGGGCCGCCTCTGGCCACAGGGAGGAAGGAGCAAGCTTTCTGCTTCCCTGGAGACTAGGACGCAGAACAACGGCTTCAAACTACAAGAAAGGAGATTCCATCTGAACATAAGGAAGAACTTCCTGACTGTGAGAGCCGTTCAGCAGTGGAACTCTCTGCCCCGGAGTGTTGTGGAGGCTCCTTCTTTGGAAGCTTTTAAACAGAGGCTGGATGGCCATTTGTCAGGGGTGATTTGAATGCAATATTCCTGCTTCTTGGCAGGGGGTTGGACTGGATGGCCCATGAGGTCTCTTCCAACTCTATGATTCTGTGATATCCTATGTGTGTGTGTGTGTGTGTGTTTATATTGTTATTATTCTTTATATCATTATTATTATTATTATTATTATTATTATTATTATTGTTATTATTTTCTCCTTTCTGATATATTTTTCTTCATTTCCTTCCTTGTGTTTCTTCTTCTTCTTATTGTTATTATTATTTCCATTATATTATTTTTACACTCTTTATATTTTTATATCATTTTTATTATTATTATATTCTTTATATCATCATCATCATCATCATCATCATCATCTTACTTACTACTTACTTAGGCGATCCCTCGTGGGACGAGTAAGATGGTCTTCCATTATGGGTTTCCTTGTGGGTCCGTATGTGGCTGTGGAGCCCTATTCTTGCTCTGCATCTTCTTCCGCAGTGAGGGCATTGGTTTCCAGGTGGAAGGCGGTCCCGGTTGGGGTTGGCTTGACGTGCCTTCCTCCTGGCACATTTCTCTCTTTCACCCTCCACTCGTGCCTCCTCGAATTCTGCAGCACTGCTGGTCACAGCTGACCTCCAGCTGGAGCGCTCAAGGGCCAGGGCTTCCCAGTTCTCAGTGTCTATGCCAGAGTTTTTAAGGTTGGCTTTGAGCCCATCTTTCAATCTCTTTTCCTGCCACCAACATTCCGTTTTCCGTTCTTGAGTTCGGAGTAGAGCAACTGCTTTGGGAGACGGTGGTCAGGCATCCGGACAACGTGGCCTGTCCAGCGGAGTTGATGTTGGAGGACCATCGCTTCAATGCTGGTGGTCTTTGCTTCTTCCAGCACGCTGACGTTTGTCCGCTTGTCTTCCCAGAGATTTGCAGGATTTTCCGGAGGCAGCGCTGATGGAATCGTTCCAGGAGTTGCATGTGACGTCTGTAGACAGTCCACGTTTCGCAGGCATAGAGCATGGTTGGGAGGACAATAGCTTTATAGACAAGCATCTTGGTATCCCTACGGGTGTCCTGGTCCTCCTCATCATTATCATACTGACACAAAAACACAGTATGTCACAGCAAAGGAGATCTCTATGCTGGATTTCCTATCGCAAGTCGAACACTTCCCAAGCGTCTAGGATTGTGTGATGTATTTTCGGATGATGCGTGCAGATCCAAGTAAGGTGGCCTTTTGTAACCGACAGATCATGATTTTGTCAATGTTTATGGTTTCCAATGTTTATGGTTTCTTTTGGCACGGCACCCAGTGTGCCGATCACCACTGGGACCACCTGTACTGGTTTATGCCAGAGCCTTTGCAGTTCGATTTTGATGTCCTGATAGCGGCTGAGTTTTTCCTGTTGTTTTTCCTCAATGCGGCTGTCACCTGGTATGGCGACATCAATAATCTAAACGTTTTTCTTTTCCACAATTGTGATGTCTGGTGTATTGTGTTCCAAAACTTTGTCAGTCTGGATTGGAAAGTCCCACAGTATTTTTGCGTGTTCATTTTCCACGATCTTTGCAGGTTTCTGATCCCTTTACCAGTTCTTTACTACTGGCAGGTGGTTGTTGTTTATTCGTTCAGTCGCTTCCGACTCAAATTCAAATTCAAATCATTTATTTCAGTCATTGACCAGCACAGGAAATAGAGTCACATTTTCCGACTCTTCGTGACCTCATGGACCAGCCCACGCCAGAGCTTCTTGTCAGCCATGGCCACCCCCAGCTCCTTCAAAGTCAAGCCAGTCACTTCTGAAATGCCAAATATACTCTTCAGATCGTATAAATGCCAAATACTCTTCAGATCGTTTCTCTTCAGATCGTATAAATCTTTCGCCTTTTACTGAAATGCCAAATTGACCCACCCAGGGGACGCGACCCCCAGGTTGAGAACCGCTGTTTTAGACCATTGGAAAATTATAGGCAGAATACACAACATTAGTAATACTTTATTACTAATAGAATTACGGAACGAATAGACCCATGTCTGATCCCACAGCAAGCTGGCTTCAGAAAAGGCAAAAGCTGCACATCGCAAGTGCTGAACCTGACTCAGCACATAGAAGATGGCTTTGAAAGGCAGCAGATCACAGGAGTTGTCTTCATAGACCTGTCAGCGGCTTATGATACTGTGAACCACCGCTTCCTCCTGAGAAAAATGTATAATATCACAAAGGACTACCACCTCACCCGCCTCATAGGAAACCTGCTACAAAACAGGAGCTTTTTTGTTGAGTTCCAGGGCCAGAGAAGCAGATGGCGGAAACAGAAGAACGGCCTGCCTCAGGGGAGCGTGCTTGCTCCATCCATGTTCAACATTTACACAAATGACCAGCCACTGCCAGAAGGGACAGAGAGCTTCATCTATGCTGATGATCGTGCCATCACCGCTCAAGCAGGGAGCTTTGAGATGGTTGAACAGAAGCTCTCCGAAGCTCTAGGTGCTCTTACTGCCTATTACAGGGAAAACCAGCTGATCCCCAACCCATCTAAAACACAGACATGTGCCTTTCATCTCAAGAACAGACAAGCATCCCGAGCTCTGAGGATCACCTGGGAAGGAATCCCACTGGAGCATTGCAGCACACCCAAATACCTGGGAGTCACTCTGGACCGTGCTCTTACCTACAAGAAGCACTGCCTGAACATCAAGCAAAAAGTGGGTGCTAGAAACAATATCATACGAAACTGACTGGCACAACCTGGGGATCACAACCAGATACAGTGAAGACATCTGCCCTTGCGCTGTGCTACTCTGCTGCTGAGTATGCATGCCCAGTGTGGAACACATCTCACCACACTAAAACAGTGGCTGTGGCTCTTAATGAGACATGCCGCATTATCACGGGGTGTCTGCGCCCTACACCACTGGAGAAATTACACTGCTTAGCCGGTATTGCACCACCTGACATCCGCCAGGAAGTGACAGCCAATAGTGAAAGGACCAAGGCAGAGACATCTCCAGCTCATCCCCTGTTTGGGTATCAGCCAGCACGTCAACAACTTAAATCCAGACATAGTTTTCTAAGATCTACAGAGACACTCGCTGGAACACCTCAGCAAGCGAGAGTCCAAAAGTGGCAGGCTCAAACCCAGAACCTCAAACCAATGGCTGATACCAAATGAGAGACTCCCCCCTGGGCACACAGAGGACTGGGCGACTTGGAAGGCTGGAACAGACTGCGCTCTGGCACCACGAGATGCAGAGCCAACCTTCAGAAATGGGGCTACAAAGTGGAATCCACGACATGCGAGTGTGGAGGAGCAAACCACTGACCACCTGCTGCAATGCACCCTGAGCCCTGCCACATGCACAAGGGAGGACCTTCTTGCAGCAACACCAGAAGCACTCCAAGGGGCCAGATACTGGTCAAAGGACATTTAATCAACTACCAAACTCACAAGTTGTGTATTTTTCTGTTTGTTTGCTTTGTTCTGTTAGACTGGTTGTTCTGACACGACAAATAAATAACCTGGTATGGCGACATCAATAACGCAGACTTTTTTCTTTTCCACAATCGTGATGTCTGGCATATTGTGTTCCAAAACTTTGTCAGTCTGGATTGGAAAGTCCCACAGTATTTTTGCATGTTCATTTTCCACTCCCTTTGCAGGTTTCTGATCCCTTTACCAGTTCTTTACTACTGGCAGGTGGTTGTTGTTTATTCGTTCAGTCGCTTCCGACTCAAATTCTAATTCAAATCATTTATTTCAGTCATTGACCAGCACAGGAAATAGAGTCACATTTTCCGACTCTTCGTGACCTCATGGACCAGCCCACGCCAGAGCTTCTTGTCAGCCGTGGCCACCCCCAGCTCCTTCAAAATCAAGCCAGTCACTTCTGAAATGCCAAATACTCTTCAGATCGTTTCTCTTCAGATCGTATAAATCTTTCGCCTTTTACTGAAATGCCAAATTGACCCACCCGGGGGACGCGACCCCCAGGTTGAGAACCGCTGTTTTAGACAGTTGGAAAATTATAGGCAGAATACACAACATTAGTAATACTTTATTGTTGTTTATTTGTTCGGTTGCTTCCGACTCTTCGTGACCTCATGGACCAGCCCACGCCAGAGCTCCCTGTCAGCCATGACCACCCTCAGCTCCTTCAAGGTCAAGCCAGTCACTTCAAGAATCCCATCCATCCATCTTGCCCTTGGTCGGCCCCTCTTCCTTTTTCCTTCCATTTTCCCAGCATAATTATCTTCTCTAAGCTTTCCTTTCTTCTCATGATGTGGCCAAAATATTTCATCTTTGCCTCTACTATCCTTCCCTCCAATGAACAGCCGGGCTTTATTTCCTGAAGTATGGACTGGTTGGATAATAATAATAATAATAATAATAATAATAATAATAATTATTATTATTATTATTATTATTTGTCATTTCAGGAGCGACCTGAGAAACTACAGGTCGCTTCTGGTGTGAGAGAATTGGCCGTCTGCAAGGACGTTGCCCAGGGGACGCCCAGATGAGTTTTGATGTTTTTATCATTCTTGTGGGAGGCTTCTCTCATGTCCCCGCATGAGGAGCTGGAGCTGATAGAGGGAGCTCATCTGTCTCTTCCTGGATTCAAACCTGCGACCTGTCGGTCTTCAGTCCTGCTGGCACAGGGGTTTAACCCACTGCGCCACCGGGGGCTCCATATAATAATAATAATAATAATAATAACAACACTTTATTTGTACCCCGCTACCATCTCCCCAATGGACTCGGTGCGGCTTACATGAGGCCGAGGCCGAGCACAACAATACAATCAATAATCACAACAATACAAGCAATTAAAATAAAAACATGGACAATCGACATATAACATTATCAATAAGACAACATACAATTAAAACTGTGGGAAGGCCAAATGTAAAATTAAAATTGGAAATAGTGTTGAAACACGGACGAAAAGGTGATAGTGGCGTTTGTGGAAATATAAAGTGCATTAGAGGGACAACGTGCTATGGGATCATTATTCCGGGAAGGCACACTGGAACAACCACATCTTCAAGCTCCTCCTGAAGACTGCCAGGGTTGGACCCTGCTTGATGTCCTTAGGGAGTGAGTTCCAGAGTCAAGGGGCCACCACCGAAAAGGCTCTTCTCACAGTCCAAGGCACTCTCAGAACTTTCCTCCAACACCACAGCTCAAAAGCATCTATCTTCCTTCGCTCAGCCTTCCTTATGGTCCAGCTCTCACATCCATAGGTTACTACAGAGAACACCATTGCTTTGACTATGCGGATCTTCGTTGCCAGTGTGATGTCTCTGCTCTTCATTCTTTGAGCGAGATTGGTCATTGCTCTCTTCCAAAAAAGGAAACGTCTTCTGATTTCCTGGCTGCAGTCCGCATCTGCAGTAAGCTTCGCACCTAGAAACACAAAGTCTGTCTCTACCTCCATGTTTTCTCCCTTTATTTGCTAGTTATCAATCTAGCAGGTGGTACTTGTGATGTAAGTTCCAATGAATCGTTTGAGCCACAGAGTTGTGCCTCTGTTTGTAGTCCGTCTGTGCGATTTTCTTGCAGCAGCTGAGGATATGATCAATGGTTTCATCCGCTTCCTTACACAGTCTGCATTTTGGGTCATCCGCTGATTTTTTGGTCCTGGCCTTGAAGGCATTTGTTGTTTTCGATAGAGTTGCAAGCTGGGTAGATACGGGAAATGCCGTGGATGTAGTGTACCTGGATTTCAGTAAGGCCTTCGACAAGGTCCCCCATGACCTTCTGGCAAGGAAACTAGTCCAATGTGGGCTAGGCAAAACTACAGTGAGGTGGATTTGTAATTGGTTAAATGGACGAACTCAGAGGGTGATTCTCCCCAGTGCTTCCTCTTCATCTTGGAAAGAAGTGACAAGCCGAGTGCCACAAGCAGGGTTCCGTCCTGGGCCCGGTCCTGTTCAACATCTCGATTAATGACTTAGACGAAGGGTTAGAAGGCAGGATCATCAAGTTTGCAGACGACACCAAATTGGGAGGGATAGCCAATACTCCAGAAGACAGGAGCAGAATTCAAAACGATCTTGACATATTAGAGAGATGATTGGCCAAAAGTAACAAAATGAAGTTCAACAGTGACAAATGCAAGATACTCCACTTTGGCAGAAAAAACAAAATGCAAAGATACAGAATGGGAGACAATGCCTGGCTCGAGAGCAGTACGTGCGAAAAAGATCTTGGAGTCCTCGTGGACAACAAGTTAAACATGAGCCAACAATGTGATGTGGCGGCAAAAAAAGCCAATGGGATTTTGGCCTGCATCAATAGGAGCATAGTGTCTAGATCTAGGGAAGTATTGCTACCCCTCTATTCTGCCTTGGTTAGACCACACCTGGAATATTGTGTCCAATTCTGGGCACCACAATTCAAGAGAGATATTGACAAGCTGGAATGTGTCCAGAGGAGGGCGACTAAAATGATCAAGGGTCTGGAGAACAAGCCCATGAGGAGCGGCTTAAGGAGCTGGGCATGTTTAGCCTGAAGAAGAGAAGGCTGAGAGGAGATATGATAGCCATGTATAAATATGTGAGAGGAAGCCACAGGCAGGGGCGGCTCATCCATTATGCAAAGTAAGCGGTCGCAGTACACTTTTTTTTTTGCCAGGGGCGCAGAGGCGCCTATGTAAATGCCCCTCGACTACCACTTGAGGAGCGTCCCCTTGGCTCACAACAGCCCTAGCAGTCCGGGGGGAGCCTCGGCTTCCTTGCCTCACTATCGGGCGATCCTCTTCCCGAAGGGGCTGGGCCCTTGAGCCTCGCCTAGCCCCTCTCGTTCCTGCTCCATATCAATGATTGGTTGGGGGGGGCAAAATACTGTTTGCTTACCGTTGAAAATTACCTAGGGCCGCCTCTGGCCACAGGGAGGAGGGAGCAAGCTTGTTTTCTGCTTCCCTGGAGACTAGGACGCAGAACAATGGCTTCAAACTACAAGAGAGGAGATTCCATCTGAACACGAGGAAGAACTTCCTGACTGTGAGAGCCGTTCAGCAGTGGAACTCTCTGCCCCGGAGTGTGGTGGAGGCTCCTTCTTTGGAGGCTTTTAAACAGAAGCTGGATGGCCATCTGTCAGGGGTGATTTGAATGCAATATTCCTGCTTCTTGGCAGGGGGTTGGACTGGATGGCCCATGGGGTCTCTACCAACTCTTTGATTCTATGATTCTATGATGGCTTTCTCCTGGGCTGCAAGAATCGGGCCTTCTGTCTCCTTCTTGAGTGTTCCATTCATGAGCCATAACCAGGTCTTCTCCTTATCAACTTTTCCTTCAATTTTGGCAAGGAACTGCCCCTGCAATGCTTTGTTGTGCCAGCTGTCAGCTCTGGTTTGGAGTGCAGTTTTCTTGTACTGATTCTTTGTCTGCTGTGCCTTGAGAAGTTTCTGATTATTTCGTGGTGGGGAGCTTAACTGCTCCAAGGATGCTGAGAGCTGTGCTGGCAATTGTGTAATTTCCAGCAGGTCCAACCAAGGCAGCTGAGGAGTGGAACTAGGAGGACACAAACCAAAACGAAGTCTATACTGGTTTGGTCGTTACCCAGGATAAAAAGGACCACAGTGGATGCTGCTGATTCTGGACATCCATCAACAAGTGGGCTACAGAATCAAAATACAGATGAACAATCACAGAAGCGGCATAAATATACAATGCCAGAAAACCGCACTATTATTATTATTATTATTATTATTATTATTATTATTACTATTATTAACTCCTTCCTTATTTCTCTCTCTTCTTATTCTCTTCCTTTCCGTCCTTCTTCTTGTTCTTCTTGTGTTTCCTGAGCGGAATCTCAATGAGGGTTTGCTATCGATTTTTTCCTCCGCAAAAAAGAAAAGAAAAGAACGAAAGAACGAAGAAACGGATGAATAATGCATTACTCCCTCCCTCCCTTCGCATTCATTACATCGACCACATTTTTCTTATTCATTCCCATTCGTTCTTTCTACTTCATTCTGTTTCATTCTTTCTATTTCATGCTTTCTTTCTTACTCTTTCTTTCTTTTGTAATAATAATAATAATAATGTAAAATAAATGGTATATTATAATAAAATACAATATAAAATAATACATCTATTTAAATATAACAGTGAAATATTTATAAGTGAAATAATATATTAAAATATAATGATATAAAATCTATTACAATATAATAATATAAAATAGTAAAATAAACTGTATGCTATTAAATAAAAATATAAAAATAATGTAATAATCTATTAAAATATAATAATAGAAAATATAAAAATAAAATAATCTATTAAAATAGAAAATAGTAAAATAATTGGTATATTATAATAAAATATAATAATATAAAAGTGAAATAATATATTTAAATATAATGATATAAAATCTATTACAAGATAATAAAAATATAAAATAGTAAAATCAACTGTATGCTATTAAGTAAAAATATAAAAATAATGTAATAATCAATTAAAATATAAAATATAAAAATAAAATAATCTATTAAAATATAAAATAGTAAAATAATTGGTATATTCTAATAAAATATAATAATATAAAATAATAAAGCAATCTTTTAAAATATAATAATAGAAAATTATATAATAATTTATTAAAATATAATAAAATATAATAATATAAAAATATTAAACCACTAAAATAATATATTAAAAATTAATAATACTATAAAATAGTAAAATAATAGATCTATAATAATAATATAGTAAAGTAATACAGAAATAATAATATAGTAATATAAGAGATCTATTATAATAAAGTATAATAACAATATAAAATAATAAAACAATGAGAACATAATAATAATAATAATAATTATTATTATTATTTCTATGTCATTCATTGTATTTCATTCCTTCATTCCTTTTCTCTTCTTCATTCTTTCTATTTCACTCCTTCATGTTTTTTCCTTTCCTACATTCCTTCTTCTTATGAGAATGCAATGCCGGCTAAGAAATAAATGCAATAAATAAATGCAAAGAATAAAATTAAATAAATAGATGCAATAAATAAAATGCAGTAAATAGATGCCATAAATAAATGTCAAAAAATAACATGGAAAAATAGATGCAAAAAAATTCATGGAATAAGATGCAATAAATAGATGCAAAAATTAAATGCAAAAAAAGCAAAAATAGATGCAATAAATAGATACAATAAATAGATGCAGCAAATAGATGCTAGAATGGATGCAATAAGTAGGTGCAATAAATAAATGCAAATAGATAAATGCAAATAAATTCAAAAAATAACGTGCAAAAATAAATGCAAAAAATAGATGCAATAAATACAGTAGAGTCTCGCTTATCCAACCTTCGCTCATCCAACCTTCTGTATTATCCAACCCAGATCCACAACTGTTTCAATACATTATGTTTTAGTGCTAAATTCGTAAATACAGTAATTTTCTGTTGATTTATTGTAAAACGTGATGTTTTGGTGCTTAATTTGCAAAATCATAATGTAATTAGTCTTTTCCTTCATCCCTTCTTATTATAGAACATTTTCGTTCATCCTACATGGATAAGCGAGACTCTACTGTAGATGCAAATATTAAATGCAAAAAAATTAAATTGCAAAAATAATAGATAAATGCAAATGCAAAAAAATTAATATGAAAAAATAGATGCAATAAATAAATGCAATGAATAAGATGCAACAAACAGATAGGTGCAATAAATGCAAAAATACGCAAAAAATAGATGCAAAAATGTTCGTTAAACGGGTGCTATAAATTAAAATGCAATAGATCGATGAAAAAATGAAAATAAAAATGAAAAAAATAAATGCAGGGAATAGATGGACCAAATAGATGCAATAGATGCAACAAATAAATGCACTTTCTGCAACTGGGTCCAATTCTTTGCACTGCAATCGAAGGGCGATGTTGACTCTAAGCTGGAATGCATCCAGAGAAAGAGGGCAACTCAAAGGATCCAGGGTCTGGAGAGCAAGCCCTATGAGGAGCGGCTAAAAGAGCTGGACATGTTTAGCCTTCAGAAGAGAAGGTGGAGAGATGGTGAGGGCCATGGGTAAATATGTGAGGGGACATCATAAGGAGGAGGGAGCAGGCTTGTTTTCTGCTGCCCTGGAGACTAGGACACAATGGAGCAATGGCTTCGAAGTACAGGAAAGGAGATTCCACTTGAACATGAGGAAGAACTTCCTGACTGGGAGAGAGAGCTGTTCAACAGTGGAACTCTCTGCCCCTTGTGGAGTGTAGTGGAGGCTCCTTCTTTGGAGGCTTTGAAACAGAGGCTGGATGGCCATCTGTCAGGGGTGCTTTGAATGTGATTTTCCTGCTTTTTGGCAGAATGGGGTTGGACTGGATGGCCCACCAGGTCTCTTCCAGCTCTAGGATTATTACTCTCTCCATTGGTGTGGAATTTGCATGACCCCGCCCACTGCCTCTCCCTTAACCCTTTCCTACTCTTTCCTATGGCACACAGCAAACAGAGAGGAATAGATCCTCCTTTCTTTCCTACCATCTTTGTATATATATTATATTATATTACATTGTATTGTATTATAATATATATATTATATTTTGTTATTTTATATATATTAATATGTATATTATATTTTATTATTATATGTTGTTACATTATTAATATAAATAATATATTGTATTATTATATATTCTATATTTTATTCCTCCCTTCTTCCTTTCTTGATTCCTCCTTTTCCTCTTATTATTTTTCTTTCCTTCCTTTTTTGTATGTATATTATGTTATTATTATTATATTGTATTATAATATATATATTATATTTTGTTATTTTATATATATTAATATATATTAATATATATTATATTATATGTTGTCATATTATTAATATAAATAATATATTGTATTATTATATATTCTATATTGTATTCCTTCCTTCTTCCTTTCTTCATTCTTCCTTTTCCTCTTATTATTTTTCTTTCCTTCCTTTTTAATTTGATGCATTTAAAGGCTCTTTATTATAATGACAAAAAAACCAGGATCAAATATGCAAATGAAGGGAGCGAAAGCCAGCAATTTGCGCCATCGATTCTTCCTTTTGGGTTTAATGAGAAACATCGATCCAAATGCAAACGAAGGGAAAGAGACGCTTCCAGGAAGACGAAGAAGGCTTTGCCAAGAAATAAATACTTTCTTTAAAAAAATCCTGATAAACAAAATGCAAAAGCAATAAACAAACGGGCATACAAAATGCGAAAGGAATGCAAAATGCAAAACGATTGCAAGACGCAAAAAGAATTCATAATGCAAAATAATGAATGAAACATTTAAAGCACATGCAAAACACAAAAATGATGCAAACCAATGCAAAATAATGAATGCAACATTTGAAGCGCATGCAAAACACAAAAAGAATGCAAACCAATGCAAAATAATGAATGCAACATTTAAAGCAAATGCAAAACACAAAAATAATGCAAACCAATGCAAAATAATGAATGCAACATTGAAAGCGCATGCAAAACACAAAAATGATGCAAACCAATGCAAAATAATGAATTCAACATTTAAAGCGAATGCAAAACACAAAAATGATGCAAACCAATGCAAAATAATGAATGCAACATTTAAAGCGAATGCAAAACACAAAAATGATGCAAACCAATGCAAAATAATGAATGCAACATTTAAAGTGCATGCAAAACACAAAAATGATGCAAACCAATGCAAAATAATGAATGCAACATTGAAAGCGCATGCAAAACACAAAAATGATGCAAACCAATGCAAAATAATGAATGCAACATTGAAAGTGCATGCAAAACACAAAAATGATGCAAACCAATGCAAAATAATGAATGCAACATTTAAAGCGCATGCAAAACCCAAAAATAATGCAAACCAATGCAAAATAATGAATGCAACGTTTAAAGTGCATGCAAAACACAAAAATAATGCAAACCAATGCAAAATAATGAATGCAACATTTAAAGCGCATGCAAAACACAAAAATAATGCAAACAAGTGCAAAATAATGAATGCAACATTTAAAGCGCATGCAACACACAAAAATAATGCAAACAAGTGCAAAATAATGAATGCAACATTTAAAGCGCATGCAACACACAAAAATAATGCAAACCAATGCAAAATAATGAATGCAACATTTAAAGCGCATGCAAAACACAAAAATAATGCAAACAAGTGCAAAATAATGAATGCAACATTTAAAGCGCATGCAACACACAAAAATAATGCAAACCAATGCAAAGTAATGGATGCAACATTGAAAGCGCATGCAAAACACAAAAATAATGCAAACCAATGCAAAATAATGAATGCAACATTTAAAGCGCATGCAAAACACAAAAATAATGCAAACCAATGCAAAATAATGAATGCAACATTTAAAGCGCATGCAAAACACAAAAATAATGCAAACCAATGCAAAATAATGAATGCAACATTTAAAGCGCATGCAAAACACAAAAATAATGCAAACAAGTGCAAAATAATGAATGCAACATTTAAAGCGCATGCAACACACAAAAATAATGCAAACCAATGCAAAATAATGAATGCAACATTTAAAGCGCATGCAACACACAAAAATAATGCAAACCAATGCAAAGTAATGAATGCAACATTTAAAGAGCATGCAAAACACAAAAATAATGCAAACCAATGCAAAGTAATGAATGCAACATTTAAAGCGCATGCAAAACACAAAAATAATGCAAACCAATGCAAAATAATGAATGCAACATTTAAAGTGCATGCAAAACACAAAAAGAATGCAAACAAATGCAACACAGTAAGGGAATGCAAAAGGAATGCAAAATGCAAAATAAATGTAAGATGTAAAATTATTGCAAGTTGCAAAACAAATGCAAAAGGAATGCAAAATGCAAAATTAAAAAGGAATGCAAAATGCAAAATGAGTGCAAAATGCAAAATGCAAAAACTAGTGCAAAAATAAAAAAAAGATTGCGAGATGCAAAACAAAGGAAAAGAGACACTTCCAGGAAGAAGGCATTTATATTTAAATAAATGCGGTTTTTAAAATATCCTGATGAACAAAATGCAAAAGGAATGCAAAACGATTGCAACATTTAACCAGAAGGCAAAAGGAATGCAAAATGCAAAATAACTAATGCAACATGTAAAGTGGATGCAAATTGCAAAAGGAATGCATGCAGAATGCATGTATGATCAAGGGCGGCTCGTCCATTACGCGAAGTAAGCGGTTGCAGTACAATTTTTTTTGCCAGGGGCGCAGAGGCACCTCTGTAAATGCCCCTCGACCGCCACTTGAGGAGCGCCCCCTCAGCTCACAACAGCCCTAGCAGTCCGGGGGGAGCCTCTGCTTTCTTGCCTCACTGCCGGGTGATCCTCTTCCCAAAGGGGCCGGGCCCTTGAGCCTCGCCTAGCCCCTCTCGTTCCTGCTCCACCCGGCCACCGGGTGCGCGAGCAGAGCCGGCGCTCAATTGTTCTCCGCGTTCGATCCCTTCCCCATGACCGGCTCCCTTTCCCGATCCCCCGGCACTCCACCCGCCTCCTCTCTTCTCCCCAATCCGGGGGTGGGCCAGGGGGCGGAGCCACCGCGCCTGGCCTGCTTCGGGTCCGGAGGCGTGTCTGAAGACCCCAGCGTGCGCACCAAAAGTCGCCTCTTCTCCTGACTTTCTCTTCAGCCATTGGGACCAAGCGAGAGAGAGAGAGAGAGAGCCCTCCGGCTGGAGGTATCTCCCACCTCCGCTCCCTCCTTTGTTTTTGCGCCTACCTTCAGGAAAGGTGGGCATCTCCACCTCTCTCTCTCTCTCTCTCTCTCTCTCTCTCTCTCTTTCTTGGTCCCAATGGCTGAGGAGAAAGTCAGGAGAAGAGGTGACTTTTGGTGCACACGCCAGAGTCTTCAGGCACGCCTCCGGACCCAAAGCAGGCCAGGCAAGGGAGCAAGTGCGGCAAATGTAGTTACTGGGATGTAGTTACACAGTTACACAGAGTTACATAGTTACACAGAGCCTCCATGACCCACTCTCCATCCTGGTGCAGTTTGGAGGAGGATGGACCACAGATGATGGGACTCGCAGTACCTTCACTAACTTCCTGAGACCACTGCGAGCCATATAAATAACTGATAAAGACCAACCTTGATACACAATTCCTTTCTCAAATAATCCGGGCAGCGCCGGGTCCCCAAGCTAGTATATAATAAAAGAAAATGTTTGCATGTATGCATGTGTGTGTGTGTATATATGTGTGTGTATGTATGTGGGCATGTATATATGTGTATGTGGCAGCTTTCTGGCTCCCACTTCCACAGTCCACTGCAACCCCCAAGAATGACAGACGGGGATCATACCTGACACACAGACCACCCATGACCTACTTTATGTCCTTGTGCAGTTTGGGGTAGGATGGACCGCAGAAGATGGGAGTTGCAGTCAGGGGCGGCTCAACCCATTACGCAAAGTAAGCATTTGCAGTATAGTTGATTTTGCCCAAGGGCGCTCATGGGGGAAAATACACCTTGACATATGCGAGTTGTAGTTACTGGGATGTATAGTTCACCTACAATCAAAGAGCATTCTGAACTCCACCAATGATGGAATTGAACCAAATATGGCACACAGAACTCCCACGACAAACAGAAAATATATATCAATGATTGAAAATGAATGAAAAAGGCAAACAAATGAAACATTGAAAAGGAATGCAAGCAAGTGCAAAAGAGAAAACCAACGAAAGATGCAAAGGAATGCAAAACACAAAAGGAATGCTAACTAATGCAACACAGACAAATACATGCAAACCAAGTGGAAACAAATGCAAAATGCAAAACTTAGGCAACGTTTTAAAGGAATGCAAAATAAATGCAAACAAATGCAAAAAGAATAAAGATGCAAAATGAATGGAAAATAAGTGGAAAATGCAGACAAACATAACATTTTAAAGGAATGCAAAACTAGTGCAAACAAGTGGAGAAAAGGAAACACGTGGAATGCAAAATGCAAAACTAGTGCAACATCAAAAAGGAATGCAAAATGCAAGAAACATTTGAAAATATTGTATTATTATATATTCTATATTTTATTATTTATTAAAATATAATAATAATAATAATAATAATAATAATAATAATAATAATATACAGTGATACTAAATAGTAATATATAGTAACATGTAACAATGTAATATAATATAACAGTATAATATAATAGTAATGGCTGGGGGTGGTGACGGCCGACAGGGAACTCTGGCGTGGGCTGGTCCATGAGGTCACGAAGAGTCGGAAACAACTGAACGAATGAACAACAACAACCCAACAACAAGTAAATAATAATACTACATATATAATATAATAAAAGAATGTAATAATAATAATGCTAAATATATATTAATACTTCTAAATATATAATAAAATATAACAATTTAATATTATAATACTAAATAATACATCTAAATATATAATATAATATAATGTATAATACTAAATATATAATATAATATAATAATATGATATAATAATAATTATAATAATCTAAAGCATTCCCATAAGGAATAGTGTTATCTATCTATCTATCTATCTACCTGCTCTATGTCAATGGGTGAAGGGCTCTATTTCCTTCCTGATAATTAAATATTGATTTTTTTCCTTGTCGTTTCCAGAAATTGTCCTGAGACTCCCTTCGGGGCCATTAAAATAAATAGAAAGAAAAAGAAAGAAAGAGAAAAAGAAGAAAAGAGAGAAAATATTATACTATATTAGTATTATATTATTAATTATTATTATGTTTGTATTTTTGTATTATTCTTATATATTAATTATTATATCTATCTATTATTATTATAGTTTTATTATTATTAAAGTATTATTATATCATATTAAAAAAAGAAGGATGGATGGAAGGAAGGAAAAAAATGAAAGAGAAAAATATCCTATTATTATTTCATGATTATTATTTTATTATTATATCATCATTATATACTATTATTTATATATTATTATATTTCATTATATATTATTATCATCATTATATTATATTGTTATTTTCTATTTTATAATTATCATTATATTGTATATATTATTAATATATACTATCATCATTATACTATATAAGTATTATTATATTTTATTATTATTATTATGTTTGTATTATTGTTGCATTATTCTTATATATTAATTATTATTATATCTATTATTATTATAGTTTTATTATTATTAAAGTATTATCATTATATCATATATAAAAAAAGAAGGATGGGTGGAAAGAAGGAAAAAGAATGAAAGTTTGGTCAAGGTCCGTTATTCGTGAGGATCGCAGTGCTCTGTTGGATCCGAATAGGGTGAAGGTACTGCAAATCTAAGACATATTTGTTTCGACAGGCTTTTGATCTTTGATATTGCTGTTTTTTAAATTGTTTTAGATTTTAGTCTGTTCTTGTAAGCTGCTCCGAGCCCTAGCGGAGTGGCAGCATATAAGTTTGAATAATAAATAAATAAATATTATTATATTACATTTTATTATTAACATTATATTGTATACTAGCTGTCCCCTGCCACGCGTTGCTGTGGCCCAGTCTGGTGATCTGGAAAATAAAGTAATGAGAAAGTGTTGGTTTCTAATATATGTAATTCCTTTCTGCTTGTGAGTAAACAGTATTTCTTGTTGTTTCTTTGTCAGTGTTGATGTGGAGAGTGTCTGGTTTGCCTACTCTGGAATATGCAACATATCATAGTCCTTCTTTAAGGGTCTCTTTCAAATCTATGATACTATATCTGTGTGTTTGTGTGAGAATCATATCTATATTTATGACTAGATGGCTCTCTGTCAGGAGGGCTCTGATTACATGTTCTTGCCCTGGTGAAGAGAGTTGGACTGGATGGCCTTAAGTATTTTCTGTTGGTCATGGGGGTTCTGTGTGGGAAGTTTGCCCCAATTCTGTCGTTTGCCCCAATGCTCTTTAATTGTAGTGAACTATAAATCCCTGTAACTACACATCCCAAATGTCAAGGTCTATTTCTTCCAAACTCCATCTGTGTTCATATTTGGGCATATGGAATATTTGTGTCAAGTTTGGTCCAGATCCATCATTGTTTGAGTCCGCAGTGCTCTCTGGATGTAGGTGAACTACAATTCCCAAACTCAAGGTCAATGCCCACCAAACCCTTCCAGGGTGTTCTGTTGGTCATGGAAGTCCTGTATGCCATGTTTGGCTCAATTCCATCATTGGTGGAGCTCAGAATGCTCTTTGATTGTAGGTGAGCTATAAATCCCAGCAACTACAACTCCCAAATGTCAAGCTCTATTTCCCTTAAACTCCATCTGTGTTCATATTTGGGCATATGGAATATTCGTGCCAAGTTTGGTCCAGATCCATCATTGTTTGAGTCCACAGTGCTCTCTGGATGTGGGTGAACTATAATTCCCAAACTCAAGGTCAATGTCCACCAAACCTTTTCAGTTTTTTCTGTTGGTCATGGGAGCCCTGTGTGCTAAGTTTGGTTCAATTCCATCATTGGTGGAGTTCAGAATGCTCTTTGATTGTAGGTAAACTATAAATCCCAGCAACGACAATTCCCAAATGACAAAATCAATTTTTTTGAGTGGAGGACATAAATTGGACTGTTAGGTGTCTTGTGTCCAAATTTGGTGTCAATTCCCCCAGTGGTTTTTGAGTTCTGATGGTAGCACGAACTAACATTACATTTTTATTTATATAGATTATTATATATTATTATTGTCATTATATTATATATTTGCTTGGGGTCCTGGTGATGACTGGGTTATTAGAAAAAGGCATTGTTTATGTTTGGATGCTAGGTAATATCAGTTTGGCAATTTGTCATTGATGGGCTTTAGGCTGCTCTCTGGATGCAGGGTGAACTACAAATCCCACTCAGATGGGCCAGTCTCCCCTCAAACCCCTCCAGTACGTTCTGTTTGTCATGGGGGTTCTGTGTGCCAAGGTTGGCCCAGATCCATCATTTGTGGGAATTTTAGTGTTCTGTGGGAGCCAAATTGGGTGAAAATACTGCAAAACCCATCGTCCACTGTCCATCCTCCCCAAAATTGCACCATGGCGTAAAGTGGGTCAGGGGGTGCCTGTGTGCCAAGTTTGGTCCGGGTCCGTTATTTGTGAGGGTCGCAGTGCTCTGTTGGATCCGAATAGGGTGAAGGTACTGCAAATCCCACCATCGTGGTCCATGCTCCCCCAAGTTAGTCCATCTTTGGTGATTTTCAGAGTGTTCATTGATTGCAGGCAGAGGCGGCCCTAGGTAATTTTCAACGATAAGCAAACAGTATTTTGGCGCCCCCGCCCCCAAACCAATCATTGATATATATATTTTCTGTTTGTCGTGGGAGTTCTGTGTGCCATATTTGGTTCAATTCCATCACTGGTGGAGTTCAGAATGCTCTTTCATTGTATGTAAACTATACATCCCAGTAACTACACTTGCCGCACTTGCTCCCTTGCCTGGCCCACTTTGGGTCCGGAGGCGTGCCTGAAGACCCCGGCGTGTGCACCAAAAGTCACCTCTTCTCCTGACTTTCTCCTCAGCCATTGGGACCGAGAGAGAGAGAAAGAGAGAGAGGTGGAGATGCCCACCTTTCCTGAAGGTAGGCGCAAAAACAAAGGAGGGAGCGGAGGTGGGAGATACCTCCAGCCGGAGGGCTCTCTCTCTCTCTCTCTCTCTCTCCCTTGGTCCCAATGGCTGAAGAGAAAGTCAGGAGAAGAGATGACTTTTGTTCCGCACGCTGGGGTCTTCAGACACGCCTCTGGACCCGAAGCGGGCCAGGTGCGGCGGCTCCGCCCCTTGGCCCACCCGCAGATTGAGGAGAGGAGAGGAGGTGGGTGGAGCGCCAGTGGATCACGAAAGGGAGCCGGTCATGGGGAAGGGATCGAACGCAGAGAACGATTGAGCGCCGGCTCTGCTCGTGCACCCGGTGGCCGGGTGGAGCAGGAATGAGAGGGGCTAGGCGAGGCTCAAGGGCCCGGCCCCTTTGGGAAGAGGATCACCCGGCAGCGAGGCAAGAAAGCTGAGGCTCCCCCCGGACTGCTAGGGCTGTTGTGAGCTGAGGGGGCGCTCTTCAAGTGGCGGTCGAGGGGCATTTACAAAAAAATTTTCTGCGACCGCTTACTTCGCGTAATGGACGAGCCGCCCCTGATTGCAGGTGAGCTTCAAATCCCAGTAACTACAACTCCTAAATGTCAAGGACAGTTTCCCCCAAAACCCACCAGTATTCATATATGGGCATTTGGGCATGTGGGGTATGCATGCCAAGTTTGATCCAGATCCATCTTTCTTTGGGTTCACAGTGCTCTCTGGATGTAGGTGAACTGCAACTCCTATAAATAAAGGTCAGTTTCCCCCAAACCTGGTCATAGGGGTTCTGTGTGCTCCCATTGTCAGTGGGGGTCACAGTGCCTGTCTTGATGCAGGGTGAACTACAACTTCCATCATGTGGAGTCAGTCCCCAAACCCCTACTGTGTGTTCAGTTGCTGATCAATTCCTGAATAGGAAAGGTTTAAGTGAGAGGCAGTGGGCAGGGTCAAGCAAATTCCACACCAATGGAGAGAGAAAGGAACACTGGGCTGTGGTGCTCACTATAACCTGCAATGTCCTTGAGGGAGGGCTTTTGGTGGCTCCTCAGCACTGTGGTTTACAGCTGTTTGTGGAGGTGGGAAGTTGTCTGTGTAAATGGACACCTCCACCACATACACACATACACAATTTTCATTTTTATTGTGTGTATAGATTATTTTATTTTATTTTATTTTATTTTATTTTATTTTATTTTATTTTATTTTATTTTATTTTATTTTATTTTATTTTATTTTATTTTATTTTATTTTATTTTATTTTATTTTATTTTATTTTATTTTATTTTGCAAAGGAAAGTCGGAGCCAAACTGAGTTTTTTTATTGATCTCATTTGTTGTTGTTGTTGTTGTTGTTTTATTTTCTCCCCCTCATTCATATGCGAGGCATTAATACGCAAATTGGCCAAGTGTGAAAAAGGAGCAGCTGCAACCAAAAAAAAAAAAAAATCATTTAAAAAAATCAGAAAAAAAATTAAGGAAAAAAAAACCCAGATGGAAAATATTGCCGAAATTTGAGACAGACAGGTGGCTTCATTAATTATTTATTTATGCAAATCTTATGCAAAGAGAAAAAAAGAAAGAATGATCCCAGCAATGGCATTGTGACCAAAGCTAATATTATATTATTATTATTATTATGAAATGATATTATATTCCGAGTAGGGTTGTTCTACTGGGACAACGAGGAGTTGCCTAATAATAATAATATTATATAATATAATAAGTATATTATATTGTATATATTATTCTATTCTATTATTATTTAGTATACTAGTTGCTGTGGCCCAGTCTGTGTATATAATAATAATAATAATAATAATAATAATAATAATAATAAATATATGTGTTGTGTGTGTGTATATATGTGTGTATTTATATTTATGTGTGTGTGTATATATATATACACACACATATATATATACATAAATATATAAATACATAAATATATATACAGTCCCAGGGGAGTGGCGGCATATAAGTTCAAATAATTAAATAAATAAATAAATAAATAAATTTATATGTGTGTTTGCGTATATATATGTGGTTTTGCTCATGTGTTGTAATATATATTTGTTTTTTTGGCTTTTTAAGTTTCTTCTGCTATGTTGTTCAGTGTTTTTATGAGTGAGGGTCACTCATTGGGTTGTTAGGTGTCTTGCGTCCAAATTTGGTGTCAATTCGCCCAGTGGTTTTTGAGTTATGTTAATCCCACAAACGAACATTACATATTTATTTATATAGATTATTATATGGATATTGAGCTAGAATTTAGAGGCTCCCACCCAGGAGAGAGGAGCCCTTAGATCTACCAAGGAGGATCTGGTATTCTGGCGAGCGAAGAGAAATGAGCCAAGAATTTTCCCTGAATTTTCCCAAATAAATCTCACCAAAGTTGAAGAAAAGCCACCGAGTTGTATTTATTTTGTCCAACTGGAACAGATGCCAAACCGCGATAGTTCGTCAGGAGAGACATACATGCATTTTGGTACATTTTTATAGAAAAGCAGAGCTGTCAAAGTTCAAATTTCCCACCCCCGCCCCTGATTGGCTGTTGTCATCAGCTGGAGGGGATGGAGTCAATCAGAGAACCAGCGCCGCTTCGGGCTCCCAACCAATGGGAGCGGAGGAGGCGGTCCTTGGGAAGAACAATGAAGTAAATGCCCAGATGATTGATTTAAAGTGACTTAATGTGTCCAAATGGCCGGCGATAAATCTATGAATAGATTCCTCAAGCTGGTCTGGTCTTCTTGAAAGGTTGAGATATGTAGATATGGCTGGCACAATTGCCCAGCCCTGGTATTTCTTTGTTACAGATATGGGTCCATTCTGTGATCTTATGTTTTACTCGGTCCATGGGGAAAGGACAAAAGGGAGGAAAGCTGGGACATCCTGGCTTCCTTTGAAAGCAGGATGTCTCTTTGTTGGGAAATGACCAGTTTACCAGGGGGCTCCCCCAAGCGATCCTTTTCCCTCTTTCTCACCCTTCCTTCTCTACTCTTCTTTTTTCCTTCCTTGTCTCCTTCCCTCCCTCTTTCTCCTCCTTTTTTTTCACTCCTTCCCTCCCTCCCTCTCTTTCTTTCTCTTGTTCTTTTTCCCTTCTCTACCTGTTTCTTTTCTCGCTTCCTTTGCCCTTTGGTTCCATCCTTCACTTGTCTCTTTCCTTCCTTCCTTCCCTCCTTCATTCATTCCTTCTTTTTCTCTTGGTTCCTTCTCTCCTTCCATCCCTCTTTCACTCTTTCTCTCCCTCCTTCCCTCCTTCATTCCTTCTCTATCCTTCTTTCTTTCCTTTCTCTCCTTCCCTCCTTCTTTCCCACTTTCTCTCCCTCTTTCCATCCTTCATTCCTTCTCTATCTTTCTTTCTTTCCTTTCTCTCCTTCCCTCCTTCTTTCCCTCTTTCTCTCCCTCCTTCATTCCTTCTCTATCTTTCTTTTTTCCTTCTTTCTCTCCTTCCCTCCTTCTTTCCCTCTTTCTCTCCCTCCTTCTCTCCTCCATTCCTTCTCTACCTTTCTTTCCCTCTTTCTCTCCTTCCCTACTTCTTTCCCTCTTTCTCTCCCTCCTTCCCTCCTTCATTCCTTCTCTATTTTTCTTTCTTTCCTTCTTTCT
>NW_026847771.1:49809542-49817042 GCF_025583915.1 Anolis sagrei ordinatus
TTTCCCTCTTTCTCTCCCTCCTTCCCTCCTTCATTCCTTCTCTATCTTTCCTTCTTTCTCTCCTTCCCTCCTTCTTTCCCTCTTTCTCTCCCTCCTTCATTCCTTCTCTCTTTCTTTCTTTCCTTCTTTTCTTCTTTCTCTCCCTCCTTCCCTCCTTCATTCCTTCTCTATCTTTCTTTCCTTCCTTCTCTCCTTCTTTTCCTCCTTCCTTCCCCCTTTCTGTGTATGTGCTTTGTGTGTGTATATACATATATGTGTGTATGAACATAATTAAAGCAGAGTGATTGATCACCAAAATAATATGTTTGGGGGAATATGGACAATGGATGATGGGATTTGCAGTACTTTCAACCGATTCTGTTCTGACTTCCACAGACCACTGAGACCTTCACAAATGATAGACCTGGACCAAACTTGGCACACAGAACTCCCCTGACCAACAGAAAATACTGGAACGGTTTGGTGGGCATTGACCTTGAGTTTGGGAGTTGTAGTTCACCTACATCCAGAGAGCACTGTGGACTCAAACAATGATGGGTCTGGACCAAATTTGGCACAAATACCTGATGCGCCCAAATTTGAATACTGGTGGGGTTGGGGGGGATTGATTTTGTAATTTGGGAGTTGTAGTTGCTGGGATTTATAGTTCACCTACAATCAAAGAGCATTCTGCAACCAGCCCATAATGGATCTGCACCAAACTTGGCACACTATCTATTGGTGGGGTTTCAAAGGGACTGACCTCAGAGGTTGGGAGTTATAGTTCACCCACATCAACAGAGCAATGAGCACCCAACTGATGGATCTGGATTTTTTTCATGTCAGGAGCAACTTGAGAAACTGCAAGTCGCTTTTGTTGTAAGAGAATTGGCCATCTGCAATGACATTGCCAAGGGGATGTTGCCCGGATGTTTTATGTTTTATCACCCTTGTGGGAGGCTTCTCTCATGTCCCCACATGAGAAGCTGGAGCTGACAGAGGGAGCTCAACCCACTCTCATAGAATTATAGAGACCTTGTGGGCCATCCAGTCCAACCCCCTGTCAGTTAGCAGTCCTCACAGCACAAGGGTTTAACCCATTGTACCACCAGGCTCCAGATCTGTATCAAACTTGGCACAAATACCCAATATGACCAACTTTGAATACTGGTGGGGTTTGGGGGGGGGGGTGATCCAACAGGATGGTAATTGTAGTTCTCCCTGCATCCAGAGAACTCTGTGACCCCCACCAATGATGGATCTGAACCAAACCGGGCACACAACCCCAACATGGCCTACTGTGAATACAGGCAGGATTTGGGGGTGATTGACCTTGTCCTATGGGAGTTGTAGTTCCCCCCTCATCCAAAGAGCACTGAACCCAGCTGATGATGGATCTGGACCAAACTTGTCTGTCTTGTTCCAAAAAAGGAAGAGAAGGACAGGTAGAAAGAGATCAAGACCATCAGAAATATGTGTTTCCTGGTGGTCTTTGATGACCCTTCTGAAATGCCAAATTGACCCTCCCAGGGGCCGCGACCCCCAGGTTGAGAACCACTGTTTTAGACAGTTGGAAAATAATAGGCAGAATACACAACATTAGTAATACTTTATTGTTGTTTATTTGTTCGGTTGCTTCCGACTCTTCGTGACCTCATGGACCAGCCCACGCCAGAGCTCCCTGTCAGCCATGACCACCCTCAGCTCCTTCAAGGTCAAGCCAGTCACTTCAAGGATCCCATCCATCCATCTTCCTTTTTCCTTCCATTTTCCCAAAGAGCCCCCATGAGCCACTCTACATCCCAGTGCTGTTTGGAGGAGGATGGACAATGGATGATGGGACTTGCAGTACCTTCACTCAGTTCCTGAGACCACAGCAACACTCATGCCATGACCGATCAAGACTAAACTTGGCACACAGAGCCCCCATGACCCACTCTCCATCCTGTCCATCCTGGTGCAGTTTGGAGGAGGATGGACCACAGATGATGGGACTCGGAGTCCCTTCTCTAACTACCTGAGACCACTGCCAGCCATATAAATAACTGATAAAGGCCAAACTTGATACAATATTCTTTTCTCTAATAACCCGGGCAACACCGGGTCCCCAAGCTAGTTAATATATAATTCTAGTAATAAGACATGATAATAATGTGAAATAATAATAAATAATGTATATTAATATAATATATAATAATGCATAATTATATTATTGTTATAATGTATAAATAAGGTATAATTCGAGTAACAATGCATGTTAATAATGTATATTAATGTTGTTGTTTATTCGTTCAGTCGCTTCTGACTCTTCTTGACTTCATGGACCAGCCCACGGCAGAGCTCCCTGTCGGCCGTCACCACCTGCAGCTCCTTCAGAGTCAAGCCAGTCACTTCAAGGATACCATCCATCCATCTTGCCCTTGGTCGACTCCTCTTCCTTTTCCCTTCCATTTTCCCCAGCATCATTCTCTTCTCTAAGCTTTCCTGTCTTCTCATCATGTGGCCAAAGGATTTCATCTTTGTCTCTACTATCCTTTCCTCCAGTGAGCAGCTGGGCTTTGTTTCCTGAAGTATGGACTGGTTGGATCTTCTTGCGATCCAAGGCACTCTCAGAATTTTCCTCCAACACCACAGTTCAAAAGCGTCTCTTCCTTTGCTCAGCCTTCCTTACGGTCCAGCTCTCGCACCCATAGGTTACTACAAGGAATACCATTGCTTTTACTATGTGGACCTCTGTTGCCAGTGTGATGTCTCTACTCTTCACTATTTTATCGAGATTGGTCATTGCTCTTCTCCCAAGAAGGAAACATCTTCTGATTTCCTGGCTGCAGTCTTCAATGCTTCTTAAGGCCCATTCAACCTCACTCAGGATGTCTGGTTTTCCATATTTGATGGCAAATGGCATGCATCACCTTGACAGCATCCTCTTCCAAGATCTTGAACAGTTCAGCTGGGATCCCGTCGTCTCCTGCTGCCTTGTTGTTAGCAATGCTTCTTAAGGCCCATTCAACCTCACTCCTCAGGATGTCTGGTTCTAATTCACTCACCACACTGTCAAATCTATCCTCGATATTATTATCCTTCCTATGCAGATCTTCTGTATGGTCTCACCACCTTCTCTTGATCTCTTCAGCTTTTGTTAGGTCCCTGCCATCTTTGTTTCTTATCATACCAATTTTTGCCTGAAATTTACCTCCAATGTATCTAATTTTCTGGAAGAGGTCTCTTGTCTCTTGTTGTCTTCTTCCACTTCCATGCATTGCTTGTTTTAAAATAGTTTATTTATTTACTTACTTACTTACTTCATTTATATACCGCTTTTCTCAGCCCTCAGGCGACTCAAAGCGGTTAAGAATGCAAAAAACAATTATTTTAACCACTAAATTGATGGTAGCCAACTTCTTAGCCAATCGAATGCATTTGAAACTCCATGGGTGTTATGCTGTATTAAATCTGTCATTTGATTTAGTTCATATTCATATTCAATTGTTTTATTTAGATCGTGAAATCTAACCTTACAACCTTCTTTCATCAGTTTACAAAAACCTCCTTGTCTTGCGAATAAGTAGTCATATGATCAGAGGCGGCCCTAGGTGATTTTCAACTGTAAGCAAACAGTATTTTGGCGCCCCCCCCCCCCCAACCAATCATTGATATATATTTTCTGTTTGTCGTGGGAGTTCTGTGTGCCATATTTGGTTCAATTCCATCATTGGTGGAGTTCAGAATGCTCTTTGATTGTAGGTGAACTATACATCCCAGTAACTACACTTGCCGCATTTGCTCCCTTGCCTGGCCCGCTTTGGGTCCGGAGGCGTGCCTGAAGACCCCGGCATGTGCACCAAAAGTCACCTCTTCTCCTGACTTTCTCCTCAGCCATTGGGACCAAGAGAGAGAGAGAGAGAGAGGTGGAGATGCCCACCTTTCCTGAAGGTAGGCGCAAAAACAAAGGAGGGAGCGGAGGGGGAGATACCTCCAGCCGGAGGGGCTCTCTCTCTCTCTCTCTCTCTCTCTTGGTCCCAATGGCTGAAGAGAAAGTCAGGAGAAGAGGCGACTTTTGGTGCGCACGCTGGGGTCTTCAGACACGCCTTCGGACCTGAAGCGGGCCAGGCACGGCGGCTCCGCCCCTTGGCCCACCCGCGGATTGGGGAGAGGAGGCGGGTGGAGCGCCGGGGGATCAGGAAAGGGAGCCGGTCATGGGGAAGGGATCGAACGTGGAGAACGATTGAGCGCCGGCTCTGCTCACGCACCTGGTGGCCGGGTGGAGCAGGAACGAGAGGGGCTAGGCGAGGCTCAAGGGCCCGGCCCCTTTGGGAAGAGGATCGCCCGGCAGCGAGGCAAGAAAGCCGAGGCTCCCCCCGGACTGCTAGGGCTGTTGTGAGCTGAGGGGGCGCTCCTCAAGTGGCGGTCGAGGGGCATTTACAGAGGCACCTCTGCGCCCCTGGGAAAAAAAGTGTTCTGCAACCACTTACTTCGCGTAATGGATGAGCCGCCCCTGCATATGATGTGGTAATGTAATGTGGTGTCAGTCCTCCACTGCATTTTGCATGGCCTGTGGCATGTTCTGGAGTCTGTTCTAGAGTTCTGACCTGTTCTAGAGTCAATTGACCAACAGCAAAGGGGATTTTTTCCCCTCAAATGCCAGAACTTTAGATTTCTTAAAAATAATCCATGAAAATATAAAAAATCAACAATATTAAAATAATCCATAAAGTGAAAAACAAAGCATTTAATATAATAAAAAATGAGCCATAAAATAAACGATAAAAAAAGATCAATACATAAAATTTAAAAATAAAACATGAAATAAAAAAAATAAAAATATTCGAATAAATGAAAGAAGAATAAATAAAAGAAAGAGGAAAGAATGAAAATGGAAAAAAAGAAAGAAAGAACGAAAGAAAGAAAGAAAGAAAGAAAGAAAGAAAGAAAGGGAAAAAAGACTTTACCTTTCTTTCCAGCAGAGAGCAGGAGAGGTTCCTCCAAAGAAAGAAAGAAAGATATTCTCTCTCTCTCTCTTTCTGTATATTTAATTACATTATATATATAATTGAATAATAGTAATATATTACTATATATTAATTTACTATATATGTTACTATTTTAAAATAATAATATTATTTTATTATATAATAGTAGTAATAATTATTAAATTATTTTACCATATTGCTATATATTATTACTATATTATATATATATATATTATTTTATTATTATTTTAAAATAATTATATTATTATTATTACCATATTACTCTCTCTCTATATATAATTACCCTATTACCATATTACTATTATATATTATGATTATATTATTTTATAATAACAATTTATATTACTTAGTAACATATTATTATATTCTTAGAATTATTATATTACATTATTATTATATTATACATTATTATTATTAAAGGTAAAGGTAAAGGTTTTCCACTGACATTAAGTCCAGTCATGTCTGACTCTGGGGTGTGGTGCTCATCTCCATTTCTAAGCCGAAGAGCCGGCGTTGTCCATAGACACCTCCAAGGTCATGTGGCCGGCATGGCTGCATGGAGCGCCGTTACCTTCCCGCCGGAGCGGTACCTATTGATCTACTCACATTTGCATGTTTTCGAACTGCTAGGTTGGCAGAAGCTAGGGCTGACAGCGGAAGCTCACGCCGCTCCCCGGGATCGAACCTGCGACCTTTCGATCAACAAGCTCAGCAGCTCAGTGCTTTAACCCACTGTGCCACCGGGGGCTCCTTATATGTATGTATGTGTGTATATATATATATATATATATATATAATTTTAATATTATTATAAAATAATTATATTATTATTATTACCACATTACTCTCTCTATATATATATAATTACCCTATTACCATATTACTATTATATATTATTATTATATTTTTATAATAACAATTTATATTATTTACTATATATTATTAGTAACATATTATTATATTATTAGAATTACTATATTACATTATTATATTATTCATTATTATTATTACATACTATTATATATATATATTTATTTAAAAGTTTTGTATATCGGCCTTCTCACCTCTCTTGAGGGACTTAGGTCGGTTTCCAACCATAATATCACAGACAGTCAATAAAACATCATACTTCATATTACAATAAAACATTAAAACATTAGAACAGCAATTACATTCAATAAATACAATGGTCAGTTGTCCACTAAAATCGGTGTTCATCATCCTCCATCCATATCTCAGGGTGTTGGCTCATTCATCGAATGCCTGTCTCCATAACCACGTCTTCACCTGCTTCCTGAATGTCAGGATAGATGGGGCAGTTCTGATCTCCGGTGGGAGAGAGTTCCAGAGTCGAGGGGCCACCACTGAGAAGGCCCTGTCCCTTATCCCCACCAGACGCGCTTGCGAGGCCAGTGGGACCGAGAGCAGGGCCTCTCCAGACGATCTTAATAATCTTGATGGTTCATAGGGGAGAATACGTTATATTATATTATCATATTATCATATTATTATTATTATTATTATTATTATTATTATTAGAGTCCACAGCAAACAAGATCCTTATGCTGGCTGTTGTATTGGATCACACGTCGGACCCTTCCCAAGTCTCTAAGACTCTGTGTGATGTATTGGCAAATAATGCCTGCAAGTCCGAGTAGGGTGGCCTATTTGGCCAACGCCTTGGATTATGATTATGATTTTTATTTCCCAAGCAGGGTCTCAATCCCCAAAAGTGAGGGAGACATTACTTTGCAAAGCGACCTATTTTTCTTTCTTTTTTTCTTTATTCTTTCTTTTTTTTCTTTCGCATATTATTATATTTCATTATCTTTCATATTATTATATTATATTATACTATACAATTATATATAATTACTATTATATTATTTAATTTTTTTATTATTTCACTTCATCTTTTCCTCCATTTTTCCTCCCTTTCTTTCCCTTTCTTTCTTTCTTTTTTTCTTCCTTTCTCACAGCAAAGGAATGCAGAAAGTTTCACGTTTCTTCTTCTTCTTCGCAGGAAAGAAAAACAAGGGAGGAAGGCAGGCAGGCAGGAGGCCTCTCGCTCTCATTCCAAAGCCATGATTCATGGAAACAGAAGGAAAGAAATAGAAGGAAAGAAACAGAAGAATTATTATATTTCATTATTATTATTATTGCCATCATCATCATATTTATTATCATTTTTATTATTATTATTTTCTATTATCATATTATTATTATTATTATTATTATTATTATTATTATTATTATATTCCATTAGTAGTTGGAGTATTTTATCCTATTATTATTATTATTATTATTATTATTAGTAGTAGTAGTATATTCCATTGTTGTTGTTGTTGTTGTTATATTATTATTATATTCCTTTGTTACTATTATAATTTTCTATTATTATTATATTTCATTATTATTGTAATATTCCATTATTATTATTATTAGTAATAGTATTATTATTATTATTCTATTCCATTAGTAGTAGGAGTAGTCGTATTATATCCTATTATTATTATTATTATTATTAGTA